>CM042242.1:11971984-12551984 GCA_023566225.1 Romanogobio albipinnatus | reverse complement strand
CTAGCACAGCATTCACGTAAGGTGGGGAAATCAACCTATGGATGTGCCCTCACATGTGAAAGTAGCTGGGTAATGAGGTTGTCGCGGTTGTCGTTAATGAAGCTGATTGAATTGGCAACACATGCAGCAATAATGACAGGTCAGAGAGGGTATCCCAGCATCCTCTGCTCCTGAGGGCATGGGGCAGCAGGGGAGGCATGGAAACAAGTGAGTGTTGCCAGTTTCTGTCTCTCCCGCACACATGTCCAAACACACACTCACTCATCAGTTTGTGCTTAAAGCTCATCATTAGAGTAACTGACAGAGCAAGGTCAGAGAGAGATGGACTATATTCAGAGAGGAAGGTTTATAGAGAGATGATGAAAGGGAAAGAGGGGGAAGAGATGTGGTTTTACCAACCCAGGCCCATTGGATCAGACGTGCCTGTGGCGACATTTCTGCAAAATGACATTACATTACGTCTTGCGTCATACACTTGAATTATTTTAATGAATTTTTCTACGAACAATGTCCTACAAAGTATATACATACATAAGAATTCATTTTTATCATATTTTCATTCTAAATTCCACAGATTACATTTATTGTGTTTATTAACATTCTGTGCTGGAAATAGTGGTTATGGAAATTAGATTTGACTTTTTGCTTTGATCTTACTGTCACTACTTTACATAAATAATTTTCACACAGTAAATATTTAAATTGTTTTTTATTTGACTCTTTGTTTGATCATCAGAGATTTAAAGTGTCAGAAGTAATTTTTATGATGTATTTTTGATCATTTAAGATTGAAAGTCTGGGTCTGAAAGGGTTAAACAGTATATTTTTAGAGATATAGTTTTATAGCTTTTATATATATATATATATATATATATATATAAATCTTCATGAAAATGAACCCGTGGGACATAAAAGTTAAAGTAACACTCTTAAATGAAAACAAATGGTTGAGATCTAGATAATTGTAGACACACAGTGAGAAATAAAAGAGGGAACAGATGATCCCGAAGGGCATCTTAACACTTTCTTTCTGTTTTTCTTTTTTACTCGAGTTGATAATTAAGTGGTTTAAACAGTAGTTTAGCTGTTTAGTCCAGACCTAAAGGTGACCTTGATCATGGAGCTATTGCTCTAGGGCCGAGGGCCACTGGGAGGGGGGATCCCAGTGACAGGAAGGTTTTCCTGTGGAATAGGAAGTGGGACGCGCCTGCAGCTGATCAAACTCCATTTGATTATTAAGACTTTCATCTATTCTCATTCACTAATGAAACATCAAACTGCCTGTTGATGTCAAATAACAGACACACACACTCAATCATTCAACACACACACAAGCTGTCAGCCTCCCACTTTTTCACACACTCCCACTTCTAACATCATCAGTCACACTTATAGCGCACATGCAGTCCGACCAAAACAACATTCACACTTTCTTCTACAAAAAAAACACACATAATACATTCATGCCAGCTGCAGGCACTGTCACAAAGGCATAAACAAAGAGCAAACAGCATTAAACCTTCAGCTCAACATTTTCATCAGCACAAGACTGCAGCCTTGAGAGACACTCTGAAGTCCTGAGACTCTTCCTGAACCACCAGTTCTCAAAACCACCACGCTACTCTTGTCTGCAGTATTTCAGTGCAAAATGTCTAATTCATTTCACAAATGCAATACAGTTTAACCAGATGAAATGCAGCTGCTGTGCCGTGTTATTCAAATTAAGTCATTGTCATTCTTTTCAGTACAAACACACCTCCTTTCTATGTAAATTAGGTTTATTATAGATTGTGCCTAATTCACAATTCTCTGCACGGCGCAATTAACATTGTGCTATTATCACTTGTGGAAAGCGGGCGGTAAATGGAAGCTCATTTAATATAGGTGTTTGTTTCAGGGTTGTGTGCCATTCAGGCTTGAATGGAGCATGCCTTTAAATTAGAATTCGAATGCAAGGAACGTTTAAATAAATGAGTATATCCATAATTTTAACTACAGACAAACTATATATATTGCCTTGATAAAGACTTGTTTGGAAATGTTTAAAAAGCCTGAAAGGTATATAGGTATATATCAGTATCAGATATAGATATAGATAGATAGATAAGATCCATACATCCATAGATGGGATGGATGCACTGTAAACCCGAATAAGTGGGCAAAAAAAAAAAAAAATTAAGGTAAGGAGTTTAAAGTTTAAGTAAGCAGAACTTGCTGATTTTTATTTTGTAATCATACATATTAATTGCTCTGAACTTGAAATATTTGAATAAGCTCATTCATACATTTAACTTAAACTAGCTAAGTCAATAAATTCCACCTTGCTAATTGGTTACGCAATGCTTTGATAGCACTTGCTGAATGAGGACAGCAATATAATACATTTAACATATATCAAACTAAGCTCATGCTCCACTCGTCGCCACTTAATTTTGGCATTTACTGTCTCTTTTGAGTGTCATGGCAAAGCATGCTGGGAAAAAGAAATGCCAGCCCAAAAATGTAAGTTTAAACTCAAAACAGTGAAATAATTCAGATTACTTAGTGTGTTAGTTCATTTGTTTGAACTCATTTGTCTAATTTGAGTTGGCCAACCAATTCATTATTTTGAGCGTTAGGGTTTACAGTGTGGATGGATGGACGTTTTTAATTTTGTAGCAAAAATTGTTTCAAAGTAAATCCTACACCCTTTTTTCAGTGTAGTAGTGTGCATTTAAATGTAAATTGATTTCATTAAATTATTTTAAATCTAAAAGTCTTAAGACTAAAATATAAACTTAGGTGCTTTTTTGTTTCGTCTGCGTCTGACCAACTACCTTTACTTGAGTAGGGTAAATATAAACTACTACTGCTTACTGACGCTTACAGCTGGTTCACCTGATATTTTCGCTTCATTGTTGCCTGTCATTTTGGAAAATAATGCAATGGAAAATATATAGAGTAAACAGCTCTCAGTGCCATTGAGATGTACATGTCTGCAGTGGTTCACGCCAGACTGAATGTGTCAAGCATAAACAAGACTTAAGGGGCAGGACAGATACCTTGAGAGGGTTGGTGGCTGCTCTAACCACCTACTGCCCTGCTTCTGTGTCTATAAAAGAACCCTGTCTGTTACTCTAGGGGATGAAAGCATGCTGCCGTGTTTTGACTAGTGCCATCTGATCTTATACAGAAATAAATAGATCATATACTGAAGGCAGATTTCTTCTTCAGGTCCTTCTGTTTACGCAGTGTACATTTCGAGACAGTCTGGGTTTGACGTAGGTGCTTTTTTGAGGATTTGGTTGAGCAGCTGGTGTTGAGTGGTCAGTTTCTGCAATCGTTGACATGGTGTAGCGATAGTGGCAGGATGTTGGAAAATTACCGGCCACTGACATGCGAAGGGCTTTTGTTTAACTTTCATTAAAGGACAGATGATTGGGGAATGAGGTATGGAAGGAAGGAGGGAAGCTCTTGAGTGTGACACTAGAAAGATGTGTTTATGTTGAGGGGTGGAGTTGTTTCCTCTTGCGCATCCGTATGGTCTCAGTCCACCTTCATCTCACAGCCATGCTGTTGCTTTGACATCTGCTGTCCCTGGGGGTCAGTAGGTCATAGTTCAAAGGGTCTTATTTTAGTTTAGATGATGAACATGGGGATTGGCTGGTGGTTCTGGAGAAGAGCTTATTATTGACAGGAAGACAAGAGCAGATTGGAAGGGGATGGGAAATGCTTTAGACTCACAAAGCTGGTCATCGCTCAACCTTTGGCCTTTTTCCGGACGTGCATGAAAAACGGCGGAGGTAAGGCCGTTTGTTTTCTTTAGGGAGGAGTTCATTTTAAAACACACTCTTTGAGTATACGTCCATCTTCACACAAATCACTTCCTTTGGCAGAAGGACAATGTTTATTACTTGACATGTTTTTATATATATATATATATACTATTGAATTATTGATTTGCTTTGTTAGTATTTGTGTTAACTGCAATTGTTCTGCACTTTTGAAATTCCTTGTACTTGCCATATATGTTGGAATCTTTACTAAATTAATCAACATTAAAATAAATAGCAAACAATTATATATATATATATATATATATATATATATATATATATATATATATATATATATATATATATATATATATGAATATATATATTTGTTAAACGGTCTGCCAACAGCAATGTTCCTCCTCATTCGCACATGACAAATGAGATTTACTCTCTGTTCTCGGTGGTTGAAATGGTTGTTTTCCAGAGATTTAGCACAAGGTCTTTGAGAGCTGCTCTGCTCTGTTGCTTTTGGAGCTCTACCCATAATCCCGCTGCAGGTCAAGCATGATCATATGAAGCCTCTCAGTGAGATGGTCGGAAATATGTTAGCGAGCAGTGATACAGATGGATGTATATATACACAATGTGTGTGTGTGTGTGTGTGTGTGTGTGTGTGTGTGTGTGTGTGTGTGGGTGTGTGTGTGTGTGTGTGTGTGTGTGTGTGGGTGTGTGTGTGTGTGTGTGTATATACAGTGAGGAAAATAAGATTATTTTTTAATCTTATGCACCTTTTTCTTATGGCATGCACCTACGATGACAATTTCAGACCCATCCATGATTTCCAAGTGGGAGAACTTGCAAAATATCAGGGTGTTCAAATACTTATTTTCCTCACTGTAAATGATATATGGAGATGAGAATATTTATATATAGAAAATAATATAGTATTATTCATATTTTATTAATATTTTATATAGTAGGCTACTATTTTTCAAATGAATAGTAAGTTTAAAAACAGAGTTTATAAATCTTTTTATTATAAACTTTTTTTTATTTATTATAAATGCAGGGAGAGAGCAACAGAACATATTAAGTTTGGAACAGCCATGCCAGAAAAAGTGCAGAGAACACAATCAACTGTTTTTAAAAGTCAAGTAGACAGCACCTGTCACAACAGTCTGACGCATTCCAGTCCCTCACCGCAAAACACAGATATAAACAATGGCACATCGATCCAATAAAAAAATGCCGTGCATGTGGAGAAGTGAGTCATCGAATTGCTATATTGCAACCCCTCTATTACGGACAACTCATTTGAAGCGAATCGCCACCATCTCTGACTTATCTCTTATCTGGCTCTCTCTCTTTCATGCTAATGAAAAAAGAAAAACAGAAATCAATGGTCGTGAGATTGCTACCGCACAGGTCCACATCTCGATCCAATGATGGCAAGAGGCCGCCCCTCCACACTTGCTTATCATTGCGAACATTTGAATTCACACAACCTTTTCAGACTGAATGATAAAACAGTGCAGGTAGAGAGAGGATTTTGCATTGTTATCTGCACCGCTAAACAGTATTTGACATTTGACACACATTTAAAAGTCAATGGGTTTGCTCTCAAATCAGCAAATATTATCAAGGCCCTAATTTCCCTTTTTAATGGAGAGAAACAGGTGTGAGGCGATGATTAGAGCAAACGTGTGAAAACGGCTATAGCTGAACAGACTGGACCGCTCAGGCCTTTTTTTTCCCACTCTTTCCCTTGAAACCTTGCTTCGGGCATCATCATAATGCATTCAGGAGAACGCAGACTCCAATTATAATTACAAACGCATTTCCCGTTTGTCCGTGGCTGTCAAAAACAGGCCTTCTTCAATGTGCGACATGTTCTTTGGTAAACGATTGTGAGTTGTGTTGATGCTGCTTTGCTCTGACAAGCGTCCTCAATGTGGCTGGTGGTCTGCCAAGATGTGTTTATCGCTGTACCTTCTGAAAGAGGGTAAAATATGTCATTAAATTGTCCTGACTGTGTTTTGTCACTCCATAAACAGTTCCAGCTTTATTGAGATAGCGACAAGAAGGCTCTAGGGATGTTGCCGTGCGTCTCATAATCACTTTTGTTTATGTTTTTGGTTTTCTTTATCTCCCCTGACAGGAGCCGTTGAACGCATCTGGAGCCTCCACACCTCCTTGTCCAATCAGGACCCTCGCTCCTCGTCCAATCAGAATCTGCATTCCGTGGAGGAGAATAAAAGGAGTGGGAGCGGAGAAATGGGGTGTGCGAAAGTTCTTCTCGTGATGTTCGTGATCGGGTTTGAAAAGGGGATTTGCGTCAACTGGAACCCCGTCCCACGCAAGACAGTTAAATATAATGGTGAGTATCTAATGACCAAACAAAACTGTGAGCGATTCCTCCCAGCAGTGAACGCACAGCAAACAAGCCCACTGTCCCGTTCCCGTTTTTCTCACAGTATTTTTTATGGCACTCCTCCTTTCTTTATTCGTCTGTCTCTTTCTTCTTTTCTTCATTCGACCCCTCCCTTCATTCTCAATGCAGATTTGAGATAAAAGGTGCGATTTCTGCTTTGAATTTACTGAGATATCACATTACTGCACGCCACGGTTTTATAGGCTTTACCTCCCTATTCATTTGCACTCGCTCCATTTGTGCCTGTTCTCCCATTCTCACACTGTTTTCTATGTCGCCGCTCTCTACTTCTCTTTTTCTTTTGCGCTTGCTCTGCAGGGAATTCAATAGGAATGAATTGTGCGTGATGAGAGTGCTGTTTAGAACGAAACAAATCGTTTACTTTATCACTTTATCAGACTTTATTTGTCTCATCTCATTAGCAAAATATTTTTTTTTATTTTTAAGCTTACATCTAAGAACATTTAATCAGGTTAATGCTTAAAGTAGGAGAAAAACTATTTGCCAGTGGGGTAGTAAATATAATGTTGGACGTCAGACTGAAAATGCTCTGGAAGCTTATATCTGTCCTGCTTTAGGCATTTATAGATAGGTTTGTTTACAGCAAAATGAGATAAAAACCTGTGTAAGAGACACTAAAACTAAAATCAGGTTAAAGGCACAGATGGACCCTCAAAATGAACACTGATTTTTTGCAGGCCAGTCCTGAATAAAAGGTTGTGGAGGATGAAACGGATTAGCGTGATCTGGCATACTATGCTGAGACTGTAAAATATCACTTCACTTCTCTAGTCCAGACATCTGAATCGGCTCTTTAAAATGCAGAAAGTGCACTAGTCTACACTGCGTGTCTGGATGGATGCCCTGTCATAATGCTCTTCATCACCATTTAATGAATTACTTCTGGAAAGATCAATAGAAAATTTACTCAAACATCTTTTTTTTTTTTTTTTTTTTTTTATTAAAACTCAGTTTAACGTAATATCACAAAGTTAATTGTGCCTGGTAAATAGCCCTGCCTTTTGTAAATAAGCATAATTTGCACTACCGTTGCACTACTACTTCTCTGAAATATTGATTTTTAAAACACAGTGTCTTATGCTCACCAATGCTGCATTTATTTGACCAAAAAATACAGAAAAAATATACAGTGGTGCTTGAACGTTTGTGAACCCCTTGCAGAATATGTGAAAATGTGAATCATTTTAACAAAAAAGCTTGTTATTTTTTTATTTAGAACTGTCCTGAATTTGATGTTGTAACGCAGTTACGTATGGGAAGAAGGAGGACGGGAACCGGCGAATCTTCAAACACGTTTAATAAATCAAATCAGCACAAAATAAAATGGCATACAAAAACAAAACGTAATTAAAACACAACGCAAAATCCCAGGCCTGGTCCTCTCTCGTCCTTCACTGTCGTCGCTCCTCCTTTATACTCCCGTCACTCCTCCGTGAGACACGAGACCACTCCGGCACGCAGCTGGCACCTATCCACGCTGATGAGCACGGCCTCGTCCCGCTCTCACGGTCCCTCCGCCTCGCTGCTCGCCACAGATGTTTACATAAAAGATGTTTACATATAGTCCACAGGACAAAAAATAACTGAATTTATAAAAATGACCCGTTCAAAAGTTTATGAACCCTTGTTTCTTAATACTGTGTGTCGTTTTGTGATGGTTGTTAAAGCTGCAGTCTGTATCTTTTTGCACTCTAGCGGTTAATAAACAGAACTGCATGTGTCTTGCGGAAGAACATTGCAGCCGGAGCTACTTCTCTCTGTTTATGTCTATGGCGAGTCACGCAGGGACTGTGCTCCTCCACAGAGGTTCCTACCAGTCCGGTCTGAAATAGTCCCAATAACAGTGATGGGAATAACAGCGTTATAGATAAACGGCGTTACTAATGGAATTCTTTTTTTCAGTAACAAGTAATCAAACCAATTACTGTTTCTCCCATTACAACGCCGTTAGCGTTACTGAGAATAAAATGCAGCGTTACTATAATTGAGCTCACTGAAGCGGTTTTCATCCGAACAGGCTCTCTGTCAGTAGGACCTACAAAGTTTTTTTCCCTCTGGTTGGTTGGTGTGCATGTGCGGGCGTGCGTTTTGCGCGTGCGGTCGTGCGTGCATGCCATGCGTGTTTTGGTACACATAACTGATGATGATTGGTGGGTGGGAGACAAGGTTGAGGTTGATAGGTTGAGTTCACACACACACACACCTATGACACACACGCATATGCAGTCACACACACCAACGACCAGGAGGAGTCAGAGCGATGGCAAGTCCAACGACTTCAAAGGTAGCTTTCACAAACTGGAAGTATAAGCGCTACTTTTCCCTCGTTGAGGTGAAAGGTAAGAATTTTTATGTAACGTGCAACTTACGCCCAAGAAGAAAGAGTCTCTCCACATCGGTGGTAAGTAATTCTAATCTAATGAAGCGCCTCACATCACATGCCGCCACAAAATGAGTGGCTAAAAACCCAGGTGATAACATGAGCTCCACTACCAAAGGAGTAGCATAGTACTGATAATATTTACACTATAGTAGGCCTACTGATAATATTTACCATAATGTATTAAATTTGATAGGTGTCTCTCACATTGTCCCACAGCAACATTACAATAGTGTAGATTAATGTACAATGTTTTATAATAATAATTTATTCTATTAAGTGTCCAATTCATTCATTTAACATATTTAATATTGGGGCATCCAAGTTATTTGACATATTTGAACATTTGAAAAAAAGTAACACAGTAGTTACTTTCCCTAGTAATTAGTTACTTTTATAATGATGTAACTCAGTTACTATTTGTAAGAAGTAACTAGTAACTATAACTAATTACTTTTTTAAAGTAACATGCCCAACACTGCCCATTACACTTATTATATGTACTTATAACACTTATTATAAGTGTACCATAATGATTCAGGGTAAGACAAAAACACGGTTTGGAAAATGGATTCATGCTGTAAATTCTCATTATATAATTTTTGTAAATCTTGAACACAAAAAAAGTTACGGACAACAGCTTTAATGAGTCCCTTGTTTGTACTGAGCAGTTCAACTGCCCAATGTTCTTCAGATTTCCAGCATCTTTTGCATATTTGAACCCTTTTCATCAGTGACTGTATGATTTTGATATTCTGAGGGACTCAAACACAACTATTTAAAAAGTTGTTAATTCACTGATGCTTAGAAGGAAACGCAATGCATTAAGAGCCTAGGGTGAAAACTTTTGTACAGGATGAAGATGTCCACAGTTTTCTTATTTTGTTTAAATATTTTTTTTTTTTAAAATCAGTTAGTACTGCCCTTACGGAAGCAACAGAAGATACTTACATGTCTCCCGGAAGACAAATTATGTACAATTTACCTTGATCTTTCAAAAATGTTTCACCTCCCAGCTCTAAAGCATTGTGTTTCCTAAATAAATAAAAATAACATGCATTTTTGTATGATCCCTCTTATTTTGGTAAAATGATTCACATTTTCACAGATTCTGCAATGGGTTCACCAGTGGCGTAGGCAGAAAGTGGATGATGGGTGGGCCTCTAATAGTGTGGGTGGGCCGGAATAATTTGCATTACCCCTTAATTAAAATTCAAAAATCTGATTGAAATAGCAACACAGCTAAAAGTATTTCTCATATGTTGGACCTTTTATTGTCTATTCTATTTTAATGTCTACTTCTACTTCTGATGCCTTCTCAAACCCCCATACGAGCTGTGTTTGTGATGTTTGAGAGCGAACCGCGGAAGGACCGTTTGCAAGGTTGCTTTATGTTTTAAACAAAATACTTCATCTGTAAGCAAAAGCTCTGTGCGATCAAGTGTGAGCGGCTGCCACGTGAAAAAAAATTGAAAACAAAAACAAAGCTGGAGAAACATCCAACCCGAGTCCTGATAACTATATCACAAAGAGAAATCACAATGTCTGAGTCCTGTATCGACAACCTGCCATTGCTAATACAGTACATGTGGCTTATGTACAGTTCAGAAAACCACTTGCTCACAAATATTATGTGCAAATATTGCATAGCCATGCCATGGCGGGCCAAACTAAAAACCTACCCATTTCTTACCTTGTATGGCTGATGTCTGTTCTAAACAAGTCGGAGTTGGCTGGGTTTTGAATTGAAGATGTTGATAATATCATCAAAATCCTAATGATCTGTTAGTTCACTTTCAAACGACAAAAATGTTATGGTGTCCTGTCATCTTTGCCAAGATGTGTTTCTTTCTTAAATGTGTCATAAATGTGTTACGGTTTGGTTGTGGACGAGAAGCGCACGATGATGAAGAAGATAACTGAAATAGCTTTTAATAGTAAACACAGGAGAATCAGGAGAAGGGCAACCAAATTGTAGCACTCAGGCTTACATTCATGAGGACAGACAGAGACTGAGTGAAAACGGAGGCCTTAAATGAACAGAGACAAACGAGATAATAAATGAACGCAGGTGGAAACTAATGAACTAATCAACGACAGAAAACTAGGTCACAGAGGACCGAACTAAAAACACAAAAGATCAGACATGTGACAAAATGGCAGTTTAGCCATTTTTTTTTTATTTTAAATTATTATTACAAAAAAAGGGTGCTGCTAGTTGGAATCAAATCGGAATATTTGCGCAAAGAAGAACATAACTTAATTCCCACCTCCTTCTTCCCATACGAACAAACCCTGTTACAAATGTATTTCCCTGGATCTGACAGGATGGGCAAGTTGTCAATCTTGGTGGGCCTAAGCCACCCAGGCCCACCCGTAGCTACACTAGTGGGGTTCACAAATGTTCCAGCACCACTGTATATAAATACAGTCAAACCAAAAATTATTCCAACACCAGATATAATTTTTTTACTAGTGGGTGCAAGACACTATAGTTCATTTATGTAAGTGAGGATGGCAAAATAAAGTAAACTGTGACATACAAAAATTCTTCATAAAGTTTAGTACCAGTAAAATTGATAAGAATTTGGGACCAAAATGATTCAGACACTTTGACCTGGCCATGTTTTTCTTAAAGGTCCCATGGCATGTAATTTCCATTTTATGAGGTTTTTTAACATTAATACACTCTAAAAAAAAAAAGGTTCTATATGGCACCAAAAATGGTTCTTGGCTCGTAATCATAGGGGAACCTTTTTAAGTGCTATATAGCACCAATTTTGGTGCTTCAATGGTTCTTCAGTGGTTCTTCAGAGGTTCTTCACCGGTTCTTTGACTAAGGTGCTATATAGCACCTCTGAAGAACCGCTGAAGAATCACTGAAGCACCAAAATTGGTGCTATGTAGCACTAAAAAAGGTTCCCCTATGATTACGAGTCAATAACCATTTTTGGTGCCATATAGAACCTTTTTTTTTAGAGTGTATGAGTTCCCCTAGCCTGTATATGGTCCCCAAATGGCTAGACATTTGTATAGGTGTAAACCAAGTTCTGGGTGTCCTGCTCTGCCTTTGAGAAAATGAAAGCTCAGACGAGCCGATCTGGAATCTTCCCTGTATTTTGTCATACAGGGAAACGTTACCTCTATGGTTACCTCCCCTCCCTCTGCTTTGCCCGCCCAGAGATTCAGTTTATCAGTCGATGTCAGCACAGGCTTTACAAACAGATTTTTACGATATGGATTCAACAGCACCACCACAAACAGTGAGTAACAGTGTTCATTAATGCCTGATATGTGATCAGGTATTTCTGATGTGTAACTAATCATTCAAGTTCACACAGACTTTCTTTCTAAATCATTTAATACTGCCAGTCACGCCGCTGGCCGCCTTGATGCCCTAAGCGTAATGCGTCAGTGAATCAAGCCAGTGACTAAAAGATCAACTTCACATCGTTTCTGTTAGTAGCATGAAACAAATCCGTTATTTAAATGATTAAACTACAGACAGAGATCAAAGAACACTCTCTTTATAATGTTTGGAGCTGTCAATCACACGTCGCGAGTGTATCTGCAGTGCACACTTGTCCAAACTGCCATAATAACCAGTGTTGGGCACGTTACTTTAAAAAAGTAATTAGTTATAGTTACTAGTTACTTCTTACAAATAGTAACTGAGTTAGTAACTGAGTTACATCATTATAAAAGTAACTAATTACCAGGGAAAGTAATTACTGCGTTACTTTTTTTTTGTCAAAAGTTCAAATATGTCAAATAACTTGGATGCCGCCAATTTAAATATGTTAAATGAATGAATTAGACACTAAACATTGTACATTAATGTACACTATTGTAATGTTGCTGTGGGACAATGTGAGAGACACCTATCAAATTCAATATATTGTAAATATTATCAGTAGACCTACTATAGTGTAAATATGATCAGTACTTTACTACTCCTTTGGTAGTGGAGCTCACGTTATCGCCTGGGTTTTTAGCCGCTCATTTTGTGGCTGTGATGATGTGAGGCTTCATTAGATTAGAATTACTGGCCACCGAGGTGGAGAGACTCTTTCTTCCTGGGCATAAGTTGCACATCACATAAACATTCTTACCTTTCACCTCAACGAGGGAAGAGTAGCGCTTATACTTCCAGTTTGCGAAAGCTACCTTTGAAGTCGTTGGACTTGCCATCGCTGACTGTGCATATGCGTGTGCGACTGTGCGTCATAGGTGTGTGTGTGTGTGTGTGTGTGTGTGTGTGTGTGTGTGTGTGTGTGTGTGTGTGTGTGTGTGTGTGTGTGTGTGGACTCAACCTATCAACCTCAACCTTGTCTCCCACCCACCAATCATCATCAGTTATGTGTACCACGCGCGCACACACACACACACACACACACACACGCACGTTGCAGGTCTGACTGATAAGAGAGCCTGTTCGGATGAAAACCGCTTCAGTGAGCTCAATTATAGTCAATTATAGTAACGCCGCATTTTTTTTCTCAGTAACGCTAACGGCGTTGCAACATTGGGAAAAGTAATTAATTAGATTACTCCGTTACTGAAAAATTAACGCCGTTAGTAACGCCGTTATACTTAAACGCCGTTACTCCCAACACTGATAATAACGAATGACAAGATCACAGCATTCACGCGATCAACAAGACTGCTCATCATTGCAGCTTTCCATGTGATGGGAAAAGATCTAAAAAAATAATGCTATAATCAACACTTGGACGATTCGTTCATCTCGACGGCTGTGATGGTAAAAAAAATGTCGTAAAAGTATTCGAGAGGGGTTCCACATGTTACAAAGTTCGTAGAATAAGGAGGAAGAAGACAGGGTCGCGTGACTGGGACCCGTGTTTATTCAGAACTCTCAGATACAAACAAAATAAACTTGCACTCTCAACAACTCGGTACAATAAAACTTTCTCTGCTATCTTTCCCCCGCTGTCTGTCTCTCTCTGTTGATTGTAATCCATTACATACCTTTCTATCAAAATATCTGACATTATCAAGATGAATTTGTTCTGACAGTTTAACTCCAAGTTCTTGTCATATTTTATTACCGTTTTCGAAACTATAGCGTATAAACTTTGATTATGTGAGAAATGTTTGAAGGTGTCTGAATACATTTTGGTTTCACTGTATATATAACGAAAAGGTTTTTTTTTTTTTTTTTTTATGCGTTCAAAATGTAATTTATTCCTGTGATTTTTCAGCATTCTTTGATGAATAGAAAGTTCAAAAGAAGAGCATTTATTTGAAATTAAAACATTTACTGTCAATTTTGATTGATACATTTTTTTTTTTAATTCTTGTTCACTCCAAACTTTCGAACCGTAGTGTACATAGAAAGAGCAATGCTGAAACGCTGCGGCACAACTGTTTTGTGATTTCGTTCCTCCATCTTTTCCTGTTTTAATCTAAATCACTGTTGATAATCAAAAAAGAAAACAGCTACAATAAACATTAGACAGTAGGCATGATTTTATATGTACACCCATAAACTGATAGCATCTCCTTTTAAGCCCTCAGTAGAGATCGTAGCGGCTGGGAACACTGCCTTAAATGGACAGGAAATGGCTTTAGTTGAGCTACAGCGATAGAGAGAGTGATGTTAAAGAAAGTCCAGAAAGAACAGAAAAGTACACAGTGTGTCTGCAGTGTGTGTTTAACTACTGTTTCAGGTCATGTGTGACTTCGTTTGGGCCCTAAACCACATAAACAGTAGGCCTGCGCAGCACACATGTGCTTTTCAGGGAGGATGAAAGCCAGAAAAACAGGCAAAGCATCGGAGTGCAATTTAATGTTTGTGTGTGAGAGCGCAGAGTGCTTAGACTGGCAGTCTGAGGGATTTAGAGCTCCAGTAGCGTGTGTGTGTGTGTGTGTGGTTGGAGGTGGAGAGCTGGATTGCAGCAGAGATAATATTTACCCAGTACTTTCCACACCCACACCCCCTGAAGACCCCTCCTCCACAATTATCCCCATCTTAAAGACACAGAGGATTCCCAAGCAATGCAAACACGCGTCTTTAGTCTGCAACTAAACGTCTTTTCATTCCCTCTGTTCATTATCAAAGCGCGGTGTGTGTCTCTGTGTGAGTGGTGTGTTTTAATCAACTAGACATAATCAAGCATGCATGCTCGTGGTGTTTTCAGCATCTGCCATCTCACTATACGAGGACATGAACACATGAACTTTGTCTCCAGATCTGGAATCAAAGTCAAAAGTCAAAATCAAACTTGAAGAAATTGTGAAGGAAATATGTTACTATTGTACAGCAGGGTGTACTTCTCTAAGTAATAATAATAACAGTAATATGAGTACAATTATTCAAACAATTTTTTTTTTTTTTTTTTTTTAAGGAATATCACAATTTTTCTTTTTGGCAGCATTTTGTTTGCCAAAAATAAAAGGAATTCATACATTTTAAAATGTAATTCATTTCAATTAAGTTTTTGATTTGCATTCAATTATAAATATAGAAATATTAAAACAGACAACACAGAATTTCTGAAAATATCAAATATTCCATAGGGTCCAATTATTGTAAAAAACTAAAAAGAAATACATTTTAAAAAGTCATTCAATTGTTTCATGAATTCTATTGATTACACATGCTTTTTGATTATTAAAATTTAATTAGCCACTAAAATGGAATCCAGAAATATTAAAATGGAAAAAGAAATTAAATTTGAAAAAAAAATTAAATTGGGCCCTAAAAATGTAAACTACTTTTTTGTTAAATTGTTTTATTATTTCAAATAATTAGACATGTTTTTTTATTACTAAAATGTAATTTGACCATTAAAATGAGATCCATAAAGTCATATTTTTGTGATTTTGGGCCTTTATTTAGATAGTAGGAGGACAGACAGCAAAACACGGGAGAGGAAAGAGGGAAATTGGACGGGGAAAGGACCTCAAGCTGGGACTCGAACTCGAACTCGGGTCGCCTGAAGTGCAACCGCACCATATATCGGAGCACTTGCCCTCACGGCTATGGCTCCGACAGAATCCAGAAAAATTCAAATGGAAAAAGGAGGAATGCGAGAACAAATAAAACAGAATATAAGAAAAAAGAATGTAAGGCCCTACTTATTTTGGCAGCCATTAAACTGTTGTCTTCGTGCAGTGAAAGAATCAGATGCCCCGCCCCCTTTCATGCCCCACCCATAACTTTCCACAGTAGAGCTCCACAACTGATTTCCTGGCACAACATGGTCAGAGAAAGAGTCAGAGAGCAGGTCAAACAAAAAATTAAAGACGAATTTCAACGGAGGCCAAAGGAAACTCCCGCTGACTTATAGAGGAATAGCATGAATGTCCAACGTGCTGAGGATGGCAAAGCTACAGAGAGAGAGAGGGAAGGGGACTGCCTGCCTAGCACATCTCTCTACCCTCCAATTACTATAATGATGGCCTCCGCTGAAAAGGACAGGCCCACTGCGTGTGTGTATGTGTGTGTGTTTATGTAAGTCCTATCTGTCTATCTGTGCCGGACTCCTCCCCACGCACAGATATAAACAGACGATGTGATTTATCCTCTCTAACAGACGGCCTCTCTGCGCTTGTACTTCTCGTTGTCTTTAAAAGTGTGTTTCTTTTTTCATTCAATAAATCTGTCTCCTGTACCCTTTGTGGACCTGTTCGCTCCAGAAGGAGTCTGTTTGTTAAAGGGGACAGAAAAAAAGAAAGTCTTTTTTTTATTGTGCGCTCGCCACTTTCATGAAAAGGTCAAACTCGGTACAAGCTGTGAGCTCAATTCTCGACTGCAGTCGCCCCCCCCCCCCCATCTGTCAAACGCCGGCCTATTTTCAACAACCTTTCACACATCTCTCCCTTTTACTGTCATACTGTCTCTTCTGCTCACTCTTTCATTTTCTTTCAATCTTGCACCCCCCCCCCCCCCATTTCTATCTTGCTCTTTTACTCCCATACTGTTTCTGTCATTTTTCAGTACCCACAGCTTTTTCGCTTTCTCTGCCATTCCTGCATTCACTCTTGTTGGGCCCCGAGGACAGTTTCATTGCTCTGATGTTGCTTTTTCATAGCTCAGGAGACTAAGGGCCAGATTTACTAAACAAGGTAAGCTAGCGTGAGAGCGCAATTCCCAAAAAAAAAGCGCTGATGGGGATGAAAAGTTCTGCGCATAATTTGCTGACGACGCACACATTAAAGAACACAGATGGAGCTGGATAATTTTCATAATGACCAACGCAATCAATCAATTAGCGTCTGGTTTAAGACATGCTTTTAAAAAAAGTGGCGCAAATACCAGTACATAGACTAGCATAAACCTTAGTAAATCACCATGCATAAAATTGCAATAAAGGTCAGACGCAAAAGGTTTCCACGCCTTTTCAGCGCTATTTTTTCACTGCGTGTCTTTAGTAAATTCTGACAGTATAGTTTTTTGCGCCTAAAGAGGGTTTGTGCTGACCCAAGCTGTTAGTGTTGTCATAATCCTGCTCTGAAATCCACAACAATATGAATATAAAATGGTTGTGAATGTCTTTTTTATGTTGATTTTATTTTTCAGATCTATGTAATTTATTGCAGACTCTGGTAGACGTGTTTTGGAACATTGTAACTGGTTTCTAGCTGATCTAAGATAGTCATTAGTTAGTCCAAGATGGTCATAAACTTGTGCAAGTGATGGTTTAGTATTATTTATACTCAATACTAGCATTTATTTCGCTTTTATTTTTATATTTTCAATTTTATTTTAAAGCTGCAGTCCGTAACTCGTTAAAAATGATCCAAAATAAATGTTTGAGCAAGTACATAATCAGCCACCTTAGCCCGATTCACAACAGTAAGCTTGTAATAATGTGTTATAATTTGAGTGGTACTGGTGGGTTTCCACAGGAAATTCAAGCATGGCACCGTTCGTCTTTGCGTCATTACGTCACGTCTGTATACATAAAGAAGGAGTATAAACTAGTAGGCTTTAATAATACTTAAATCGATATGTCATCCGCAATAAACCCGTATCCAGCGTGTTGACTCCGATCATTCGAATATTGTACTTTAATAATTATTTAATCAACATCATCCTCAATAAACCCGTCTCTAGCGTGTTGCCTCCGGTCCTTCGAATATTCCAATCTGTTATGACCGCTGACCTGTAAAGTTGCCAGAATAATAATAATAATAATAATAATAATAATACGCTGTTTGTTAATTGGCCAGAGTAGAACTGGCACCCCGACTGAGCCTGGTTTCTCCCAAGGTTTATTTTTCACCTCATGGGGTTTTGGTTTCCTTGCCACTGTTGCCTCTGGCTTGGCTTGCTCAGTTGGGGACACTACATTTTTCAACTAAACATCGAAATAAATCTAATTATTAAACTAAATTAACCATATAAACTAAATTACTGATCTAATTACTGATCTAAAGCCCACACTTCCACTGTATGATAATTGAAAAGAACTGATGACATCACCATTTTCTCCAGAATGGCTATATGGCTGAATAAAATTATGCTGCATTATTTTCCTGTTTAACACTGTAAAGCTGCTTTGAAACAATCTGCATTGTTAAAAGCGCTATATAAATAAAGTTGACTTGACTTGACTTGGCTATAGCACATGTGAAGATGCTGCAGGTGGCGGATCATTTATAGCCTTTTCTCACAGCAGCTGGAATAATTAAACTCATCATTTTGATAGCGGATTGTAATCCAGAAAGGTCCAAATGACAATCGTCAGTGACAACTGGTGATTCACCCGTAGTCAAAAGCAAAAGATTAGACTGTACGGAAATTGAAATCTAGAGGTTACGCTAATACACACTAAATACACAGTCACACAATGCTGATGTTGTTAACATTAACAAATTGAGAACAAAGTATAACAATAAAAATAATTTGCTTGGTTTGATGTTATATTTTATATTTTTAGCCATTTTAGTACGTTCACTGGCCCCACTTTATATTAGGTGGCCTTAAGTACTATGTACTTACATTTAAAAATAAGTTCAATGTAGTTATTGTGTTCAAATTGTATTGCAAAACACCTTTGCTGATATTGAGGTGGGATATGGGTAGGGTTAGGGACAGGTGTGGTGGTATGGGTAAGTTTAAGGGTAGGGTTAGGTGTAAGGGAAGTGTCAACTGTGTAATTACAAATGTAACTACAGAAATTAATTACAGATGTAATTACATGCAGGTTTTTTTTTAAATGGAAGTACAATGTAAAACATGTATGTACACAGTAAGTGCATTGTATCAAATGATTAATTAAAATGTTAGTACATAGTAGTTAAGGCCACCTAATATAAAGTGGGTCCCATTCACTTGTTTTACGTCTAATTTTTATATATTTATTTTATTTTAGTTTTATTATAATTACTGAAAACTATTTTTTTATACTTTTAATTTTAGTTAACAACATTGTCAAACTGCTAAAACATTTTTGACCAGCTACAAACCAGGTACAAGCTGATTATTCCAGCTTAATGTAAGGTTAAGCTGGTTTTTGGAACATGGTATCTGGCTAGCCAGCTAGTGCTATTAACTAATGACCAGCTATTGACTACCAACTTTCCAAAACCCAGGAACTAGCATAAGATTTTGTAGATAATACTATGGTCTTTTCTCAGAAGAAAAACATAATTGACTTAAAAGTGCTGTAAGTAATTTAAGCTATAGCTATTTTGCTAACTCCCACCGTTTTGCTAAATTCAACCACATGTCCTCCTTTCAAAGCTCATCTAAAACATGTTAGCAAACCAGATGTCACCAATCATGAACATGCAAAATGGTTCAGATGTAGAGAGTGTTTCTGACTCTCAAGCTAGTCTTCAAAGTTCAGACGTGAGACTCTTTTCAGCTGTTTACACAGTCTAGTGCTGTCACCGAGACACATATTCCAGTGACATCTGTCAGGAAGTTGGGATGTCTGTCAGTTTATGTGTGGTATTCCACAACACTTTTAAAATCAGCATGATATCAAAATTGATTATTCTTTTTTTGGAATATTGCAGTGTTGTAAATGATTTATATGTGCACATCATATTTTTTTAATTCATGTGCCTTCATAATCTTCATAATCAAAACAACTTCTCCTCCCTCTTGCAGCAACATTTCTTCTCTGATGATGTGTTGTAATGTATTTTATTTTTCATATATTTTTCCTTATTGCTGCGCCTCTCTTCCTAGTCTGTCAGTAATGCTCTGTTTATTTCCCATTTCTACGAAGCCCCTCCTTTCGAAAATCCTAATGTGCTCTGATTGGTCGGCTGGATCAGTGTGTTGTGATTGGTCAACCGCTTCAAGCGTGTTTCGGAAATGTCACGCCCCTTACCATAACTGCATTACCATAACTCAATCAGGCCTCGTCCCTATTTTTTGCATATGCCTTGGTGGGAAATATTTAAATGAGGAATATTGTGACATGAACGTTCCCAGAAGAAAAGCTCAGACTACAATCGAGGCATTTCAGAGTTCAGAAACAGTGCTTACTGATATAGAGAATAACTCCCTTTGGGGTGACTTTGTGCTTTGTAGCTTTGCTTGTTCATGCTCAAACAGCAACATTATACAGTAAACACTAAAGAAAGTTGAAAATGTATAAAAACATAAAAATCTCTGTTTGCTAAGCATTTCCACACCTCTTTCTGTTGACGTTCCCTCACTCGCTTTCTGCACTTTAGTGGCTTTTGTGAGTTTTTCAGCCTATTGTTGTGGTAATCCGTTCTGACCATTTCCTGTTGCTGAGCCGTGTTCTCCTCCTCTCTTCCCTTCCCAAAGCAGCAGCAACCCCACCACTCCTTCATCTAATCTACTGCAATTACAGCACTTCCCCCTCGTCCCCCCAACCGCCCACTCTCTCACGCTCTTAAACGCACGTTTGTGTGTTAGCGTAAACACACCACCTGTTTCTTTCTTAATGTGTTTTTTTTCCCCTTTCTTCTCTTTTTAATTGTACTGTTATGTGTCAGCATCAGACGGTGGCTCCTCTCGTCTTTGTCCTAGAGAACGTGGGTGTGTTTTTATAGCCTGCATATGAGTGTACGTGCTTTTCTTTTCCTAATTAGTGTGTGTATGTCCATTTTCTGTGTTTCAAAGTCATTTTTTGTATCCATGTCAAAGCTTCAAAGGCCTTAAAATAGGTCTTTAATAGCAGAGTGTGTGTTTGGAGTGCTGCGGTTATGAGCTATAAGCAGGGTAGGACTGTATTTATAGCAAAGCTGCTTTGTAAGGAGCTGTGGAGGAACATCAGAGGAAAAACTGCAGCCTTCAACTTGACTTGCTTCAGTTTTGCGGCTCGATTCCCTCAACCAGAGCTCACTGCCCTCTCATTCGGCCCAGCTCAGAACTTATGAAGGACAAAGACACACACACAGAGTTCACCTCTGTTCCCTTTATGTTGCTCACATCTGGATTCCATTCAAAGTGACTTCTATTTTTAGACTGTTCCTTTTTTAGTCCGTTCAACTTGTAGATAGAGACCTGCTCTCTTCCATTAGATATGATGCTGTTGGCTTAGTCAACATGATCTTTGTGTATTCTATGTTTTACATCAGCTTGGTCAGTTTGATCAGTTTGACTTTTTTAATAGACACTGCTAACCATACAAAACCAAGTTTAGCGTTAGCAATCAGCCTCTACTGGTAGATGCTGTAACTGCACCATCTGGCATCTTTCTCCTTTGACGGCCTTTCAAAAGTATATATCTACTTTTATTTAAAAAATATATAGACATGTCATTATTAATGTTTTGAAAAATGTATACAAGACTTCATGCAATGAATATAAAGCAAATATTGTGCATACAATGGAAAATATGAATAGGATCCTTCCAAAAACAAATTGGGCACTGGAAAAACATATAGCCTACTATAAGATAAGAATATATAGCATATATGTATAGCAAAATGTGTAATGCAAATATTTTAACAAATGATAGCTCAATTTGTTTTGGAGGGATCCTATTCAGATTTTACATTGTATGCACAATATTTATTGGTATATATAGATATATATACCGGTATATATATTGTTGGTATACATTTTGGTATAATTGGTATAATTGAATGACATTGTTAAATGTAATATCATAAATGTACATTTATAATATTGTGATGCCGACTTATATTTTCCATGGGATGCACATGCTTATTATGAATATTATTTTTTTTATTTATATTTAGCTAACATTTTTTATTTCAGTATTAGTTTTAGTAATTTTAGTATGTCATCTTATGTAAAATGTATACAATGTAATATTTATACTGTACATTACAACGTTGTAATGCCTAAATTCATATGTGGCATAGAAAATGATTTTTTGTGATCATGAAATGAAATGATTGTGTCTTATTTTCCATTTATTTAACACAATATAGTAGAGATTTTTATCGCTTTCAGCCATAACTCGTTCACAACTCAGGATAGTCACTACTAGTGAATGGTTTGGCACTATGTATTTTTTTAACAAATACCATCAGCCAGAAAATCTCCTTGTTCAAATCAGACAAAGAAACCCCTCAGTGGACAATTTGCTCAACGATGCCACTTTCTGGTTGAGATCTGTAAGTGCGTCCTGTCCCACTGTGTATAATTGCCATCTTCTCTGAATAATAATTATAAATGACACTCCCTGCTCGGCTCAGCACAAAGCTCAAAAAACTTGCTCTGTGACTGGCTAACAGGCATTTGAGTCATTATGCAGGTATTTAGAAGTGTGAGCATGTGTGTGTCTGTGCGCTCTGTCACATCTCCCTGGCTGTTTGCAACCCAGCAGATGTTCTCTGTCCTCCCTGGGGGAAGTCTGTTTCCCCTCTTCTCTTGGATCATCCAGCCCTCTTATATGTTAACAAGCTGCCGCTCTCCAACTAATAACCACACGCTCTCCTGACTTCCATTTCGGCAGAATCTTCATCACCACTCATGGTGTCTCTCCAAGATGCTTTTCCTCCCCTCTTGAAGCACTTGCTCATCATAACCCTCTCTCCACTCTGCACCCATCTGCCATGGTAGCGGTAAATCAGATGAGGCACAATGTTCCTGTGTGTTCAAGGATGCATGGAATACTGGTGTCCCCTTGTGGCTTCTTCACTGGCTTTAGCCAAGACTGAATATATCACCCTCTGATTTAAGTCTGCGACAAATAGCCACAGATAATAGCCAACTTGCAACATGTTCCTGTTAGTAGTGACTAGTAGTGTCAGGAAGTTGAAGATGCTACAGTAAATTGCAAACTGTAAAATAAATATAAGCCAACAGTATTTATTCTATTCTATATCTAATATTTCAATCATTGTTATTGAATAAGGCAGTGTTAATGTATTTGGTCTTGGTAGACTAGATCTGCAGGATCTGAAGTATGGACTTGCTAATGCTAATAGATACAGCATGTAAGTGAACATGTGAGATATGCTGCTGCATAAATAGACATACATAAATCTCGTAGCAGATCTAGGCAGGTGGAGCTGGGGGAGGTGGAGGGTTTCAGAGGAGTGCTGCAGGACTAGCTTACAGCAAACAACGAAGCAAACTATTTAAATGTTGAGCAAGCAATCTCATTGGCTGTAGGATCCGCATAGGCCAATCAGCTTGTGCCATGTGGTAATGATGTGATTGCTTGCAGGTTGCATGTAAAGGACCTGTCTGTGAAATTCCTGTCTGTGTGACACACAGAATCCCACATGCGTTTGAACAGACAAAAAACACACAAAAGTATGCCAAAATGTCCGCTTTGTCGAGTTACCTCATAAGCACAGTCTTAAATGAGATTTTAAAAAAAGTGTTAAATGAACACGAAGAGTAGCGAGAACATCGGATGCGTGTCAGATCCGGATCCGCGTCATGTGCTTCAGGTCTTAAAGTGACAGCAGCCTAATAAACATGCTGCTGTGATGTCTGTCATTAATGTAAATCAAAGAACAAAAGACAAAAAGAAAATCACTCACTGCTCTTGACTGAACTTTTGTAGCTTTAATACGGATTTATCTAGATTTAATTTATAGTTATGCAGTGAAGACTGTTGTGTTTTACAACTTTATTTAATGTTTTATGTCCTGTTAGATCAAATATTTAAAATGTACTGTCTTTATGTTGTTTCTACAGTAATTTGGAGGTTAAATGTGAAATGATTACAATATAAAAACAATGAGCATTTTATAATCTAGGTTAATGACAATTTATTGATATTGATTTGTATGTGACCATTTCATTTATATTTTTCATTGTTAATTAATGTCTGTTCATATTGCATCATCTAATGTTAATTCAACTTGAAATGTTAAGAACACCATCAAACCTGGGCTAACCAGCATGGATCATGTAAATGTATTTCTTTTTAACACATTGCCAACCAGTTTAAGCAAAGGTTATGAGTATCCGTGGAAATTCGTGATTGCATAAGTTGGCATTTTCAGCAGGGATGTTAGTGAAAATGATAAATGTGAGAGATTTCTTTAAGCGCAAGAGTCATATTGGATCAGTGACATTTGGATCACATTCAATACTCCAAAAAACTTTTTTTTCCTCTCTTTTCAGATGTGCACGACAGTATGGCGAGGTTTCGCGCTGTCGGGGTGTGGAACTACACCATGTTGACCCTGGCAGAACATGAGAGGGTTTTGTACGTGGGCGCCAGAGAGCACATCTTCGCCCTGGATCCCAATGACATCAGCAGACAGCTCCGACCACAGGTATGTTCTGCGAAGAAAAAGCTTTTTTCAATTTATTTTATTCAAACAACTCCAATGGCACCCAATAAATACTAATCCACAAGTCATCAAGCAAAAAGTGCATTAACATTTTATCATTCAAAAATATCAGTATTTAATCATGACTCACTTTTTCAATGTCGCAGCCATTTGTAGTAAATTGCAGTTGCGGCAGTCAATAGTGAGTGCACGTTTAACATGCAGAGTGCTATTTGCTTGTAAAAGTCATGTCTCTTCCTCTCTCAGATTGAGTGGTCGGCTCCTGTGGAAAAGAAAAAAGAGTGTGCGGCGAAGGGGAAGAATAACCAGGTACTGGCTAATGTTGCATCCTTTCTGTTTTAACAGCTTTACTTTGTCTGGCCTCGCTGAAATACATTTACTCTCCCTCTCTCACTTATTTTCTCTTTGTGTCTCTCTCTCTCTCTCTCTCTCTCTCTCTCTCTCTCTCTCTATCCTCACCATCTTTCCAGACTGAGTGCTTCAACTACATTCGTTTCCTGCAGAGCTACAACCACACACACCTGTACACATGCGGGACTTACGCCTTCCAGCCTAAATGCACCTATATTGTGAGTGTGCGCTCTTATCATTGCCTCAGAAATCCGATCCGACCCATATGATCAAGTTGAGCGGGCTGCAATATGATGGAGAAACTGTGTGTGTGTGTGTGTGTGTGTGTGTGTCAACGAGTTACTTCTAGTGTGTCAAAGTGAAATATATCAAATGTAAATGAGGTTGTGTTCTCACGCAGTGCAGACAATGTGATAAGATGGCATAAAACGGCTTGTGTGTATTTACTTATTTATTTTTCATTCATGTTTTATATATATAATAAAGGTTCTGCTAGATTCTTGGTAATACTTTACTTGAAGCCTTTATATCTAAAGCATTATAAAAGTGTTTTTATACCTTATAATGTATTGTATGATTTCATTAATAACTGTAACCACAGTTATAATACATTATAATACTATAATCTATGATTTATAATATAATCTATTCATACTAAAATCTATAATCTCTACATACTATAATCTAAAGTAAAATGCATTAAAACACATGGCAAACAACCAATTTCACATGCAATTATAATGTACATAATGAATACTTTTATCAGCAATATTATGAAATATTATAATTTAAAATAGTTGGTTTCTATTTTAATATATGAATGAATGGATACATGTTTTAAACTATTCATTATTATTTAAATAGTATTATTAAATAGTATTATTTTAATATATTTTGAAATGTTCCTGATTAAAAGCATAATTTCATCATTTCTAAGCACAAGATCCTTCAGAAATCATTCTAATATGCTGATTTGCTGCTCAATTATTAATAATGGTTCGTATAGCAATGTTGAAAACAGTTTTTGCTGCTTAATATTTTTGTGGAAAATGTGATAAGATGGCATGATGTGGCTTGTGTATTGTCTTTGTGTGTGTGTGTGTGTGTGTGTGTGTGTGTGTGTGTGCGCACTTATTTGTGTGGGCAGGAGGAAGATGCAAGAGGGCTCAGCTGCTGCTTAAACTTTAGCTGGCAAACAGCCGGTGGTGCATTGTGTGCGGCCGGTAGGTCATGTGTGTGTGTTTCTTGATCCATTTGTAACTGTTTATTTCTTTTTCTAATAGAATGCAGATCATTTCACTCTGGATAGCGCCACCCTGGAGGACGGCAAGGGAAAGTGCCCCTACGACCCCGCCAAGGGTCATACAGGCCTCATTGTGGGTGAGTCATCCGTACGCACACGTTTCTGACATGCAAAAACCTGCATTATTAGTCTTATTCCTTGTGCGTGGGTGTCCGTTTGTGTTCGGTGACTCCCGTGGATGCGTTTATGCCTCCTCTCTTCCCACACTTGGGAGAGAACAGAGTCCCTCTTTAATATCTCATAACTGTGAGGCTGTAGACAGGAGTGTGTGCATGTGCGCCTCTTCCCGCTCTAAGCGTTCTTCTGCTTTCCTAGACAAAGAGTTGTACTCCGCCACCCTCAATAACTTCCTGGGCACAGAGCCCGTAATCCTGAGGAACCTGGGACAACAACATTACAGCATGAAGAGTGAATACCTCCCGGCTTGGCTCAACGGTAAATCTGAAAACACACACATACACAACATATATTTCATTCCCCTGCTGAAAAGACCAGCTTATGTTATGTTGGTGCCCATGATTGACCAGCTTTCAGCACCAGGACAGAGTAAACCATGCTGCTTCTTCGGACACGGATTAGTGAGTTATCTGGATTTAGTTGTTGGTAACTTGACACAATCCTTCATTGTTCTCATAATTCTCATATTATACATACAGTAAAGATATTACACATACAGTAGATATAGATATAATCCTTCTTGGCTTTTATGATCAGTAAATGTCCGGTTGCATGTATGTATAATTATAAAAAACTAATATATATATATATATATATATATATATATATATATATATATATATATATATATATATATATATATATATATATATATATATATACAGTGAGGAAAATAAGTATTTAAGCTATTTTGCAAGTTCTCCCACTTGGAAATCATGGAGGGGTCTGAAATTATCATCGTAGGTGCATGTCCACTGTGAGAGACATAATCTTAAAAAAAAAAATCCAGAAATCACAATATATGATTTTTTTTACTATTTATTTGTGTGATACAGCTGCAAATAAGTATTTGAACACCTGTCTATCAGCTAGAATTCTGACCCTCAAAGACCTGTTAGTCTGCCTTTAAAATGTCCATTTATTATCCTAAATTAGATGCACCTGTTTGAGGTCGTTAGCTGCATAAAGACACCTGTCCACCCCATACAATCAGTACGAATTCAACTACTAACATGGCCAAGACCAAAGAGCTGTCCAAAGACACTAGAGACAAAATTGTACACCTCCACAAGGCTGGAAAGGGCTACGGGGAAATTGCCAAGCAGTTTGGTGAAAAAAGGTCCATTGTTGGAGGTCCTCCATTAGAAAATGGAGGAGGCTAAACATGACTGTCAATCTCCCTCGGACTGGGGTTCCATGCAAGATCTCACCTCGTGGGGTCTCAATGATCCCAAGAAAGGTGAGAAATCAGCCCAGAACTACACGGGAGGAGCTGGTCAATGACCTGAAAAGAGCTGGCACCACCGTTTCCAAGGTTACTGTTGGTAATACACTAAGACATCATGGTTTGAAATCATGCATGGCACAGAAGGTTCCCCTGCTTAAACCAGCACATGTCAAGGCCCGTCTTAAGTTTGCCAATGACCATTTGGATGATCCAGAGGAGTCATGGGAGAAAGTCATGTGGTCAGATGAGACCAAAATAGAACTTTTTGTTCATAATTCCACTAAACGTGTTTGGAGGAAGAAGAATGATGAGTACCATCCCAAGAACACCATCCCTACTGTGAAGCACTGTATTAAGGAGAGGATGACTGGGGCCATGTATTGCGAGATTTGGGGGAACAACCTCCTTCCCTCAGATAGAGCATTGAAGATGGGTAGAGGCTAGGTCGTCCTGTTTGACAATGACCCGAAGCACACAGCCAGGATAACCAAGGAGTGGCTCTGTAAGAAGCATATCAAGGTTCTGGCGTGGCCTAGCCAGTCTTCAGACCTAAACCCAATAGAGAATCTTTGGAGGGAGCTCAAACTCTGTGTTTCTCAGCGACAGGCCAGAAACCTGACTGATCTAGAGAAGATCTGTGTGGAGGAGTGGGCCAAAATCCCTCCTGCAGTGTGTGCAAACCTGGTGAAAAACTACAGGAAACGTTTGACCTCTGTAATTGCAAACAAAGGCTACTGTACCAAATATTAACATTGATTTTCTCAGGTGTTCAAATACTTATTTGCAGCTGTATCATACAAATAAATAGTAAAAAAAATCATACATTGTGATTTTTTTTTTTTTTTGATTATGTCTCTCACAGTGGACATGCACCTACGATGACACTTTCAGACCCCTCCATGATTTCTAAGTGGGAGAACTTGCAAAATAGCAGGGTGTTCAAATACTTATTTTCCTCACTGATATACAGCTCTGGAAAAAATTAAGAGACCACTTAATATTGATTTCTCAATGTTAAGTGGTCTCTTAATTTTTTCCAGAGCTGTATATATATTAGGGCTGTAAAGCGATTAAAAATTGTAATCAAATGAATTACATGATGTGGCGATTAATTAATCGCACATAAAATTTGGCAAATGTGTCATTATTGTGTTAAATGAGAAAAGCATAAAATAGACATTACAAAAAGTAGCTTTAGAAAAAAAAATTGGTTCAGCATAGAATTTATTACTTAAAACTTTTAGGCTTCAACGGCCGTGAGGGTGAGTAAATGATGACAGATTTTTCATTTTTGGGTGAACCATACCTTTAATGTTTTTTTTAATTAATATGGAAATATATTTTGTTTTTATTTTTATAAAATTATACTCTAAATAAGAAACTACAATTGCCAGTTGGTGGCGGTAAATATATATATAATTTATCAATGAACATTTTTTACAGCATTTATTAGCGAAGAATAAACCATGTTGCTTCTTTGGACATGGATTACTGAGTTATCTGAATTCAGTTGTTGCCGACTTGACACAATCCTTTATTGTTTCACTCTCCGAAGCTCATCTCTGAGTCGTTGTCATAGCAACAGTCTGTAAGCTCAAACCTTTTTTGTTTAACGTAAACAGGATTAGATTTTGGATGGTGAAGTCTGTCCCAGCCTCTCCCTCGTTCTTGTAAGCGCACACAGGGGATGTAATAGTTTAGTATTATTATAATTATTTTAATAATAGCCTAATTTAAAAGAATATAATCATTTTGTAGATGATAATAGGCATTGCTGTTTTACTCTTTGTGATGAACTGCTTTAGTCGTGAGGGAATAATTTACCTCACATTAGCTGTACAGTTTGTCTGATCTGTGCATTAACTGCAACGCAGACGTTGTGCATTGGCCTTTAGCTCTTTGTGTTTTCTTCAGCTCATGAGATGCTGTCTGTCGTGCCATTAGAGAAGAGTACCTGGCGCTCTTACGTAATCAGAAACCATTTATAAATTGTGTTGTTTCCCAGCTACATAAGAATGCAGGCTTTTACAGAGAGCTTTTATGCCATGACGCAATGGCATTGCAGGGCCTGTTAAATTACATGTTAAGTCCATCTGGATACACATTAACATCTGACACATGAAACCTGTACAGATGCAAGGGAAATGAAAATGGAAATATAATGTAAGAGTTAAATATTTACATTTTTGTTTAATTCATCCCCAGCTTTCAGACAGCTCTTTCTCCTTGTAGTTGCCTTGGCAGTGTTTTGTTGCTCTTTTAAGGTCAAGAAATTCCTTGTAGACATTAAAAATGACTTTTTTTCAAGAAAGCTGTATTATATTAATTATATTATATTATGTTATATTATATTATATTATATTTATTATATTTATTATATTATATTATATTATATTATATTATATTATATTATATCATATATCATATCAATCATATTACATTATAATTTTTTTTTTGAAAGATATTAATGCTTTTATCCGGCATGAACAGAAGTGACAGTAAAGACTTTTACATTGTTACAAAAGATTTGTATTTAAAATAAATGCTGTTCTTTTGATCTTTAAATTTGTCTAAGTCACAGCTTCCTTAAAAAATATTAAGCAGCAACTGTTTTCAACATTGATATAATAAGAAATGTTTCTTGAGCAGCAAATCATCATATTAGAATGAAAGATCATGTGACTGGAGACTGAAGTAAGGATGCTGAAAATGATGCTTTGCCATCACAGGAATACATTAGAATACAGTTATTTTAAATTGCAATAACATTTCACAATATTACTGTTTTTACTGTATTCTGTGTATTTTGATGAGCAAAAGAAAACACATTAGTTGTTCTTAAATAAATGATAAGTGTTCATGTGGTCTATATATGCTCAGATTCATGTATAAAATAGTAATCATTTACATGATATTTGTATTTATAAGAGAATATGATCACAAAAACTCATTCCAGATGTGCTGATCAAATCCAACTATGGGTTTGATAAACTGAATCAGCCAGAAAGGAATTATCACAAATGAAAAGATCAGGTCTACAGCATGTTATCTCGGTATTAAGCGATATACGGGGAGCAGGGCCCTGATCTTTCCAGCAGGGTTCATCCGAAATCAGCTCAATAAACAATGTCCCAAGGTGGCTATTTAAGATCTTTTATCGGTTTGATCTAGTAACCACCAGCCCCTTATCTATTAAGTGCTGTGTCTCAAACACATATCTTCCCCTTTTGTCTGGTACAGAGCCAAACTTTGTGGGTTCAGCGCTGGTCCGGGAGAGCCGCAACAGTAAAGATGGAGACGATGATAAGATCTACTTCTTCTTCAGCGAGAGAGCGTTGGAGCTGGACTGCGACAGCGATCTGACCGTGGCACGGGTGGCACGCGTATGTAAGGTGAGAATGTAAACTCCGGACTCATATACACCACGACCACAAGGTTGCTGAATGAGCAAGGCACTCAACATCGGGTTGCCAGTTGCGCGAGTTGATGAAAAGCTAATAAATTAAATCAGATTCAAATAAACAAATGGAGCTTCACAATTAATTGAAATAAAACTGAAATAGCTTAGCCCCGTCCACAACATTTGAGGTTGGGAAGTTTGGTCTGGACTTGATCCGTTGTGGAGCAACTTTACTCGAACCAGAGCTGTTCCGACCAATCAAATTGTGAGGGCGGGCTTTATTGATGGGCGATAGGGCGATGATGGACAGATGATCAACAGTAATGTAATTATCCACATCACCAAAGAGCGCTTGGGTTGAATTTGTTCTAATCCAAAACGGATAACTTGTTCGTATATGCATTCACCTTTACTATTTCTCTCAAAAATGATGATCGTGTTGGTAAGTACTCCGTCCGTGTATCCTTAAATTATTTTTACAACACCGGCAAAGATCGTTTACACTCATCTTCTTCTTCTACTTCTTCCAGCGTGCGTGCAGTTGAGTTCTGTTGACAACTATGCGTCGCTCCGTTGCTCTGATTGGTTGTAGGTCTATCCAATTGAGTGCAGAGGCATTTTCTTTCCTGGTTCGGTTGAAACGCCCCATAATCACAGCCCAATGGAGCAGTATCAGACTAGAAGCTGAGTATGGCGATGTCAGGCTATGAAATAGCGGTATATATTATAAAGTCGCGAAGGACAGGACAGTGAAAGGAAAGGACAGTGGAGACAGCGGTGTGGAATAAAGGTAAAATATAAGAAAAATATGGCCTTTAAAAAAAAAAGAAGTATTAAGACATGTTATACTGCGCCCCATAAACACAACCAAGCCTAGAAAAAAACCACAGAACCACCCCTTTAAAGAAGCACATAGTCTGTTGCGTTGCATGTTTCAGAGTGAAGAGTGGCACTGTCGTATAACAGTGTTTTCAGAGCAGCTCAGTTCACAGTAAATGCTGCTTCTCATGAACTCTCTTCAAGCACGTAGTTTAATGTGCATTTTGGGAACCAGTGTTATTTTAGAAAACCTGAGGTATATTATAGTTTTTATTAATAGTTTGAATTAGTCAGATTCTTATATTTTCTGTCTTCATTTGAATTTTTAGGGGTTTTTAATATGTCTATAGTTTGTATTAATTTTATTTCAGTTTTAGTTAGTTTTGTACATCAAGCTAAAATTAAAATGGGAAATGTTTTCTTGACAGCTTGCTGAAATGAATAATAATTTAAAAAAATATATATAATAAATATATATATATATATATATATATATATATATATATATATATATATATATATATATATATATATATATATATATATTTCACTTTTTTACAGTTTTTATTTTTAGTTGTGAGGTTCACTTTATTTACATTCAAATTTGCATCATTTCCAGCAATTATGTGTGCAGAAGTTTACAGCATTTAACCAATATTCCACCAAAATAAAAGCTCAAGCACTTGACATGTTAAAGCTGTGAGGGTTTCAATGTTTGAAAGTGAAGAATTCAAGACATAAATATATGTATTTTGTATTCAACAATATCACTATGAGACTTTTTTATCTATATATTCAGTCATGAAACTGTAGGGCTGAGACTGAGATGGTTGCTTCCGCTTCCCATGCTGGTGACCAAATGGTAGCATAATTTGTGGGTGGGATGGGTGGAACACTTTTTGCGAGTGTTGATATAGTCCCCACCACTTTTTTAAACATCTTACTGCACGGATGAACCTACCTAATACAAAACATCTCCAGTTAACTAGCAGAGCATAAATTCGTTTCGTTTATTAAATAATAGGCAGTCTGGCCCTAGTTGCCGTTGTTATCAGTAGCGCGCATTTCTCCTGTGGCTTGCTTCACACGGTCGAACGATTTAATCTATCGCTTAACACCGTTGAGGAGACTTTCTATTTTTTGTGAAATCACAAAACAATCTACACAAAAAACTGTCCCTGCTCTTGATATACAACCACTGATGATATTCGGTTTTGCTAAAAAAACGAGAACAGATTAGAACCAAGAATCCCTGACACGCTTAACAAAGGACCATTAGGGATATAGACCAGTAGACCACTAGACCATTAGGGAATACAAGCAAAGCTGGCCCCACTTTATATTAGGTGGCCACTTTTGCATCAAAAATAAGTACAATGTAGTTATTGTGTTCATATTGTATTGCTAAACACTTTTGCTGATATTGAGGTGGGATACGGGTAAAGGCAGGGACAGGTGTGGTGGTATGGGTCAGTTTAAGGTCAGGTTAGGTGTAAGGGAAGTGTCAACTGTGTAATTACAAATGTAACTACAGAAATTAATTACAGATGTAATTACATGCAGGTATTTTTTTTAAATGGAAGTACAATGTAAAAACATGTATGTACACAATAAGACCATTGTATCAAATGATTAATTAAAATGTTAGTACATAGTAGTTAAGGCCACCTAATATAAAGTGGGTCCGCAAATTTTGCGAATCTATGCGAAAAAAATCTTAGCACTAACGATACATGGGTTTAGACGCAAGAATTAAACATGAGCTCTATATCGATACATTAAACCCAATGAACTATTGAAATTGACAATTTAAATTTCTGGACATCTTAATATATTTTTTTCTGCTATTGTAATTGTACATATTTTACATCTGATATAACAATTAGTAATGCTATATCAGATATATACACACACCATACACACACCTGTACCACCCACTTTTTAAAACAAAGTTACGCCCCTGGCAACCAGCATCCCATGCTGGTCCCAGCATGCAAAACATACCTGGATGTTTCAGCAGGGCTGCTCTAGGGCAATTGTGCCTGTATGAGGTGTCCTGCAAATCGCTTTGAACAAAAATGTCTGTTAAATGGCTACTTGCTTCACTTTTCAGGGAGACCTGGGTGGCACACGGACCCTGCAGAAGAAGTGGACCACCTTCCAGAAGGCTCGGCTGATGTGTTCTTTCCCCGAGCGCCACATCACCTTTAATAACCTGCGGGCCGTCTTCACACTGCCTGGGGCGGACTGGAGGAGCACTAGTTTCTATGGCATCTTCCATGCGCAGTGGTGAGCGAACCCTCCTGCCATGCTAGTCTGTGTCATAAATATTTCTCTCTCTTCCTCTTCCTGACGTAGTTGTGAAAGTCGCTCTGTCCTCTGCTTGTATAAAAGTGTCACCGTGCCAAACACCCAGTCGTGTTCCTCAAGTGTAGAAAATGCTGCACTGTCATTATGTTGACAGTAAGGCTATTACTGTAATAAACCAGCCAATGTAGCACAGTGATTTAGTTCAGACTGACTGACTACTTTTTTCTCTTTCTCCTTCTTCATCCTTTATTGTCTCACAGGGGGGATGTGGATGTGTCTGCTGTGTGTCAGTACCAGATCGGAGACGTGAAAAATGTGTTCGATGGGCCGTATAAGGAATACAGGGAGTCGTCTCAGCGATGGGTCCGGTACACCTTCACTGTGCCCAGTCCACGACCTGGAGCGGTGAGTTGAGCAGCCGTTGAGATTGGAGGCCGAAAGGGCGCCCGTGACTAAGCACTCAGCTAAAAATAGCACACTATTTTTGTACATGCAGTAATATTTCACCCCAAAATGATAACTTAGAAGTTTCCTGTTGCGACTTTATACCTCACAATTCTGAGAAAAGAAGTCAGAACTGGGAGTTATAAAGTCAAAAGTGTGTGATATAAAGTCGCAATTGCGAGTTTATATCACAATTCTGACTTTATATCACGCAATTCTGACTTTATAACTCGCAATTGCAGTGTTTCAATTATCTTTAAAAATATATTTTTTTAATTATTATTATTAAATTGATCAAAAGTGAGAGTAAGACTGATTTCTACAGAATCATGTGACACTGAAGACTGGAGTAAATACAGCTCTTATATTAAATATCACTGTTTTTACTGTGTTTTTGGTCAAATAAATGCACCCATGGTGAGCATAAGTGAGTTCTTGCAAAAACATGAAAAAATCTTACCGACCCCAACATTTTTAATGGTAGTACATTAAAATAAAATTACATTCCTGAATTTGAGTTAAGGTTGCAGACAGGTAGCAGAATATAAAGTAGAATTCAAATTAATTGAAAATGAGAGAAAGAAAATGTATTTTTAGTTTATATATCTCATCACATTTATTAATCAACTTTTGTGAACCAGGGTAGAAGAATACTTCATTTCCCATAATTATTTGAATTACAGCTCATTCTTCTTCCTATTATTCCTATTCAAGTTTATGGGGTGTGGCTCATTTGATTAGGTACTCTTGAGTAAGTACTTATTTTGAATAAGTAATATAATGATTAGTAATTACTTCTAAATAGTATGAATGTAATCTGGACGTACTACATCTGCCATGTTGTCCTTATCATGTGACCTACCACCGTCAGTTGCGTCCTAGTGGCCGCCTCCCGCGGTCTCTCTTGAAGCCGACACGGAACTGCCTGACTTAAACTGCAATTCATTGATTGGCTGCTAGAGACAGGCTCCAAAAGGGAGTCAAAACTGTATCTTCCCCATGTTAAAATGCCCAACTTTACAGCAGAATTTTTTTTACAGCCTGGTACAAATTGTGGTTTTGGTCTATACAGCTAATTTTTCCCTTCATGAAAACTGTGTGGGGGGTGAATTTTTTTTATATAACTCATCCGTTTAAATGATATTAAGCTTAAAGTTCTCCATGATGGCCACTTGAGTGACAGGTGAATTGCCACTATGTTCGAGCTAGGCGGGCGTGGTTTTTAGCAACTAGGCACCTCAGTTCCACCCACATCCCGCCTCTATAGGCTTCAGAAACCTACGTGTGACGTCACGGACACTATGTCCATATTTTTTTACAGTCTATGGTTGTGTTGCTTCGCTGCCATTGACAAATCCTCTCCTGTGGTCTCATGGGATAGTAAAGTTTTGCCTACTCTTTTATGAGTACTGTGAATTCGGACATTTTTCACCTACTGTAAACTGTAGCAGGGAGGTACGTGATTTCGGATGCAGCCCAACTCATGAACTGACAGGGAGCCAGTTTGAAGTTTTTGTAAATGTTGTTTTAAAAATACACATTATGACGTGATATATATTAAGGTATCAAGTAAAAATGCCTAATCAAAAGACTTTCCGTTCTTTCTACAGTGCATCACAAATTTTGACAGGGAAAACGGTTACAACAGTTCTCTACAGCTGCCTGACGCAACGCTAAACTTTGCCAAGAAGCATCCGCTAATGGAGCTCAGGGTGGAAGCTCGCCCCCTGTTGCTTACTAAAGGGATTAACTTCACCCGAATAGCTGTGGACAGAGTGAGCTCACTGGACCAGAGATCCTACAACATGCTCTTCATAGGCACAGGTATGTTATAGATGGTCAAACGCATACAGTTCACGGATCATTGTACGAACTGTGACACAGCTAATGAGAACAGTGTTTCTTTGTCAAGAGGGTTTTTTGACATCCTCACACATCGTCCTTCTTGTTCCCTTGTCCTTTTGTGTGCAAATATAAATAGAGCAGCCAAAGAACCCATTTTATTAGCCATAATGTTGTATCTAAGTGGAAATGTCACCTCTGCCAATTGATTCTTTTCATGCAGGAAGGTCAGTCCTTGAAATAAAAATTGAAAAGATGTATCTGGCCTTGGCACTCTCGTATAAACACACTCACTCTCAGGGCTCAACCATCCTTGGTATGAAATGAGTTCAGTCTTTCACCAATTCCACACAAAAGACAAATACATCTATAAAAACCTAGTTAGTTGACATTAAATATTTTCAGAAAGGTGACATCCTGTGGTGACATTTCGAACAATTTTGCCATTGACATGAATATTATTTTAGAATATATTTTTTTATACAATATATATTCATAAATATTTTGTTACACTTTTTTTTAAAGGTATTTGTCATACCACATGACTATTTAAAATCACTAGTGCATACAAAAATGTTTTATGGCATAATATTAATTGAAAAACTACATGAATATTATTATAAAATATATTTTTATAATAAAATATAAATCTTTTATTTTTAAAAATGCATTTGTCATACCGCAAGACTATTTAAAATTACTAGCGAAGGCAAAAAAGGGGGTTAATAACTGAAAGTCTTCATGATAATTATTCTAAAATATATTTGAATAATACAATATTTTTAAAACTGCATTTGCCATACCACAATACTATTTAAAATTGCTAGTGGAGGCATAAATGATTTTATGACATATTAATTGAAAAACTACATCAATATTATGCAATAATATAATTTGTAATAAAATATATACGTTTTAAATATATTTTATATATATATTTTTAAATGTATTTATCAGGCTACAGGACATAATTCTAATTGAGAAACTTGAATATTGAACATGAATATATTATTATAAAATATATTTTATAATAAAATATATATTTTTAATTATATTTTTAAAATTAAAAATGTTACACCGCAGGACTATTTAAAATTACTAATCAGGGCAAAAAGGTAAAATATATATATATATATATATATATATATATATATATATATATATATATATATATATATATATATATATATATATATATATATATATATATATATATATTCACTTTCCCCTTTTAGATTCAGGTATAGTTAAACCCGTTTTGAGTGCAGGCAGCACCTGGGGCAGATTGTGGGTGTGTGTGTGTGTGTGTGTGTGTGTGTGTGTGTGTGGCATGGAGAATCAGAGTCTTGGATTAAGGATTAAGAGTGAACATAGATACTCTGACATGAGCAAAAGTGCCAGGGTGGATTTGTAAAGCACACCCTGTAGCTCTTCAGCTCTCCTCCGTTATCCCTTTTCCGCACATTCCCTTTTTTTCTCCCTGACTGAGAGAGAGTTCAGTGGCATATTATCTGTGACAAGCACTGTGTGAGAGGACGGGATAAAGTACACACACAGAGTTATGATAGGTCACGGCACCAGCTGGGGTGTATTCAATTTTCCTGCCGGTAATCGGCGTAACCTTGTTCCTAAAATCCAATGACGGAAAAATATGCCACATGTTGATGATACATTAATGGACTATTTGTCTCTCTTCCCTCGCCATTGTCCCCTCTCTGTCCCCATCCCATTACTTCTGCCCCTCTGAATACAATCTATCCCCACCATCTTTCCTCCTGGCCTCTTTGTTTGTCGTTCAGCGGATGGATGGCTCCAGCGTGTCGTGATTTTGGGTTCAGAGGCCCATGTGATAGAAGAGATCCAGCTGTTTGATCGGCAGCAACCGGTGGACAGCCTCACCATCTCGCACAGCAAAGTAATTTTTTACTCTTGCTGAGCCTATCTCTTTGAAGCCAGCTCTCCCACCAGACTAGCAATAATCTGTTTTGTTCAAACTGTGTAGGAAAACAGAATGCATTGATGACTGAAAATAATTGTTTTCCTTCATTTATTCCCAAATCCTCCCATTCTTTGTCTACAGAAGTATTTGTACATTGGCTCACGCTCTGAGGTTCTTCAGCTGCCCTTGGCAAACTGCAGCCGGTACCATTCACAGCCAGACTGCCTGCTGTCCAGAGACCCGTACTGTGCCTGGGACAGCGAGGGACGCGCTTGTGTCCGCATCGACCTCCACCGCGGGTAATTTCATCCATCTTTTGGTTCTGCTAGCATCCTTGCACTATACTCCATCTGCTCCTTTTAGGTCTATTGTGCTCTCCTCTTTATTTCCTTTCCGTTTCTACTCTTGCTCTCCTCCGCTGCTCGTTCCTCATCATTTTGCAAAGGCTTTCCCTTTCCACACCCTCTGTTCTCCTCCACGGGTCCCTCTTTGTACTTTTAAGCTGCATCCCCATAGCAGTGTGTCTAACAGCCTTCTGACACATCGTCAATATTTGTGCTCCCCCCCACAGCTCCACATCCACACTCTCGCAGGACCTCATGCTGGAGAGGTTCAACCGAGGAAAAGCCAAGTTTGATAAGCCTTTCTCCGTCCCCAGTCCTGGTACGTCAGACTTACGCTGCCCCCTACAGGCCCCCCTGCAGTGAGCGGTTTTCCATTAGGGGACACGCACACAGTGAAATCTGGTCAATGAAATTACTAACAAAAATAATAACAAATTAAATTAGAAAATTACTTATTTTTTTATTTTAATTCAATAAAGTCAAATATAACAATAAATAAATGATGTAAAATATTAACAATGCACTAACAATGTTTTCTGATGAAGACAAATCTAGACAGAATATGATTTGTTTCAGATAATCCAATCATATTCAGTAATGTCAGGGAATTGATCTACTTGAGCTGCAAGAGCTGAAGTTGAACAGACTAAAACAAAAAGCTATGGAAAAAATTAATACTGTTTTAATTAAGGCAGCGGCTTTTGCACTAAATGTCAATAGCAACTAGATTATATTTTCACTAAGTGTAAATAGCAGCATTTTCTTAACGATAGTTGCTATTTACACTAAGTTTAAATAGCGTTAGATTCTATTTTCACTATGTAAAAATAGCAGATGCTATTTACACGTATAAATAGTGGCAGATACAATTTGCACCCCAGTGTTGTTGTACATTGAACAGTATGCAATAATAACAGAGTGTAAACAACTATATTTATTAAAATTATTAAATGTATGCCACCTTATTGGGATAATAAAGCCCTCTCTACACCTACCCCTTACCCATAAACACATTACTATTAAAGCTGCTGTCTGTACATTTTTGGGGTTGAAATAATCCAAAATCAATTTTTGAGTAATTACTGTACATAACCATCCAGTGTACAAAACTAGAAGCTTTTTTAGGAAATTCGAGCATGGCGCCTTTCGTCTCTTTTTTTTTTTGCGTCATTACATCACATCTGTAGTCCAGCTAATAGGCTGTATCGCATGCTGCAGGTGGCAGATCATTTATAGCATTTTCTCACAGCACCTGGAATAATTCAATTGATTATTTTAATGGTGGATTGTAGTCCAGAAAGATCCACACTACATAATTGAAATCTACAGGTACACACTAAATACAACACATAGTCACGCAATGCTGATGTTGTTAACATTAACAATTTGAGAGAAAAGTATAACAATAATAATAATAATTTGTACGGTTTGATGTGATATGGGCTAAGCGATCATTAGATTTAATCACTGTAGGTAGCGCGATTTATTGTAATGCTTTTTTTTTCTCAGTTGGTCAGAACAAAAGTGAAAATTCTTACTTCCAAGATGTAGAATCTGTGATTCCAAAGTATAGTATCCACGCTTGTGCGCTGAATAAATGACAGCCACACATACCCCTCAAAACATTAGATTCATCCACGCGGAGAAGCCGTGCCAACGCACAATCCACGCAAATATGCTAATTCAGCAAATAACTGCAATTGCAGATTTCAAACAGAGATGGCGACAAAGAGGCAAATCTTATGGACTGCCGCTTTAAACTAACGTTAGACACTTTATTTTCACTTTTCAAATATTCTTGAAAATAAATGTCTTTCACTCTGATATGTGATGGAAAAAGGGAGTAAAGCAAGTTTCGGGTTTCCACAAAAGGCAGAATCGAACTCAGGTCGATTTGCGTCAAAACTTTCTGCCACATGCCTTACCCCTACACTATTGCTACTATTGTCAATCTAGCATCTTCCGTAAATTTGTCTGGCCCAACCAGACGTCAGTGGGCAGAGTTAGTGTAAATAGCCTCTGCCAACGAGGCAGGCTATTTGTACTTAATGTAAAATAGACATTTTGTTTAAATTAATGTTATTTCGTAAAATTAAATAATAATCATACGCTGTTTGTTAATTGGCCAGAGGAGAACTGGCACCCCAACTGAGCCTGGTTTCTCCCAAGGTTTATTTTTCTCCATTAGGGTTTTGGTTTCCTTGCCACTGTTGCCTCTGGCTTGGCTTGCTCAGTTGGGGACACTCAATTTTTTAACTAAACATCGAAAAAAATCTAATTAATAAACTAAATTAACCATATAAACTAAATTACTGATCTAATTATTGATCTAAAGCCCACACTGTCACCGTATGGAAATTGAAATGAACTGATGACATCAAATGGCTATATAGCTTAATGAAATGATGCTGCATTATTTTCCTGTTTAACACTGTAAAGCTGCTTTGAAACAATCTACATTGTTAAAAGCGCTATATAAATAAAGTTGACTTGACTTGACTAAAAGTGAAATAAATCATGATATACTTTTTTTTCTTTTCAGATCATTCGAGGTTGAGAAATGTGACTGTGGTCGTTGGGTCGGATCTGGTATTGCCCTGCAATCTGGTTTCCAACTTGGCACAGCCCTTCTGGGAGCTCAACGAACGTGAGCTCGCCCTGGTGGAAGGTGAGGCCATTGGGCCGCGATTCGACCGAGCCCTCCGCTCCCTCGTTATCCCCCAAGCCGGTTCCCTTCAAGCGGGCCGTTACATCTGCTACTCGGAGGAGCAAGGCGTGAAGTTCCAGACGGAGAGATACCAGGTCGCAGTTGTAGCCAGCGCACCCGTCTTCATGGAGGCCCGCGCTCCTGACGGCAGCATGGGTTTATTCTGGGTGCTGGTGATCACGTTGGGTGCTGCTTGTCTGTTGCTGCTAATCGCGTCTTTGTACCTTCGCAGAAGACTGAAGTTGGCACTGGGCAAAGGGGCGGAAATGAAGCCGCTTGAGAGCACTTTAGTGTACCCCATTACTTTACCCAAAGAGCCTCCCACCCGGCCGTCATTCGTGCCGAGCAAGATGGCGAATGATGATGATCGCTTCTGGGAAACAGGAGCTAATTACTACTACTCGGATGGCTCCCTGAAAATTGTGCCTGGACATGCAATGTGCTCCACTGGCAGCACAGCATCTCCGAGTGCTATTCCCGGTCAACCCATTCACTCACCGAGCAGGTTGAGTCTTACCAACATTCGAAACTCAGGCACCAATGGATATATCCGCCTGAATCTGAGCACGGCCGGAGAGGAGAGGGCGAGCACGGGATCGGGAATAGGCATGGGAAGCGGACTCGGGCTGGGCAGCCGAGAGAACGATTACTCCAGTCCATTCAAAGAGGAGCTCCGGAGAACTCTGCAGCAGAGGAGCGTGCTTCCCGACGCCAATCCCGAGGAGTCTTCTGTGTAGACCTCGCAGGAACCACAGAAAACCTCACCTACCTCCATCCTGCTTGGGGAACTCTCTTCATCTTATTCACAACCTATTTCTTCTCTGTCAACACTTCTCTGCCGTGGTGATTATCTCCAGTGCCATAAGGCCACCGACATTCCATTGGATTATTCTTGTTCTTATACATACTAACACTCAACCGAGACTGAATACATCCCGCAAAGTTTTTGTAAATGTCTGTATTTAATGTACCAGACCGACAGGGCCTTGTGTTGACCTTGGCTAACAGACAAACACAGGTACATCTCTGAGAGGAACCCAACCAGCCAAATGTAGCCGTCAGTCTGATCTGCGTAGGGCAGACGTCTGGCAGCTTAATCATTTGGCAAGATGGAGGATACAGATCTTATTTTTGACGTCCAGAGGTTGCTTGCCTCAGTTAAAGCAGGTGTTTGGACATGTTTTTTTGCACCCTTTTTGTGGGTAGAACACATGAGAGAGGAGACAAAAAGGACATGTATAAACTTAAATTGCAAGATGACAATCACGCTCTTCTCTCAAGAGGAAAGTTATAGTGGGAAAAACAACTGAGTGAGCTGTAAACCTGAAGCAGGACTTGAATCATGAACAAATGCTTTGCCTTTCTTTCATTACAGCTCAATAACTTTTTTTAAACTTTGTCTTTTTTCTGAGAATGTGTACTGAGCGTTGCAGCACTAATATATTGTGAGGTTTTTTCATGTCTGTTTATTGCAACTGTTAAAGAAGGATTTCTTTTTTTACGATGAATAGTTTCATCTGAAATGTGAAAGGATTACCAGTGGTAGTAGCATGAGGAAGGTGTGAACAGAATGTTGTACTAAGACTGTGTTGGATGTGACAGCAAGTGCATTATTGTATATATTTGGCTTGAACTGCCAAATTAAGTACAACCCCAGTGTTTGCCTACATGATGGAATGAAACTTTACTTCTGGAATGGTATAGAAGACTCCACCTATGTTCTGAAGCCGGATTGTTCTACATGAAAGGGATCCTTGATAAAGTCCAAGATGAGTAGTAGAGGCTACGGCTGATCAAACACAGGTAAGACTACAGCAAATCATACTTAATCCCAAATTTTATTTGGGAAGCTTAAAGGGTAAGTTCACCCAAAAAAATTAATTCTGTCATTAATTACTCACCCTCATGTCGTTCTGAACCCGTAAGACCTTCATTCATCTTCAGAACACAAATTAAGATATTTTTGATAAAATCCAAGAGCTTTCTGACCCCTCCATAGACAGCAATACAACAGCCACTTTCAAGGCCCAGAAAGGTAATAAAGACATCGTTAAAATCATCCATGTGACTACAGTGGTTCAACCTAAATGTTATGAAGTGACGAGAATAATTTTTGTGCGCAAAAAACAAACAAAAATAAGGACTTTATTCAACAATCTCTTCTCTTTCGTATCAATCTCCTACGTGATTCACATAAGCATCACAATGCTTGCATGTGGTGTTCGGCCAATAGTGAGCCGGCATTCTGGGTCAGAAAACTTGGATTCCATCAAAAATATCTTAATTTGTGCTCCGAAGAATAACGAAGGTCTTACCAGGTTTGGAAAAACATGAGGGTGAGTAATTCATGACAGAAATTTCATTTTTGGGTGAACTAACCCTTTAATTTTTTGGAAATTATATGAAGGTGTGAGACCTATTTATTACCATTCAAAAGTTTGGAGTCTAAGATTTTGTTCATGTTTTCGAAAGATGTCTCTTGTACTCACCAATGCTGCATTTATTTGATCAAAAATTGATCATTATTCAAATTGATTATTATTACAATTTTTAATAGTTTTTATTAAGAATCATTCGAATATGCTGATTAGAGGCTCAATAAACATTCTTTATTATTATTGTCAACATTAATTTCTTAAAAAAAAAAAAAATTTTTAAACACCCCAAACTTTTGAATAGTGGTGTATATAACAATATTTTTGGAATGTTGTTATATGAGGTAGGCTAAAAGATTATGACTATAAAAATATATCCTGTGTGTAACAATTTATAATATTTTTTTATACTTTTTTATTTGGTAACACTTTATTTTACAGTGTCCTTGTTACATATGTTACATGTACTTAGCATAGTAATAACAGTAAATTATGCATAATTACATGCAACTAACCCTCAACCAAACCCTAATCCTACCATAAACCTACACTCCAAAAAAAGAACCAAAAAGGGGTTTTCACGGCGATGCCATAGAAGAACCCTTTTTGATTCCCTGAATAAACATTTTGTGAAAGGTTCTTTAAAAAAACATTTTTTTCCTAACCATTTTATAGTCTAAAGAACCTTTCTACACTATAAAGAACCTTTTGTGCAATGGAAGGGTTCTTTGGATATTAACGTTACTTCATGGAACCATACACCCTGCCAAAGAACCTTTATTTGTAAGAGTGTATAGTAAGTACATGTAGTTAATTAATATTATTCAATACTTAAATATAATTACACTGTAACAATGACACAAAGTAAAATAAAGTGTAACCACATGCTGTTAAAGACCATATTTTGGTTTTGTTGCAACATAAAACTTATAAACTAACTGACTATATCTTTCTTATCTCTTTCAGTGTGGGCTTTGCGACTCTTAAACAGAGACTAAATACAAAAACAGGGTGAAAAGCGAAAGCAGAGGACATTTCATTCCATTGACTTTGATTGTGAAGACAAATGAAGGAGATTTCGATTATTCGTGACCCTGTGGGTGGAGAGGCACTACGATGCTCATCACTGGTCCATACTTTGTTGCATGATGTTCTACAAAATATATTATATAAGTTTCAACACTAAAACAACAGTCTCACGTGTTTAAAAAAAATATGAAAAACTTTTCGTACATGTGCCTCTTCACCTTGGGTGAAGCCAAAGCAGACTGCAGATATGTTTCTTCTGTTTCCTGATTTTCTTAATTTAAATTCTTTAAATTTTTTCTTTAAATTCTCTTCATGTTCTGGAATTTGTCCATTGCACAGAACTCAAGTATTGTCTGAAATCTTTGTTACTACTACTCTTGTTTTGGTGGAATGCTATTCTTTGTGGCATGAGAGCTTTACGATTTTTCAAGCCGCTTTCCATTCTGTCATTTGCTCTTTCCTAGTCTACAATCTAGTGTGCACCACATGGCATAAGAGGGAAGTTTACACTTGTTAGTAAAGATCTTTGTACTGAAAAGTATGCTGATAAATGTCAGATTAACAAGGAAAGAATACTTTCTGCCAGGCCTTCTCAGGGTGGGCTTCTGACTCTCTTGAAATTGTAAAACTTCACTGTTCTTAATTTCAATAATCGCTTCGATAAGCCTGTCAAATGACTTTCAACTGAGCAACCACAAGTGTTGCATATGCTTGTTTGCATCATGCATGGCTTTTTTGTACTGACCAGTATTCTCTGCTTGATAAAAAAAATTGGTCATCTCAGTTCATTCAGTTCATCTCACATGGCTTTAAATCTGCTGTTTCTTTGTGAGTTTTTGTATTACAAATTTTCTCTTTTCTTGCATTTCAAGATATCTTTAAAAATGTTGCTGTTATTTTTTTCTCCTTTTTTAGGTAATTATGTTAAGTAACTTATTTTGCTTGTACAAAAAGTTGATATTTATTACCATTGTACATATGCCCTTATTTTTTATATATGTATATATCTAAAGAAAATAAAAGTAGAGATCAGTTCACAGTGAGTAGGTTGTGTATTGATTCAATTGACTTTGAAGAGGACCTATTATGCTTTTTTTCTACAATTTCAACTTTCTTTACTTTGTAATTGTGACATGGTTCGTTGGGTGTGAAAGGAAGAAGGCAGGGTCGGTTTTACTGGGACTCGTGGTTTATTCAAAACTCTTTTCGGGGTAACATATAAAGTCGCGCACACAGCGCTCTCAAACTCAATCAATATAACTTGTTCTCAGTATTCTCTCTCAGCAGCAATCTCTCCGCACCAATCACTGCAATCAGACACAGGTGTTTATCGTTATGCACTTGACCTACTTTCTTACCGCTCGTCTCCTCACTCGACCTTGCGAAACCACGCCCTCCTCGCCACATACCCCCACCACCCGCTCCAGGCCGGGGAGCAGCCCCCATTATTTTCTTTGGATAATGGAGTTAAGGGGATCTGCCAATATCCTTTCGTTAAGTCCAGTGTCGAATAAAAACGAGCCGAACCTAGCCGATCAAGCAACTCGTCAATCCTCGGCATTGGATAAGCGTTGAACTTCGACACAGCATTCACCTTACGATAATCCACACAGAACCGCACGGAGCCGTCCGTTTTGGGAACCAAAAACTATCGGGCTCGCCCAATCGCTGTGGGACTCTTCTATTACCCCCAAGTCCAGCATCGCCTCTAATTCCGTCTGAACCACTTTCTTTTTGTGTTCAGGTAACCTATACGGCCGGCTGCGAACTACCACGCCCGTCTCAATATGTTGCCGTATGAGATTAGTTCGACCGGGTAGGGACGAAAACACATCCGCAAAATCTGCTTGCAATTTAGCAACATCAGTGAGCTGGGAGGGCGAGAGGTGATCTCCACCTGAGGCCAGAGCGACTGATTGGCCTTTGAGGCTTGCTTCTGGCCCGAGATCATCCTTGTTAGTTACCACCGTCGCCAGCAACTCTGACTCCCCCTCATTCCAGTTTTTAAGGAGATTGAGATGGTATACCTGATGTGCCCCGTTCCTATCCGTTCGCACTACCTCATAATTGAGATCCCCCACTCGTCGTGTGACCTCGAATGGCCCTTGCCACTTGGCGAGTAACTTTGAACTGGACGTGGGCAATAATACAAGTACCTTCTCTCCCGGTGTAAATTCTCGCAGTCGGGTTCCCCTGTTGTACAACCGGCTTTGTGTGTCCTGGGCCTGTAGCAAATTCTCCATTGACAGCTGCCCCAGGGTGTGGAGTTTTGCTCTCAGGTCCAGGACATACTGAATTTCGTTTTTGCTTTCTGACGGTCCCTCCTCCCAAGCTTCCCGCATGACATCATGGACCCCTCGGGGCTGATGCCCATACAGTAATTTGAAGGGGGAAAACCCCGTGGAGGCTTGGGGAACCTCTCTCACAGCGAACAACAGGGGTTCCAACCATATGTCCCAATTTTTGGCGTCTTCGTGGACAAACTTACGAATCATTGTTTTTAATGTGCGATTAAATCGTTCTACCAGACCGTCTGTTTGTGGGTGATAAACGCTGGTACGAACAGATTTAATGCCCAATAACCCGTACAGCTCGCTTATGGTGCGGGACATAAACGGCGTGCCTTGATCGGTGAGAATCTCTTTCGGGATTCCCACCCGGGAGATTAAACGAAACAGAGCGTCCGCCACACTTTTCGCTGAAATGGTGCGGAGAGCTACTGCTTCGGGATATCGAGTTGCATAGTCCACTATTACTCATGCAAAGCGATGCCCCCGTGCGGATCGTTCTAATGGCCCAATGAGGTCCATACCAATTCTCTCGAAGGGGACCTGCACAAGAGGTAGAGGGCGCAATGGCGCTTTTGGAGCGGCCGGTGGGTTTACCATTCTCGTGAATGCCCAGCCAGAAAAATCAGGCCATTTAACGATTCAACGTGCCCGTTTGACCAAAATGCCAAGCCATGGGATTACAATGAGCCGCCTGGAAAAGCATTTCCCGGCGGCCCTTCGGTACTAACAATTGGGTTGTGTCTCGTTTTGTCTGAGTATCTTGGGTTACTCAATATAAAATAAGGATAAGAGAGCGGCCGGGCGGGTTGAAGAAGCCGGCCGTCGATCGAACGGACCTGCTCAAAGGCATTTTTGAGCGACTCATCTCGGGACTGTTCCAGAGGAAAATCATCACGCTCCGAAAGGATTCTGACCCAGTTCCCGATGGTCCCGGCTCAGCTTCCCCTAGCTGCGCGACCTCACTCTTTCCCCGCCTTCTTTTCTCCCAAGAGACATCCGCACATATAAACCCCAATAAATCCATAAATGCTGGCCAATTCGTCCCCAAGATCAGCGGATGTCGGAGGTGGGGACTAACCGTGACCTCCACACTATGTTTTTCCCCTCGAAATTGAATTATGACTGGCATCAATGGGTACTTCATCTCATCCCCGTGCACACACCTTACCGTAACCAGGCGGCCATTATCCAATGCGTCAGGTTGTATCAGGCTTTGATGAATTGCGGTTTGGTTACAGCCGGAATCCACCAAAGCCTGATATGTACCTCCCTTAATACTCACGGGTATTTGGTATAACCCGGCTTGATCGAGGGCAGCCTGTGGTCGTGCACACAGCGCTCTCAAACTCAATCAATATAACTTGTTCTCAGTATTCTCTCTCAGCTCCGCTCTCCAGCCACAAGTGCACAGTCTGTGTCTCTCTTCCCCTTTCCTGTTTGGGGGAGCGGCTTTATCCGGTCTCTCCGCGCCAATCACTGCAATCAGACACAGGTGTTTATCGTTATGCACTTGACCTACTTTCTTACCGCTCGTCTCCTCACTCTCTCTGTCTGTGCAGACCTCGCGAAACCACGCCCTCCTCGCCACAGTAATGTTGCTGTTTGAGCGTGAAAAGGGTCTACAAAGCACAAAGTCACTCCAAAGGGAATTAGTGTCCCACCATACACCTGGTGCAATGCGGCGCCAGGCGCAACACAAGTGTTTTTTGCTAGTTTCAGGGCGACGCAGTTATCATTTTCACATGTTGTTTAAATAGCAAATGCAATTGCTCCCATGGGCGTGCTGGTCTGAAAACATGGTGTATTCAGGCGCATTGTTGGCACGTTGTTATTTTGAGGCAACTGAAATGGACTGCGCCATTGACCAACTGGAACCTGGTCTAAACTCATTGGCACAATATTTTTTTGGTTATTTAAAGAGCGTGTTAGTAATTTACGCATATAGGTGGGTGCACAATGAGTGTACACTTTGCTTTTTACACACACACAGGGACACGCAGCAGCGTACAAACATTTTTAAATATTACAAATAAAAGAATTCCTCTCTGGAGAAGCGTTCAGTCTTTCCGCTTGCAAATTCTGCCATGTAAATAGCGAATCCGCCATGGCACAAGCGCAACTGGCTTTTAAAGGGAATGAAACTCTGATTGGTTTATTGCACATGACACCCAAAACACACCCATTACTTATTAAGAGAATAGGGACAACCCTTTTATACCATGCGCCGGGCGAGCTGACCATTTTTCCCATCTTTAAACTAGCAAAAGTGGAATTTCACATGCCCTAAGCGCACTTGCGCCATGCACTTTAGACCATGTGCTCAGATTGTTAAAATAGGGCCCTTATTCTCTATATCAGTAAGCACTGTTTCTGAACTCCCTGAAACGCCTCGATTGTAGTCTCAAATTTTCTTCTGGGAATGTACACATCACAATGCTCCTCATTTAAACAATTCCTGCCCAAGGTAGACGCAAAATAAATGGTTGAGTTCAGTTGTGTCGAAGGGGTAAGGGGTGTGACATTTCCATTTGACCAATTGCAACACACTGATCCAGCCGACCAATCAGAGAACATAGTGCTTCTGGAAAGAGGAACTTCATAGGCCCTGTCCCAAATGGCACCCTAAACCCTTGCAATCTTCCTATGAGTCCGCACTTTCATGACGTAATGATGACTCACCCTCAAGTTTTTTCCCTCAAGAATTTTCATTTTGGGTGAACTATCCCTTTAACGGACATGCGCACGCGGCAGCCATTGTAAGTCCACAAGACTGAAAGTGCATATGAAGTGTGCCATTTGGGACAGGGCCATAGAGACAGGAACTAAACAGAGCATTACTGAGAGAATGGGAAGAGAGGTGCTGCAACAATGTAAATTTGTGAAAAATAATGTATTTTTTTAACATTCAAGCAGAAAATCTTATTCTAGTAGACGCCAAAAACAAAACTAAAAGGGCATAATAGGTCCTCTTTAAAATGCCATTGAAATGTCATGTGCAACATTTGTTGGTAATGCGAAATGGCTATATAGTGGTTTTCATATTGCTTCCGCTAAACATATTTCCAGACAATCACAGTGACACTTACCTTAACGCTTGGGCAAGCACTAATGCAGTCTCTCCTGCTTAGTATCTGTATTTTTCTCTTTAATCTGTGCATCTAAACACACTCTTACATGTACAGTAAGGCAGCCCCAGCTGTGTGTAACATCAGCAGTCTGGTCTGAGTGCATCATCAATGTCTACACAGCTGAGCCTTCTGCTTGGAACAATCTCTATAGGACACCAGTCACAGCTGTCTGTAAAATGAGAAGAGGAAGAGAGAAACCTGGAGATCACAGCATATTATTCGGTGAACACAATTACCGACTTCACGATTTTCACATGAACATAAATAGATTGAGAATGGTGAATAAAAAAACAACCAGTGATGTAACCCCTGTTCAATCTGTGAATACTGTGAAAATATAAATATTACATAAATATGTATACAATATTTGCTTTCTATTAAGGTGACACTACCATTTTTCTATCCAGCATTGCAGATGTTTCAGTAAAGACATTTATAATGCTACAAAATATTTCTATTTCAAATAAACACTGTTCTTTTGAACTTTTTATTCATCAAAGAATCCTGAAAAAAATGTAATCAGCGTTTCCATGAAAATATTAGGCAGCAAAACAGCATATTTGAATGATTTCTGGAGGATCATGTGATACTGAAAACTGGAGTTAATGATGCTGAAAATTCTGACTCGCATCACAGGAAAAAATTAAATTTTAAAGGAAATGTAGCCTGACGTCGTCATACTCAATTCTAGTCAGAATTTGAGTCTGATACTGCTCCGTTGGGCTGTGATTATGGGGCGTGTTTAAACCGAACCAGGAAAGACCTCAATTGGATAGACCTACAACCAATCAGAGCAACGGAGCGACGCATAACGTTAGTTGTCAAATGTCAACAGAACTCAACTGCACTGTGTTGCCAAGTCCGCGGGTTGAAGCGACCCCAATTATGTGATATACAGACCCAGGAATGCGAAATTTAGCAGGCAGCCCTGCCAAAATAACACATATTTTACCCTCCAAATGCCATTTTTCCCGGAGAACCCCCCCACCCGGAAAGCTATTGGGCTTGTTTTTGGCTAGTTTTGAGTAGCAATTGGGCAAGTTTTGCTGTAAAATCTTGGCAACCCTGTCTGCACGCACGCTAGAATAAGTCACGTTAGAAGAAGAAGATGAGTGAAAACGATCTTTGCCGGTGTTGTAAAAAAAGAATTTAAGGATACACAGAGTACTTACCAACACGATCATCATTTTTGAGAGAAATAGTAAAGGTGAATGCATATACGAACAAGTTCTCCGTTTAGGATTAGAACAAATTCAACCCAAGCGCCGTTGATGACGTGGATGATTACGTCACTGTTTATCATCTGTCCATCATCGTCTAAAGCCCGCCCTGACAAATTCATTGGTCCGAACAGTTTCTGTTCGGGCATAATTACTTCTCTACGGATCAAGTCCAGACCGAACTGCCCGTGCAAAAAAAAATTGTGGGCGGGGCTAAGTTCGTCTGGCATCCAGGCTAAAGGAAATGGGTACTGCAGTCCAAATTCCAAATATAGTTTTCCCAGCCCTCTCCTCCTCAGACTTGACGCTCACGCTGGTTGCTTGAGGACACGCAACAGGAACAAGCGCAATTGACAACGGAAGGTGAGGACGCTGATTTACTTCTACGTCAGACCTATGCCGCAAGTTACACGTCGGTTTTCATTTATATTTTTGCGTTGTTGTCCGCGTCAATGTGCAATTACACATGCAGACCGCTAGTAGGCAGTGCCCATGAGTATGTTGATGGTGTAACCCACAGTATCAAAGCAAAAGCCGAAGAAGAAGCAGCTTGTTGTGTACATTGTCGGAGTAGCAGCAGTAAATGATGGTGGCAAATAGATAGCAACTTTTCTTGCAGCTTGAGTTGTTGTATCTAATACAATTTAAGCATCTCTAGTTGATTAGTAGAGTCAACTAAGAGGCGATCTGGCACTGGAATGTGTTTTTGAAATCATGCAGAGTGCTCGTGGCCGCTGTTTTCAGTATTGGTGGCTCGTGCACAGACAAAGGCTTCAATCGATTGCTGTTGCGAAGACTTTATTCGTTCTGTTGAAATCACAAAACGAAATGCACCCATTGTGATGTGTTCCTGTTCTTGATATACTATCACTGATTAACATATTTGGTTTTAATGAGAAAAGAAATAAATAAACTATACAATGTTGGATTAGAACCCAGAACCTTTGGGACACTTAACAAAAATTCTACCACTGACCATCAAGAGCTCGCCCACACTCACGGCGGATCTATGTATTTATTCACTAACATAAAGAATCCCTGGACTACAAAATATCGTGTTATATAGCAGATGTATGGATGAAACTATAATCCCATTTCTGGACACACACACACTCCTTTTTAGATCTTTGGTTTTTAGACGCAAGGCTTTTTAGGTCGGGTAGAATCTGCGATCTCTGACCCAGTTTGTTTGCTGGCTTCCATGATTGCAATATGCTGTGTTTTCCGCCAACTGGTAACCTGTGGTGCCGAAATACTATTGGGTAAACTGGCAACGTGCGTTATCACACGACCAAAACAAAAACAGACATTCATTTCCGACACAGAAAGCACATTTCAAATTAAAATAACTGGCTGTAGCGTTGTTTTTCAGAGAAACAGGTACGTGAACTTAGCATGTTTCCTAAATATCTGTAAACATATTATGGTATTTTTATGCTTTGGTACAGTCAAAAACTTACAGCACCTTTAAAATATATTAAAATAGAAAAGAGTTGTTTTACATTGTAATAATATTTCCCAACATTACTGTTTCACTGTATTTTTGATCAAATAAATGCAGCCTTGTTGAGCATAAGATCTTTTTTAAATCATACAGACCCCAAACTTTTGAACAGTGTAAGCCTGAGAAGAGACAATAAGGCTATTTACACTCACCTAGGATTATTAGGAACACCTGTTCAAATTCTCATTAATGCAATTATCTAATCAACCAATCATATGGCAGTTGCTTCAATGCATTTAGGGGTGTGGTCCTGGTCAAGACAATCTCCTGAACGCCAAACTGAATGTCAGAATGGGAAAGAAAGGTGATTTAAGCAATTTCGAGCGTGGCATGGTTGTTGGTGCCAGACGGGCCGGTCTGAGTATTTCACAATCTGCTCAGTTACTGGGATTTTCACGCACAACCATTTCTAGGGTTTACAAAGAATGGTGTGAAAAGGGAAAAACATCCAGTATGCGGCAGTCCTGTGGGCGAAAATGCCTTGTTGATGCTAGAGGTCAGAGGAGAATGGGCCGACTGATTCAAGCTGATAGAAGAGCAACTTTGACTGAAATAACCACTCGTTACAACCGAGGTATGCAGCAAAGCATTTGTGAAGCCACAACACGCACAACCTTGAGGTGAATGGGCTACAACAGCAGAAGACCCCACCGGGTACCACTCATCTCCACTACAAATAGGAAAAAGAGGCTACAATTTGCACGAGCTCACCAAAATTGGACAGTTGAAGACTGGAAAAATGTTGCCTGGTCTGATGAGTCTTGATTTCTGTTGAGACATTCAGATGGTAGAGTCAGAATTTGGCGTAAACAGAATGAGAACATGGATCCATCATGCCTTGTTACCACTGTGCAGGCTGGTGGTGGTGGTGTAATGGTGTGGGGGATGTTTTCTTGGCACACTTTAGGCCCCTTAGTGCCAATTGGGCATCGTTTAAATGCCACGGCCTACCTGAGCATTGTTTCTGACCATGTCCATCCCTTTATGACCACCATGTACCCATCCTCTGATGGCTACTTCCAGCAGGATAATGCACCATGTCACAAAGCTTGAATCATTTCAAATTGGTTTCTTGAACATGACAATGCTTTCACTGTACTAAAATGCCCCCCACAGTCACCAGATCTCAACCCAATAGAGCATCTTTGGGATGTGGTGGAACGGGAGCTTCGTGCCCTGGATGTGCATCCCACAAATCTCCATCAACTGCAAGATGCTATCCTATCAATATGCGCCAACATTTCTAAAGAATGCTTTCAGCACCTTGTTGAATCAATGCCACAAAGAATTAAGGCAGCTCTGAAGGCGAAAGGGGGTCAAACACAGTATTAGTATGGTGTTCCTAATAATCCTTTAGGTGAGTGTATTTTTATTTGCATTGATTCTTTTTATGACCAATCATCAGACAGCAGAATTAACTGAAATAAATTATAATTATAAATATTTATTTACTTCTATTTTTTCACAATTTTCCTCTGAACTTGGGATGATGATGGTATAGTTTCAACACTATTTCAAACCTATTTCATGGTTTGCATTCTCGGGCCACCAAGTGCTGTTTCCATGCAGATGGGGTCCAGAACGCATTCGGGGTTTTCTGTTTTAATTGAGGATGATGTTTTTTAAGTGGCACCAAATTAAATAACTAATCAGTGTTTACAACAGAAATTAATCACTGTATTTGTCACTGTAAAGCTGCTTTGAAGCAATCTGTGTTGTAAAAAGAGCTATATACTTGACTATACCACCTCAGAGGTCCCCACTTTAAAACCCCCTGCTATAACCAATTCCAATTGTTTGTGGGCAAATTCAGCCACAAAAGCTCATAAAGACAAAAGCTGCATTGGGTGACTGTGTGAAGTCCTCTAACAATCTCTGCAGGACCAGTCTGGCCCTGTTACCTTCAATCATTGGTAGATGTCCAAGGTGTTTCTGCAGAATGTTCAGGCACGCATTTCTGGCTCGGGCAGACTGACCTCAAGCCAAGCCTGTTTGGCAAGCTCTCTGCAGATGCCCTTCGCTCTGTAATAGGAAAAAATAGAAATATTACATGAATATATGTGTACAATTTTATCTGGAAAATATAGGCTTTCTATCAGTTTGGCTCTCTATATATTTTTTTCTATCCACCACTACAGTGCTGTAAAATAGATACATTTTCATTCAAGTGTGTTTTTAAAAATAAAATAAAATAGTTTTTTTTCAGCGCACATTAAATGGATTTTGATGTTTCAAACTATTTCTGTTTTAAATAAATGCTTTTTTTTATATATATATTTTTTTACTCTCTATTCATCAAAGAATTCTGAAAAAAATATCATTAAACAGCACAGCAGTGCTAATAATCAGACCAAATCAGCATATTAGAATGATTTCTGAAGGATCATGACAATAATGGATGAATTAATTTTACTGACATTAAATTTACTGACATCTAATTACCCAACTGGTACAAAGCAAAATGTCATGCCAGTTTCAGATTCACCTGAACTGCTTTTATTCTTGGTGGCTGCTAGTTGCCGCAGCAGACACAGCATTCAGCCACCTCCAAAACGTCCACTGTTTTCAAGAACTGTCACAGCTAAGGTTTTAACGGATGAAATGCATGGCATTTTAAAAATAAACTGTGCTTACCAATCTCTGGTATAAAATGAATTGCATTGGCCTACATAAACAATGCAATGTCTCTTCAGGTATTTCTTTCCTGCATCCAGTCAAAGGATAAATCACAGCACGGAAATATTTGAAACATTTTTATGTGCATATATTCACATAAAAAATAAATTACTTGAATGATTACAAAAACACTCACACTCTTTGTTTTTACTTCAAGGCTCCCTGGATCTCAAGACTTCATTTCTGAGTGTCCTTCTGTTGGCGTGAAGAATATTTACTGAATCCTTTTCCTTTTATACTCTATTCATTGCTTTAACCAGAACAGGCTTCACATGAAAATGCTGTCCCTTGTGTTTCCAAATCCCAAAACAACATAAGAGCAAAATGCCAACCCAGTCAAATTATAATTATTTTAAGTTTTGGTAAGTTTTTGGCAAATTCAAAACATGAATTTGTACGAATCCATTGTTTTGTATTTCATTGTTGAAGTTTTGTATGATCTGCTTAGGCCGCCCTGCCGGTTAGGTTTAGGGATGGACCTTCATGTTTAATTGTTTTCTTAAAATTGTAAATTTTTGTGCAAATCACAAAAATGACTTTACAATGCTACCACGGAAAATGTCAAAGAGTTTAAAGTCAGCATAAAACGGAAGTTGTGAAATTCTTTTCTTCCCTATTTTGACATACACCCATCAGTCATAACATTATGACCACCTTCCTATTGTGTTGGTCCCCCTTTAGCTGCCAAAACATCCTGTCGAGGCATTGACCCCTGAAGGTGTGCTGTGGTATCTGGCACCAAGATGTTAGCAGCAGATCCTTTAAGTCCTGTAAGTTGCAAGGTATAGGGCCTCCATGGATCGGACTTGTTTGTTCAGCACATCCCACAGATGCTCGATTGGATTGAGATCTGGGGAATTTGGAGGCCAAGTCAACACCTCATTCCTGAACCATTTTTGCTTTGTGGCAGGGCACATTATCCTGCAGAAAGAGGCCACAGCCACCAGGGAATACCATTTCCATGAAAGGGTGTACATGGTCTGCAACAATGCTTAGGTAGGTGGTACGTGTCAAAGTAACATCCACATGGATGCAGGACCCAAGGTTTCCCAGTAGAACATTGCCCAAAGCATCACACTGCCTCCGCCGGCTTGCCTTCTTCCCATGGGTACCCTGACTGGTCTGCAGCCCAGTACGCAACAAACTGCGATGCACTGTGTATTCTGACACCTTTCTATCAGAACCAGCATTAACTTCTTGAGCAATTTGAGCTACAATAGCTGGTCTGTTTGATCGGACCACACGGGCCAGCCTTCGCTCCCCACGTGCATCAGTGAGCCTTGGCCGCCCATTACCCTGTCCCCGGTTCATCACTGTTCCTTCCTTGGACCACTTTTGATAGATACTGACAACTGCAGACCGGGGGCGTCCCACAAGAGCTGCAGTTTTGGAGATGCTCTGACCCAGTTATCCAGCCATCACATTTTGGCCCTTGTCAAACTCGCTCACTCCTTTTACGCTTGCCCATTTTTCTTGCTTCTAACAAATCAACTTTGAGGACAAAATGTTCACTTGCTGCCTAATATATCCCACCCAGGTGCCATGATGAAGAGATAATCAGTGTTATTTATGTATCGGTGTATATCCAACGCAATTTCTGACGGAAAATGAAAAGTTGCGATATTCTAGGCCGATATGGCTTGGAACTATACACTCATTCCTGCGTAATAATCAAGGAACTTTGCTGCCGTACCATGGGCGCCTAAAAAATAGTCCCCAGCACACTCCCTGTGCAAGCTGGTTGTCACGTTGGTTATGTTGACAGAAGGTAGCCTATTTTCAGGCGCTGCGTAATATCATTGCGCCTCTGCACCCAAGTTCCGTGATCATTACGCAGGAATGAGAGTATAGTTCCTAGCCATATCAGCCTAGAAAATCTCAACTTTTCATTTTCCGTCGGTCTTAGTACACAATGTAACTACAGAAGAGTCAAGTTTTAAATAGTAAAAAAAGTGGAGTGTTCCTTTAATCAGTATCAAATGACCTTGACATTGTTAACTAAGCTGGAGTCTCTATGCGCAATTTTTAGACGTCTAAGCATGCCTGCCTACCTGCAAAAAGTACCATACACTAGTCAATTAGATTACTAAAATATATCAAAGCAAGGAAAGGTATAGGCAGCAAAACATGCGTTCAAAGAAGACAGCAGACAGTTTCTTCAGACATCCACACTTTAGCTTAATCTCGCACAAAGAGGCACCTCCAGTCAAAAAGAGCGAGATATTTCAAGATCACACCATTTATTTCCTTCGAGATGGAGGCTGTTTGCTGTGCCTGACTGAATATCTTAAGGAATAAATTATGACTGATCAGTTTCGTTTAAAGGAGCTTTTGATCTTGCACTCTGCAACCTATAAACTGTGTCATTCTCTTTCACATAAACAGATACAAAATGAAAATGTAATGTTTGCTAGGTTTTAAGACTAACATGGAAAACTATAATTACAAACTGTCTAAATAACAGAAGGAGGATATAATGTGATTATCAGCTAAGCTTTAAAACCCTAACGAGACAAAATATAGCTGTGTGTGTGTTAAAGTTAGAGGCAAACTGCTAATAAGAAATCAAAGTGGCATTCTGCAGCCCAGATTAATACCACAGGCATCAAAGAATTAATGTGAAAAAACATACAAGTTCTAAACAATATCTGACAGAATTGGGGTGCGCGGCAAGAGCACATCATAGAGACAGTGACTCAGCCTTTGCTGTCACTGGATCCAAATGAGTGGATATCAGCGGTGCCGGTGCTTATGGGAAAAGTCAATGCTAAACCAATACATGATGTGTGTCAAGCTTTCCTGCTCCGCCCTCTTTCACGTCACTAAATCTTAGACACAGCACGTCAATTAGATGTACTTTGTTTTAAAATGATAAGCTGTCATTATTTTATCAACTTGGTTGTCAGATTATCTAGAGTACAACAAATGCCAAGAGACAATGGAGAACAAAGTGTGCACCAAAAATGAAATAAAGCAATCAAATATAATTTTATGAATTAAAAAAATACTTTTTCTTTTTTTTTAAATTAATTTATGAATGTGAAATGCCATTAACAAACTGACCCTATGTTTAAAATGCTATTTATTTAAGTGAAATTATTTACATGTCTATTTGAAAAGTAATTTATTTATATAATTTTTAATGCAATTTAATTAAATAAAATGTTATGTTTTTCCTGCTTAAAATTGGACACTATAACAATATCAATTTAAAAAAATGTTTTTTACTTATTAATTTTTTTAAAGTTTGTTGCCTCAAGGCAACATTGTACCATAATGGACAAATTGAAACATTATTATGTAGAAAAAAAGAAATATATTTATGAAACACATCAATATATTTAACCAGACACTTGAACAAACACATTTATCCAGTTTTTTATGTATTACAAATTTCATATTTAATAAAAAAGTAAAATTTCAAATTACGCTGTTACTGGCAACATTGTACCACCGTGGAACACAAGTATCACCAAACCATCATATCAAGTTATCATATCCGTCTTCATCCTCATCTCCATCTTCGATCTCCCCCTCACTTTATTCCTGCCGGATTTTCACTATGACCTCATCTTCCTCATCACCTTCATCAACTGGCAGTTGTGTTTTATACCTTTTTAAAGTGCTATAGGAAATGTGCAGATCCTAATATGTGCAGTTATAGTATGTGAATTCTTATAAATGCATTACAAAATCATGCAAAAATGCAAATATATTTAGATAATTCTTGCTCTTTTCCTTACAAATAATTGTATCCAACCTAGTGTGTCTGGTATGGCCTAATGCGATTCCATTATGATACAATGTTGCCTTGAGGCAACACACAGTTTTTTTGTTATTTACTCTAAAAGATTTGATGATATATAATGTCAAGTTTTTGAAAATGCTTCTTTACTTACCAGTGAAGGTGACTGATTTTTTGTGGGTGATTAACTGGACGCAAATGAGTGAAAATGCACTTTTCATTGGAGAAAATATGGAGCCATGTGACCTGTGCACATGTGCTGAAACAGGACACAAAATGGACCCCTGTGGGTCATGTGACCACTTTTTTTGCACTTTCATTGATTCATATTTGAGTTCTTCTTCCCTGAGATAGGTTTGACCAATAAATTGGTGTTTCATTTTATTAAAAATAAACTAAACTAGACTATGTTGCCTTGCGGCAACACGTACCAGAGGGTTACATTTGTGTACTACTTTTATGACTCAAGTGACCTTTGCGTTTATGCAACTTATTTTATAGCGTTAAATTAGTTTTTTTAATGAGACACACCAAACAGATAATGATGTTGTGGTGGCTTAACAAACAAATGCTGCTTTCAAAAAGTCAAAAAAGGTCAAATGAATAAGAGACGGAAAGGCATATTCATTATTAATTGTATTAACCCATCAGTATGAAATGTCAGTTTACGAGGAAGCATTTAACTGATAATTTGAGAGTACCATAGCCTGAAGCAGCCTCCTCTGTGTCTTGAAACACCTGGGCTCCCCTGGCATGTACAACTGGATCCTGTTGGTGCATTGCAGCTCTCTATTCAACACAATCAGACCAGAGCATCTCCACGCCAACCCGGAAGAGACAAACATCCGAACAGTCTTTACGATAAACAAAACAAAGTCTTTGTGACGCATGAACGTCTACCTGTCAAGCCTCATATCTGTGAGACTCTTGACAGACCTCAGGGTTCTCTACTCCCTCATCATCACTAAATACTGCACATCTGGATAGACCCTCGGGCAACTGCTAAAATATGCAGAACACATCACTCAAAGTGGCATCATCCCTATGATGTATCCATCTACAAACGTCTGGTCCTATAGGCCTACACTCTAAAAAAAAAAGGTTCTATATGGCACCAAAAATCGTCGTAATCATAGAGGAACCACTTTTGGTTCTATATAGCCACATATCTTAACATGTTATGTATATGGTAGCGGTGCTATATAGCACCTTAGTTAGCGGTGCTATACACACACCTTAGTATTTTGGTGCTTCGGTGGTTCTTCAGCAGTTCTTCAGAGGTTCTTCACCGGTTCTTTGACTAAGGTGCTATATAGCACCTCTGAAGAACCGCTGAAGAACCACTGAAGCACCAAAATTGGTGCTATATAGCACTAAAAAAGGTTCCCCTATGATTACGAGCCAAGAACCTTTTTTGGTGCCATATAGAACCTTTTTTTTAGAGTGTATAGCACCTTAGTCAAAGAACCGGTGAAGAACCTCTGAAGAACCACTGAAGAACCACTGAAGCACCAAAATTGGTGCTATATTGCACTAAAAAAGGTTCCCCTATGATTACGAGCCAAGGACCATTTTTGGTGCCATATAGAACCTTTTTTTTTTTTAGAGTGTATGTCTTATGTAGGCCTACACTGCTGTTCAAAAGTTAGTGGTCAGTCATTTTTAAAAATGTTTTTGAAAGAAGTCTCTTACTTACCAAGGCTGCATAAAGTATAAACAGCAATATTGTGGTATATTACAATGTAAATGTATTCCTGTGATGGCAAATCTGAATTTTCAGCAGCCATTACTCCAGTCTTCAGTGTCACAGTGTATAGACTAATTCTAATATCCTGTCTGAGAAATATTTCTTATTATCAATGTTGAAAACATATTTGTGCTGCTTAATATTTTGTGGAAACTGTGATAGATTTTTCAGGATTCTTTGAAGAATAGAAAGTTTAAAAGGGCAGCATTTATCATGAAACAATGTCTTTACTGTCTTTACTTTTGTAAGTAAAAATATTACTGACCCCCAAATATCTGATATCAAAACATATTTCAATAATGTTGCTTGCAATAAATGTAATACTTTCAGAACACCCAGCTACTTTTGAATGTTAAGGAGATAAATCATGATTTTTGCCATTATAATGTAGTTATGGCAACTACCAGCAGGGGCTATGACCAGCCAAACTCTGCCTCGCTGCAATGTGCCAGCAGAGCAGAAAGTTTCAGAAACCCAGCAGAGAGGAGCCTGTTCCTCTTGCACTAGAAGAGGTTGAACGTGTGTTACAGTTAGAAATGTGTTTAGTAGGCTAGTTAACAGCACTCCATGACTCTTGCAGTCTACAGCACGATAACATAGCACGCAAAGAAAATTGCTGTCACATTATAAATATTTCCAAGATATCTTATAAGATACTACCTTATAAATTTGCGACAGCATTTTGGAGTGTATAAAAAATAGGCTACTTAAATTAGAATGTAAACAGCCTAATGCATTGTAAAGTTTCATGGAATGTTTATTAGTTTATTTATTTTATTCTTACAGCCACATGCTACATATAACGGCTAGCACATTACATTTTTTAGCGATTTCTAAAATAATAATAATAATAATTAATATAAAAAAAATTTATGCATATTTTTTTTAAAACATCTCCATTAGAACTACACGTAACGTGACAATGTGCAACAGGCACGTTCGTTAAGCCTGAATGTGATTGGCCGTTTTGTAGCACATGACCCATTTTCTTAAACCTGATTGGCTCATTCATATGAACAGGAGGTTGTTGCCAGATGGACAGGGACGACCAGATGCGTTAGATCTAGTAGTGCTCTCCCATGTCCAGAAAATACACATACAAATACATAACTGAGTAATATTTATATACAAACGTATCGTAGATTAGTGGCTGTAAAAAGTCGTTTATTTTAAGTCTTATTCAGGTGCTCTCGGGTTCCTTCACAGCGGAAGAATACTTGCGCCGTTTTAACGTGCGGTAAGGAGCGAAGTTTGAACATTTCAGTAATGTTACAATAGAAGCATTTTTTTTAACGTATTTGATGTAACATTTCGATATCTCAACTAGTTGTAGTTATGTTGTTATCTACACTGCGGGGTAAAAAAATGCGAATATGTAATGTTTCTTAAAGTAGAGGTTACACATCGCTGGCCTGATGTTAACAGACGTGCTTAAAGTAAATCTCTTCTGTCCAGGGGGGCGAGTTCCATAAACATGGCTGCTAAGTTAATAACTAGTCTGACCAACTAGCAATTAGTTGGGGCTAATCAGTCTTAGAAATATACCTTTTTATTTAACAGACTTATAAAAGTTATGACTAGTCTTGACGAAAAAATGAGATGACTAACTTGTAAAAGCAGTCTAAGCAGTTGCAATCTTGTGATCTTACTATCTGATGTTTTAGAATGACAGTCTCTTATCTTCAATTTATTTATTTACTCAGATCTCATATCTTATGTACTGGACTCAAGCATGGAGGACACTGAAGCCATGGACAGCAGACCACCACTGGCATCCCTGTCTCCCTCTCGGCAGAACACTGCTGGAGATGTGGATTTCTCTATACTCACTCCTTCACAGTTTGGCATATCAACAGACAGCTTCATATCGTCATCCAAGGTTAAAGGTTAGCCAAAATAAACTGGATTTAATAATGTCTTGCCTTATGTATAACTGATTAATCGTGTTTTTAGAGTGTAAACAAGCCCTTTTTATTCAGTTATTGCCTTTTATTGTAAAACACTTTTATTATTTTCGATAATTTTCTTTGCTGTGTTATTTTGTTTTGCACAATTTTTCTTTGTGCAGTTCTGTCTCGTCAATGAAGCACACTAAATGAATTTGAAATGTAACTGAAGACACACTTTTCATACTGTTTTATCTCCTCAGATAAGTCCAGAGTGGCTCAACTGAAGGCAAGGAGGAGATCCACGATTGGGGTCCGGGGATCTCCGGAAACAAACTCTCTCATCTGCTTCAGAGCCAGACAAGCTGCAAAAACACCTCCGCGAACACCACAGGTAGATGCATGATCTAAAGCCCTATTCGGACGGGTTTAGCTTTACAAGGGTAGATAGAGTAATGTAATTTTACCACAGGACGTCTGTAATATCCCACGTGATAGGAAATCTCAGTAAAACTACCAGAAGTGGGAGGGGCAACTCGTTTTACGCTAGTAATGGGGTGTCGATTCCTCGACTCTAGCACAGGAATCAACTCTCGGTGTCAACTCTCAACCATCGTGTCTCTTCAGAAGACTTGGATTTGGATTAGACCACTTTATTGATTATTTTTACGATGCCTTTGACATTTTTTGGATCTTTTAAGTTTGAGAGGAATGTGCATAGATAAACCATTTATAATAAATACTGTAATATTCCATAAAAAAAAAATATTTCATTGAATAATGTTAATGCATAAGTGATTTTTCCAGCCTAACACACTGAATAAACACAGAGCAAATACTGTACAAGTGAAGTAAGCACAATTATTAGTGACAGATGCATTTGTGGTAGAATACCACTAAGTTTGATTAGACGCACACCTTTGACATCAACAACAAAAGAAATGGGCCCATTTAATTGCTATCCAAAATTCATAATTATTTGCATTAAGCATCACTTTTTCCCTCAATGTCTACTAACTTGGACAAATCAGGACAGACTTGTGATCCATTTTTGGACCACATTGTTTGTCATCATTATGATGATGATAATGATGATGATGGTTGTTTGTATTTTTACTTTATCAGCTGTAACTTTGTGCTCTGTCCTCATGAAGCTTTTGCAGGGGAGTCCATTTCTTTCACGCTGTGATTCTCTGAAGAAGAAGATGGCTGCCTTCCAGTGTCTGATGGAGGAGGAGGACGAAGAGGATAAACAGAAGAAAAATGAGGAGAATGAGAGTGCAAAAAGTTCTTTGGCTAATGATTCTAAGAACGGTCAGTCTCTCCTCAAACAGTTGATAGCTGCCAACATAAAAACAGAATGTCTTTCAGGTGCAGGCTTGTAGGACCAAATTAAATTGTGAAAAAGTTATTAAGTGAATGTCAAACTGTCATTGCTTGTCATTTCCAGCTAATAGAACTTTTTCAGAATAGGTAGGCACCATAATGTATTTGACACAATTTGATTTCTTCCATTGATCCCAGTTAGAGTGCAGCAGAATGAAGTGCAGAATAAATCAACTGAAGCTTATGAGCCTTAAAATAAATATGTTTACATTTCAGAGGGCTTTCGGTGTTAATAAAAATATTGAAAAAGCATTTCCAGTCTTCCAGTTTTAATAATCTGTGATCATTTCAGGTTTTGACACTATGAATATGTAAGTTTTATTCAAATGTAAACAAGACACTTGAGGGATGTCAGTATAGTCCTTTCAATAAAATCTCATTTTTAAAATTCATAATGTCAGCCCGGAAGGCTGGATGCCATTTACAATAACACTAAACCCCTCTGAAATATGAACATATTTATTTTTAAGTTTATAAGCAACTGTTTTCTTTTGATTTATATGTTAGGTGCAGGATTCTGTCTTGCATGCTGTGCTTTAACTGAAATCAGTAATATGATTCAAATCATTAGAAGCAATTCGTAGCTCTACAGAGTTTTCTTTCTCTGTGTGGCTTTCATGCATTTTTGGTTAGATAATATTGAGAACAATTAGCAATGGCTGATTCACTGCAATTTTAAAATGAGCACAGATTATGTTCTTATGTAGCATTACTTGTTTTTGCTAAATGTCATCTTGGGTCATTATTTTGATGAGGCTACTGTCTGTCCTGCAGGAAAGGAGAACACGCTTACTGCACAAATCCCATTCACTTTCATGACGCCGCCTCCCTCTAAGAAACGCTGCTGGGCCCCACCGGGGGAGTGTGAGGCCAAGATTACCGAGATGCCACTCCCCAACCCCTCTTTTACAACACAACAAGAGCAAGAGGTAAACATATCACCATTTAATGGTACCATGTTTGATATTTGATATGCAGTTTATCATCTGTTAAATTGCCATTAGCAGATAAAGTGGCATAGGTAATGTGCTTACATTGAAACCAATGGACGCTACACTCGAACAGACTTTGTGGTCAGCATTATTAGTCTTGTGGTGTTCCTGTAGTCAGTGTTGTGCTCTTTTGTTTTTCAATGATTATAGGTGAAATGCTCTGCGTCTCAAAGCCAGAGGCCTCTATTAGCTGTGGATTCAGATGCAAAGAATGAACTTTTGTCTTTACCCATGCTGTCAAAACCAGATGTTAAGCCAGCAGGTAAGGGAACTTCAGCAAGGCAGCATTTATTTGATCAAAAATACAGTAAAAACTGTAATATTGTAAAATATAATTACAAAAACATAAAATAACATTTATTTAAAGCAAAAGTTATTTTTCTTAAGGGAAAAAAAGCTCTCCCAACTAATGCTGTAAACCTCTCATATGGTACATAACTATAATAATAGAGGTTAAAATTACCAACAGAGACCCAACTATTTTATTCAACTATTTATTTTCAAATATAATGCTTACACTTAACTGAAATGTTTGTATACAACTCATTTGCACATAAGGTAGTTTTCATAAACACGACACGAGACATCTTCTGTCTGACACGTTTTTCTCGCCCTCTTTTGATTGAAAGGATATAATCAGGGTATCCGTGGGTCCTTAAAAAGTCTTAAAATATCTTTTCCTTTTGGGTTTACCTTAAAAAAGGCCTTACAATGTCTTAAATTCAGATTCGATGGGTCTTAAATATTTTTGGTCACATTACCGGGAAAATTTCTCCAGTCTGACGGACAGTGACTGTTATCATAGGACAAAGCGAAGATTTCCCCGCACTGTAATGTTAGTTACTGCATCGTCATCAGAGAGAAGTGTGGTGGCAGAATCCAGTTGAACTACAGCTAGCTGACCAGTCTCCTAACTAGTGTATTTCTGGTATCAGTGTTGCGCTGTTGTTGAGGCTCGTGCTGCCTGTCTGTTTGTGAGACTCACATGGAGAAATAAAATGAGCGTAACGGCACATGTAAAGAATTTCACAGAAGAAACATACTGAGGTAAAAATTCAACATGTTTAGTTTATTTCTAATATAGGCCTATAGTTAAATAATATACCATGAAAAGGGAGCTATTTTGCTGAGTATTTTCACGAGTTTAGTGTGTGTGCTTTAGTGTTTGTGTGTGTGTTTATTCCAGGGTGTCGTAGTTCTTTCTTTCGCTAGTCCAACTATAGTTCGCTGTATTACAACTACAAATAAGATCAACATACTTCTTATATTGCAGCCAATCAGCTTTCATGTGATTGGCACGAGTCTCTTTCAGATTGTACCACAGACACATAAAACTGATTTTTATTCTTCAGCTAACAGTTCTCCAGTTCTTCAAATTACAGTTCCAGCCTATATTCCAGCCTATACAGTTTAGCCTATATCCATTCCTGTCTGTGTAGTTAATGCTAAACAAACTAACAACAACAACAGGGGAAAAACCAAACAGTAGCCTACCTAAACTTAAAGCACTGTTTGTAACTGTATATAAATTTGTCATTTGTTTATATATTATACTTATTTTATTACTAACCATTTACTTGATTACTTAATTACTTGAGAACTTTTTACCCATATTAAGCAATTGCTTATTGCTGTGGTTTACGTTTTGGTAATATTTCCCATGCTAAGCGATCATGTTATTAAAGCTAGATAGCACACCACTGGACCAGCCTTTTTTTGTAATACCAGACAAGATTCATACATTTTGTTTGTTTTATTGCCATGTGTGACTATTGTGAATCTAACATAATGACATGGTAAATGTGGCATCCTAATTATAAAAAAAAAAGCAAATTTTTCGTCAATTTTCTGGAAATTTTGATCTCACAAGATTATATTAATAATTATATATTATATTATGTTATGTTATAATTAAGCGTGGCACGTTACATGGAAAAAAACAGAACCGTTCGGTTCGCTTGTCTCGGTTCGGAGTGTGCGCGTGCATGGTTCGCGCATGCGCAATGTAACCTCGTGCCCGTATGTTACCTCAGACAGTGGGTGTCCTTTTCGCGCGAAATAAGAGGTGTGTGTGGACATACAGTAAAGTAAAAGTGGAGTGCTGCAGGTCACGTCACATGTAGAAATGAAAGTGGGAGAGATAAGGAAGGCTGCCCGGAGTTGGAGGATGCGCTAGCATCGTATAGCAGGGCAGATGCAGTGTGGAGAGCGGGAGCCGCGCATACACACACTGGCAGTGTTTGTCTCGCGAGTCGCGCAGCTGAACCGCAGCTCGTGGATTGCAAATACAGACAAATATAGTCTATTCTGTCACATTTTCCAGTGTTCTCCTCCGAACCCTGTCTGTCTCGTGCTTTGATTTATGATGGGCAACATGCATATATAAATGCGACCATGTTCCCCTCTGTCTCATACACACATGCATATGTTGTGTATATAAGTAGTTCACATGATAAATGTAACATTTAAAAGTTAAGATATGCTTCTAATTCTAATAATTTAAACATGCCTTTGAAGTTTGGGCAAATACTTCTGAAAGTGTTGTGTTTTCGTGTATTTTACTTTATTTTTTCACAGCGCTGGATGTCATATGGTGATTGTGAAACACAGGACACTTCATGGTGAAATTTGTTAATCAGGGCAGCTGAATTAAAGCCACAGTGCATTGTTCTGATCAAAATTTATATGATTATCATGAAAAATGTTATGCCAATGTGTCGGATTCGGTAGACAGCCAGTTAGGAAACAACTTGATATAACAATTTTTAATACTGTATCCTAAATTGTGGATGATTAAGCCATATATACCAAATGCTGAAGTAAATTTCTGGAGTGTTAACGATTAAAAAAAACAACAACAAGAACCGTACAGAACCGAAAACCGTGATACGAACCGAACCGTGGGTTTTGTGAACCGTGCCACCCCTAGTTATAATGCTATATTATATAGTGAAATCCTGGTGGGATTGAGCTATGAGGAAGTGCAAGTTTATTAATACTTTGTTCAATTTTAATAAATTAATTTGCTTTGCAAAAAGTAATTTTGTGATTCTGCATTTCCTTTGTACGTTTTTTTATTGCGTGATAAAGGTCTTAAATTTAATTCATAATGGTCTTAAAAAGTCTTAAATTTGACTTGGTGAAACCTGTAGATACTCTGATAATCTGCACTGATCATCAGCTGTTTTTGAATAATCGTACTGCTAGATCCTGCAAGATTAAAATGTGACGAGATTTCTCGTTGTGTGAAGAACTGTCTTGTAATATTTCCATGACGGAGCGTGAGGGTGAAATTAGCATAGAATATGCGACTGCTACGTTTACATTACATCATTGATTGTTGTTTTGCTTTTTTATAGAAATAAAATCCATTTAATTCAGTTGGAAAAAACAGTTGCTTCAATTGTAAAATATTGTAAATGGCTGCTCTGCACTGTGCGCAACTGCGTTTGAGCTGCAGGAATCACAGTTCACTGACCACGTGACGAGAATAAGGTGAGATGATTGACAGGACAGGGAAGATTCATGCACAACAGAGCATGATAGAGTGTCTGATAAATGTCTTATTATCTAGAATGCGTGCTCAGCACCACCGCTCCCTATATAGAGTTCGTACGATTCAAAAGCGAAAGTAAACGCAAGCTCTCTTATTTGTGTTAATTAGGCTACATACAATAGCCTGTCTCCAAATATCAAAGCTATCTTATGCTGGGCTGTGTAGTTGTAACCACCTCTTAGCTCTGGTCTCTGTTTTGCACTTTGCATGTTGAGAGAGTACTTTGATTATGGTTGCAGTTAATGTTTGCCTATAATAAGACTATAAAAAAACTGTTATTTATTTTTATAGATACTGTTTTTTGATGTTCAATTTGTGGAAAGGAGTTGAATTAGGAGTAGGACTGCCACTAAGGACTGTTTTTATGTCAATTAATCTATTGGCTAATTAATCAATTCATCTATCGACTAATTTTTCTAAATAATTTTCAACAATTTTACTTAAAAACATTTAATTTAACTTGCAACGTTGGCATTCAGTAGTGTACTATATATATATAAAAAAAGTATAAATGTAAACAAGCCCTTGACAAAATGTAAAACTAAGAGTACAAATGTAAAAAGGTACAAATTTGTAAACCAACATAACAAAAAAAAGAGAATATCAGCAAATACTTTTTATATAGAATAGTGTTGTCATGATACTAAAATTATGACTTCGATACGATACCAACCAGACTAAAATACCTCAATACCGATACTGAATCAATACCATGGCAAAAAATTGTTAAAGTAATTGAATAATATGACAGAACTTACTATCCATTGTTTAATCATTGTTTTGGGGTTAAACAACCATAAAAACTCACTTGGCCGGCATGTTCCTGTCCTGCCATGCCCTGCTTCACACAGAATATTAGGTCAGAATATTAGGTACAAATTCATTGTAACACCCGATTTCTCATTCAACTCTGTATACGTTCACTAAAGACATCCGACTGCATTTACCCGAATACTCGCCAGGACAAGCATTTTTACATATTTTTTTACCATTCAAACCCAATAATCCGCAAAACTGGCGTCGCGATCTGTCTGAGTGAAAGGCGGCTGCGCGCACTTCAGGTCGTCATCCGGCAGCGCGCGCGAGCATGTCCCAGCCGCGTCCTGCAGTCACGCATCGACACAAATTAAGAAATACTGCTCTTATTAGAGTGCTGTCATTTTTAAAGTACCAGTACTAATACAATTACATATCGTACCCAACTTACCCAGTCGACTAAAAATATTGATGTTGACTAATTTACAGCGTCGACGCAGTCGATTGTATCGACCAATCACGACAGGCCTAATTAGGAGGTCTCACAGCCTCAATCAGAAGTTCTGGAAGCTAATAATTAATGTACAGTAAGATCTGAAGAGACTCATGTGAAATCATACAGAAGAGAAGCCTGTCAGTTGAGTTTGTGGAAAAACCTTTTACAGTGCTTTGAGTATTGTTGTCTTTCAGTGCATTTGATAATTCATACTCAGAAAGTAGAACTGACATGACATTCATTACAAGATGATTATGGTATGATAATACATATTTGCTGCTTGTTTTCAGTAATTTTCTTTTTTTGGGCTGCAGAAGAAGTTTTGTGTTCTGAAGTTTGCCATGTGTTTTCATGGTCATATTTGATGATACAATCCATGATATGACCTTTTAATCTGTTTCTTTATGGTTCAAGTTAATTTTGTTTCAAATACGAAACTAGTAAAATATTTTTTTCTTTATAGATTATAACATGGGTTCGTCTCTACGCAAGAAGCGTGTTCGTTTTGGGGCACCGCTCTCTCCAGAGTTCTTTGACAAAACCCTCCCTCCCAGTACCCCCCTGCAAAAAGGAAGCACCCCAATGTGTCCTCCATCATCTACGGGGCCTAAACGCTCTCTGCTGAAGACCCCTCAACGATGTGAGGCCCCTCTTTCCCAACCTGACTTCAACAGTCCCCAATTCAATGGCTCCTCTCCTGTCCTTGTTATTGATAGACACAGTGCTGGACTGTTGTACAGTGATGAAGTATTTGAAGAGATTGAAAAGGTATGACACTTGCCAGCTTCTCCAAACTAACTTATCTGATTGTAGATTAATCATATCAGTGGCTTGTGGTTTTATTCTGTCATTGTACACAGGCTGCTGCTTCTATAAATGTATGTATTGATGGTAAGTTTGTGTGCCTTTCTCCAATCTATCTTCTCAGATAAGTTTTCCCAGTATGGAGGAAGAGTCTCCCTCACACAAACCTTCAGAGAACTGCAAAGGTGAGTTTTGAAATTATTTTGTAGAGAAGGAAAGTTTCTCTTCGGTCTGTATTCTAACCGTGTATCTAAAACTGTAGATGTACTCCCTGCTGAGGACCCACGGCAGCCCCGGGCTGAAGACGCTGAAGTTATGAATGCTGCTTTTCAAGAGGAAAAGGATGAACCATCAAATTCACTGACAGAGGGAAAACTGCCATGTCCCACTGGTGATCAGCCACTGGCTCTCTCCAGTGAGTTACTTTCTTCCACTTCTTTTTAACATGCTCTTTTTCTCGCCCTTAATAAATTCATACCAGTTTTTATTTCTTTGTGGTAAAAAAAAAAAGCAAACTGAGATGAAGATTATGAGAGCTTAATGCAGAAATATAAGCTCTTCTTCTAACACACAACACATATATTCTTTATCTGTTTATCTATTTGTCTCTAGTTTTTATTTTACCTTTTTAATATTTCTTTCATATTTTTAGTGGTGGTGCTTTACTGAATTTAGAAACTCTGAGTGGATTGTAGCTTACTGTAAACATGGTAAACTGTATGTGAGAAGTTGCATCTCTCAATTCATCCCCTTTAAAGATCCCGTTCTTCGTGTCTTTTTGAAGCTTTGATTGTATTTACAGTGTGCAATATAACATGTGTTCATGTTTCGCGTGTAAAAAAAAACAGTATTTTAAACACAATTTACTTATCTGTATACCGCTGTTTTCACTGTCCTGAAAACGGCTGATGACTTCCTTTATTCTATGAAGTCCCTCCTTCAGAAATACGTAACGAGTTCTGATTGTGTCAGCGGTTCCCGTGTTTTGATTTGACAGCAGTTTAGCGAACGTAGCACGGTCCTGTGTTGTGATTCGACAGCAGCTTAGCGCACGTGGAAAGGTCACGCCTCTTAACGGGAGATATATGCGTGCTTAATGATCTCTTCAGCGTCCCTGGGAAAGCCAAACAAAGGTGATTTGACTCCGGGATGAAAATAACAGCGTCTCGACGACATGGCGACAAACACAGTCAAACGCAACACTTCCTTTTCTCCACGCGACACGTCCTCTTCTCCACGTGGGACAGCAACAAGACCACGCCCCCTTTTTTCGCGTAGTCTTTTGGGCGGAGGTTAGTCTGTTCTACTGTTCTACTGACGTAATTTATGTAGGAAGTACCAGGATGTAGTCCAAGCCAGCCGTTCGCTGTAGGCTTTGAAAGGGAACTTCTGTTAAATAAAATATCTCGCTTGGCATTGAACTTTGAGCTTTATAATTTTACAGGTATTATTTATGCTCTAACAGCAACATTACACACTAACTAAAGTTTGAACAATGGGATCACGAAGAACGGGACCTTTAAATCACAGCTATCAAATTATGTTTTTTGTTAAACAAAAATAGTCCAGCTTCAACAATGCATTTCTGTTGGCCTACAGATTGCCTACTGTGACCCGTGTCATTTTATTATGCCTAATCCATAGGTCTTTATGTGTGGAATTTAATGGATTTGTAACATAATGATTGATTGATTATGTATAAAGGCTGATTTATACTTCTGCGTCGGACCTACGCCGTATCCTCTACGCCGTTAGTTACGCGTTGTTTTTGATTTATACTTCTGCGTTTTTGTCCGCGTCAATGTGCAATTACACATGCAGACCGCTAGGAGGCAGTGTCCACGGGCATGTTGATGGTAACCCACAGTATCAATGCAAAAGCTGAAGAAGAAGCGGCTTGTTTACATTGTCATTGCATGCGTCTCAATCAGCTCCCTGGTTCAGTAGTCAGGGCACTGATCAGGACATAAGTCAATGGGCTGACTCCCTGATCAGTGCCCTGACTACTGAACCAGGGAGCTGATTGAGACGCAACCGAAGTATCAGCAGCTGTGATGGCGGCAGAGAGCGGCTTTTCTTGCGTCTTGAGTTGTTGTATGTAATACAAATTAAGCATCTCTAACGTTAGTTGATTAGTAGAGTTACATAAGCGCTGGAGTGCGTTTGTGAAATCATGCTGAGTGCTCGTGGCCGCTGTTTTCAGTTTCGGTAGCTCATGCAGACGAGCGCTTCAATTGATTGCTGTTGCGGAGACTTTATTCATTCCGTTGAAATCACAAAACGAAATGCACCCATTGTGATGTGTTCCTGTTCTTGATATACAATCACTGATTAACATCTTTGGTTTTAATAAGAAAATAAATAAACTATACACAGTGGATCTACGTTTTTATTCACTAACATAAAGAATTTCTGCACTACAAAATATTGTGTTATATAGCAGATGTAAAGATTAAACTATCATCCCATTTCTGGACACACACACACACACTCCTATCGCAGATTTTTTTATTTATTTATTGACCTGAGGGAGGGGTTCTGGCAGACCAATCACAGCACTTGCGGTCCGCGTAGAATTGATGTGTTGGTACATTTTTGGAGAGGTGCGTCAGGGTACGTCGTAGGGGTACGCGTGCATCACACAGCCTACAGTGTAGCTACGACATACACTGGACGCAGATGTATAAATTGGCCTTAAGGCCTATACATTTGTTGAATATCAGTTACCATATTGAAGGGCTAAATACATGCAGATGGATAAGGCTGGGCACCGAACGGCGATACTTTTTATGGTATTGAACAAAAAACTCAGATACTATGAGTATCTAAAAATTATTTATCTTTCGGTGCCAAATTTCGGTTCCAAAAGCCAAGCGGCTTTTATACACTCATAAAAGTGGATGCCGAGTCAGCAAAGTGCAACATATGCGATAAGTATTGCAATCAATGGTGCAAAAGGAAAACTTTCTGTGAGACGTAAGTTCACAAACAGCGTGAGTGAATCACCGTGTGTGCTTCTCTCTCTCTCTCTCTCTCTCTCTCTCTCTCTCTCTCTCTCTCTCTCTCTCTCTCTCTCTCTCTCTCTCTCTCTCTCTCTCTCTCTCTCTCTCTCTCTCTCTCTCTCTCTCTCTCTCTCTCTCTCCTCTCTCTCTCTCTCTCTCTCTCTCTCTCTCTCTCTCTCTCTCTGTCCTCTCTCTCTCTCTCTCTCTGCTCTCTCTCTCGTCTCTCTCTCTGTCTCTCTCTGTCTCTCTCTCTTCTCTCTCTCTCGTCCTCTCCCTCTCTCTCTCCCTCATCTCTCTCTCTCTCTCTCTCCTCTCTCTCTCTCTCTCTCTTCTCCTCTCTCTCCCTCATCTCTCCCTCTCTCCCTTTCAAAATGCTCAAGGCTTCACATCAGAAGTATACAAGAGCTGCACAGTTGACACAGTATTTGCCACTTGCACAATCGAGGCAGTGTCGCATCGTCACTAAAGTTTATCATTTGCATTTATTTTTAAGTCTTGCCAGTGTTCAAACCACTCAGCACACACACAGGCCATCTCACAAAAAGCTTGCGAGTACAAATTGCGCTGAAATGGTCAAATACACACAAATGTACTATGTACTAAATTACCGTCTTGACGAGTCTGCACGTAAACCCCGCCGTGACTCGCGAGTGAACATTTGTGCAGCTGCATGTAACCGTATCCGTGTTCACCCTTAAAGTGACAGCAGTCTTCAATGACTAACTTTTGCAACCTTAAGTGTAAGGATTCATCTAATATAATTTATTCAGGGAAGACCAATATTAATTTACATTTGTTTTCTTACCTCAATACTGATGTTAGACCTACCTGAAAACTTGTCTTTAAAAACAAAAATGCACTGCAGGATCAAATATTTTAGGTGAGATAATTATATACATTTATATGACAAGAGTCACCTAAGGGTGGATTCCCCAATTTTCAGAAATAAAATTCAGGCCCTGAATGAGTGTCTGTAAAATTCCCTATAAATAACATGATAAAAAGAAGGCTTCAAATAGATGGGTATCGGTGATCATATCGACAGATACTGCTTCCTGTGATCGGCTCCAAAAATCCTGATCGGAGCACCCTTACAAAAAGCACAACCAGTTTTATTAATAATTTTACCCTGAGTGAGAAGTTTTAATTAAGGTGAAAAATAAAAGTTTTGTGTTTAATTTTTGTTGATGTTGAAATGGATTTTAAAACATATTGTATCGAAAAAAGTATCGTTAGGAACCGGTATCGAAATTGGCACTGGATCGAAAGATTTTGAACAATACCCAGCCCTACAGATGGATGTCTTTAGACATTGCATGTAATATATACTATATATATTATTTTCATATAAGCATTTTGCTGGGCTTTGTCCTCTTTATATTGAACGCATGTGAAGGCCTCAAAATGCATTTAAACAATTTTGTGAACATGACTTAATATCAGCCTAGTTATACATTTCTTTAAAGTCCCTGTAAAGGCAATTCTGAGATTTGTTTCTAAACACATTATAAATGTTAGATATGTATTGCTGAAACGCATTACAAAGACTGTGAACTTTATAGTACTGAATTCAGAAGTTAGACCGCTAAACAGTTTTTCACCGTTGCTGTGTTCAGGATTTTCTGGGCGGGGCTAAAACGGTGGCTCGATGACGCACTGGAGCCATCGAGCCTGGCTCCTCCCCTAACACGATCATAACTAGAGCTCATTCGCATCAGTTTGCCCGCTCGATCGCGAGTTACTGTCAGTACTGTTAGTTACTATAGCCTACAACTTACAAAACCGCTTTCAAAACAAAAACGATGACAAGAAGAGGTGGATTAATTTTGTGAACAACTGCCTACCTTGATGGAGAGCTGAGGATCACCACTGACACCTGCCTCTGCAGTGACCTTACACCGGATCGTTTTACAAACTTTCACCAGAGACAACTGGGATTCACTGATAATCCGCTGCAGAACCGACTATCCCCCGCCCAGGCCGTCATCCTCCCGTCCCACCGACATCTGGTACGTCATGATCATAGACGGTCGTGATCAGTACGTGAGGGTTGTCTTGTGTGCTACGGCAGCTTTCCCGCGAGTGGGCGTGGTTTCGGCGCCGACAGCGGACACACCCCCAGCGTTTGAGAGCAGAGAATGCTGCTAATTTTTTCAAGTTTTTTATAAGCTATTTTATGTACTTGCCGGATTTTTTTTATGATTCAAATTTGGCTGGGTGGTTAATAACACATTTATCTGTGGTGTGAGGAACTCAGAACACATGTTTAATTTCGACTTTACAGGGACTTTACAGGGAACAGTTTCCATGGGTCTTAAAAAAAGTCTTCATTTGACCTTCCACAATTTAAGGCCTTAAAAATGTCTTAAATTGGATCAGAAAGTCTTAAATTCAATATAAAGGCAATAAATTAGTGCCCTGTGATTTCTGTGATGTAGAAATCGTGGACAGATATGCAGAATATCATGGAATTTGTCATATTTTGGATGAATAAATCAAAAGTAGGTCAGAACACTTAAAGGGATAATTCACCCAAAAATGACAATTCTGTCGTCATTAACTCACCCTAATGTTGTTCCAAACCCGTAAGACTTTCGTTCATTATAAATCGGTCGAGTCTCTTCAGAAAAAGTGTAATAACCACTTGATTTGTATAGATTAGTTTTACAATGTCTATGAACTTTTTGAAGCATCAAAGTTTTAGTTGCTTAGACTGTCAATGGAGGGATATTAAAAAAAAAAAACTTAGTGTTCCAAAGATGAATGAAAGTCAGTAAAATTTTATTTAACCATTAAAGCAGAAAAATTAAAACAGAATAAACTATAAAACAAAATAAATAAATATGACATTTCACAGGGCACTGAATGTAATTAAATTGCATGCATTGCAAAAAAGAATGTCCTTAAATCAAGATACATTTACTTGACATGCAAAATGAAGAATTTTTATTTTTCTTGTTTTCTGAGAAATTAAACAAAATGAAAGCTGCAGTCCATAAAAAATGTTTTGGTTAAAAATGATCCAAAATCAATTTGAGCAAGCACACAACAAGCCAGTATTCAAAGCCATCTCCTTACCTTAGCCCCATTCACAACGGTAATCTTGTAGTAATGTTATAATTTGAGTGGTACTGGTGGATCTGCAGGAAATTCAAGCATGTCTTTTCGTCATTATGTCACGTCTAGTAGTAGGAACGCATGTGAGGAGCGGACTGCATGTTCTTCAGCGGATCATTTATAGCCTTTCCTCACAGACGCTGGAGTAATTAAATGTATAATTTTGATGGCGGATTGTAATCCAGAAAGGCCCAAATTACATCATCAGTGAAAACTGGAGATTAACCTGTAGTCAAAAGCAGAAGAATAGACTACAGTATGGAAATTGAAATGGAAACAGCAATCTGCACATACTGCTCAAAACATTAGATTCATCCACGCTGAGGAGCCACACCGGCGTACAACTCGCGTACAGATGATAACCCTGCAAATAACAGCAATTGCAGGTTTCAAACAGAGATTGTGATAAAGAGGCAAAACTTGCAGACTGCAGCTTTAAGTGAGTTTATTCTTAAAACAAGAACAAATATGTCATTGAGTATAACAATTACTTACATTTGAATTAAGTTGATTCTTATGAACCCATTGGAAGATATTTGTTCTTGTTTTAATCATTAAATCACTTTCACAAGTTCACAAGATTTCTTATCTCAAACTTTAAGCTATTTTTTGTAAAAAAAAATGTATCAAAAAGTAATGGAGATTTGTTGGAAATTTTATTCTCAAACTTTGAAGTGTTGCTAATACAACTCATTGTGTGCTTAGACATTTACATTTAGGGAACATATTGATGTGTCATGTTCCCTTAAATTTATTCATTACATTTTCTTTAATTGGTCTTAAAAATGTCCTCTTCATGTACCTTCATAAAGCCTGCAGAAACCCTGTTTAAGAACAACTAGTTATTCAGACAACCCACCTACTAGTTGATTTTAAATCAATGTTATGTACAAATGTTATAAACAAGAAGAAAAAATGTAATTTATTGTGTCTTGTGGAACACCGTTAATGTGTGCCATCTTAAATAGCTTCCTGAGGGCAGTATTAAAATTAATAAAAGCAAAATGCTACTTTCAATCAATCAAAAAAAAGCCTTACAGATTCTGCAAGGAGAATGTAAACTTATGAGCAAAAATCTATTGTTTAAATACTTTTTAACATTAGCTGTTAGAATCTTATATACTAATTATGTATCAGAACAGAAGATTTAGTTATATTTAGTTAAAACATTTGACACTCATGTTTCTTGTCAGCAGTTGACCAGGAGTCAGAGTCTTCTGCCATCTCTGAAAAGGCACTTTCATCCGACTCCAGCACTGAACCAATTCGCTCTCGCAGTAGGAAAAGAAAGGTGAGGTCTAATATCTGCAAATCAGTTCTTTCAAACTGTCCATTTTGACATATCAGCTCAAAGCCCAGATTCAGCTGTTTATCACTCAAAAGACATGTAATATCTATATATTTGTGTATTGGTAGAATCTTTCTTCCTTTATTGGAGAAACCATAATTTGGAACAGCCACTGTTGCCATTTCAATGTTGCTATTTTCTTTTTTCTTCTTTTCAAATGGTATTATCAGCATATTTTATCTTTTTTTTACTTAATATTCTTTTTCATTTTAAAAATCATCCTAAAACGTTATTTCTAAGTTAAAAAATCCCAGATTTTCAATGTGCTTTCAGGCTTTATATTGAATAATATCAGAAGGCTGAAAAAGATATAATTTCACTCATCCAGCTCTGTTTTGTTCCTTTGTTTCAGCAACCAGGGGAGAGTGAGCCTGAGAAAAGGAGAAGCTCACGTACAGCAGCAGCTTCTGCTTCAGGAAAGATGACGGTATGAAGCTTAAAAAGTGGATTTATAAGCTGACATGTGATGAGTCTTGGTGAACGGGGGCTTTTTAAGCTGTGATTATTAACACTGGCATCAAACTGACATTGAGCCTGAAATAATAACACTAATGTGACTTGGACTTAGCATTTGGTATATAAATAGCATGATGCGTGATTTCATATGTCTAGAGCCTTTGAGCACATTAGTGTGAACTCTGTCCATGTTCCTCACTGCAGCTTTTTTTTTTTCTCCAGAAGACTTCAGGGGTAAAAAAACGATTTGGCAATAAGGAGGTGGATCGTTCTCTGTACGGGAAAAGAGACTATGCTTCAAAAAACCCTCTGCTCAGCCCAATATTTGAGACAATGTCTACCAGTCTCAACAACTCACTAACACAGACCCAATCAGGAAAACTAACAGGTACTCTTGTCCAAGTGTTTCATTTATGATTCAGCCAATTTGTTCATCCATGCTTGGTTTGAATGGACCTTACCTTACATGAATTATGAGCTTCCAGAACTTCTGATTGAGGTTGCACTCTCAAAAGGAATGTGTTAAAAACAACACAACCTGTGTTATTTCTTAAGAAACCTGTGTGTCTAGTTAAGGACAACACATTTTGTGTTAGTTTTAATTCATCCAGTGTGTTCTACTTCTTAACATGTAATGCGCAAATGTGTCATAAATCACACAGGTTTGTGTCAGATGTGCTTTAATCAGTTAAACAAAATGAATGCAATACAAAGGTTTTTTTCTTTTATTTTAAATGTATGTATTTATTAACTTGACTGGTACATTTACATGAAGTCAGTATTCACGTCATTTGAATTTCATATACATTTTAAACATTTATATCTTGTATATAAACTGAAAATCCTGTAACGTTACCAGTAAGCACGAGAGGTCGCTGTGTAAACGCACCATGACCGTCTAAAAAAGCAGGAGAGGAGAACTGTAAATACACCTTGAGTGTCTAAATTTCTCACACAACAAAAAAGTAAAAAAAAAAAAAAAAAAAAATAGTTTCTCATAACAAATAAATCCAAATACGTTACCTGACATGTGAGCAATCAAGTTGTCCACCGGTGAAAAAGAGGCACTAATTTGCTTAGTGAGGTAGGCAGCAATGTGATTTTTTTTTTTTTTAAACACACATTCAACAAAATGTAAACAAATATCTTACATTCAACGTAAAATTACAAAAAATGTGTTAAAGGTCCCATGATGTGGATTTAATTATTTTATAATGTTTCCTGATGTGTACTTATATTGTTAGTATGTTTTTTACATCATAAAATGTCATAATTTAGAAATAAAAGGCATTTTTCTATCCTGATTTTAGCCCTCTGGCTTGAATGCTCTGTTTGAAGGGCCGGGTCTGCTTTTCAGTGAAAACTGAAAACTGACTTTTTTACTATTACAGCTGTCGAGATTAACGAATTGTGAAAGTGTTGATTTATAGCATTATTTTTAGATCTTTTCCCATCACATGAAAGGCTGCAGTGATGAGCATTGAGTCAGTCAGTCTGTTGATCGCGTGAATGCAGTGATCTCGTCATTGAAACACTATTTCTCTCACAAAATGCTTTCACAAAAACTAACAGCAAACACAACATCGATATGAATACAGTAAGAGCTTCGTTGTGCAGCATAACAGCGTCATTCATTATAACGGCAGTTGAATCCATATCGTAAGTCTGTTTGTAAATCCTGTGCTGACATTGCGACTGAATTAAATGTAATAAATAAACTGAATCCATTTTCTCCAAATTCTCTGGGCGAGCAAAGCAGAGAAAGGGGAGGTAACCGTTCCCTGTATGACGACATACGGGGAAGATTGCAGCTTTCATTTTCCCAAAGCCAGAGCAGGACACCCAGGGCTTGGTTTACACCTATCTCCATTTCTAGCCACTGGGGGACCATAGACAGGCTAGGGGAACTCATATTAATGTTAAAAAACCTCATAAAGTCAAATTATGTCATGGGACCTTTAAACCGTTTTAAACATGCTTTCACTGAAAAACATCTTGCATTTCTCACTGAGTTTCTCACTTCCTTCCACTAAGCTATTATGTGGTTTCAGAAGTCTTATCGCGCAAGTTTATTTGACGTTTAACGTCTCGTGACTAAACACAGGGTGCCAATGTGAGTGTGCACACCGACACGCAAAACTGCAGGCGTGAAAGCGTCATTAAAAAAAAAAAAAGAAAACGCCTCGGGTTCGTTTTTTGGTTTTGATGCGTTGCGTTAAAAACTGACCAACCAGTGAGATTGCCGCTTTTGTTCACGTGCCTTGAGCTGCTGAAGTTACAGTAAAACACGACTTGGTGGTGCCCAAGCACAAAACGGTATCGCTGAGCACACATTGAAGAAGAAGACGACAACGAAGCAGCTGCTGCTGCTTGAAATATCCATGTTCTGTTTGCCAGTTAGCAAAAAGTGTGTGAATGGTTTTGGCAAGCACGTAAATACTGGCTCTCTTCTTCTGTGTGACAAGCAGTGTTGGGCATGTTACTTTTAAAAAGTAATTAGTTACTAGTTACTTCTTACAAATAGTAACTGAGTTACATCATTATAAAAGTATCTAATTACCAAGGAAAGTAATTACTGCGTTACTTCTTTTTTTTTTTTTTTTTTCAAATGTTCAAATATGTCAAATAACTTGGATGCCCCCAATATTAAATATGTTAAATGAATGAATTGAACACTAAATAGAATAAATTATTATTATAAAACATTGTACATTAATGTAGGCTACACTATTGCTGTGGGACAATGTGAGAGACACCCAATACATTATTGTAAATATTATCAGTAGACCTGCTATAGTGTAAATATAGTGTAAATATTATCAGTACTACTCCTTTGGTAGTGGAGCTCACGTTATCACCTGGGTTTTTAGCCACTCATTTTGTGGCGGCATGTGATGATGTGAGGCGCTTCATTAGATTAGAATTACTTGCCACTGGCATGGAGAGACTCTTTCTTCCTGGGCATAAGTTGCACGTTACATAAACATTCTTACCTTTCACCTCAACGAGGGAAAAGTAGCGCTTATACTTCCAGTTTGTGAAAGCTACCTTTGAAGTCGTTGGACTTGCCATCGCTTCAGTGAGCTCAATTATAGTAACGCCACATTTTATTCTCAATAACGCTAATGGCGTTGTAACGGGAGAAACAGTAATTGGTTTGATTACTTGTTACTGAAAATAATAATTCAGTTAGTAACGCCATTTATCTATAACGCCGTTATTCCCATCACTGGTAACAGAAGCTTTGTGCTAGTGCTGGGCGGTATACCGGTTCATACCGAATACCGGTATGTATTTATTTATTTTTATGATATGAATTTTGATGATACCGCAATACCGGTATATGACGCTTAAACAACGTTCGGAACGCGGCAAAATTAAAATATTGTTGGATGAACTATCCCCTTAAGCCCTCTAAAAACAGATATTCAGAATTAACTTTCCCAAAGCTGAGTACATTGTTTGAGAGGGGACCCATTTCATTGATGCAATGTAGTCACAGCAGAGCACAGTTGAGATCGCATTACAGCACAGCCTATGCCTGAATCCTATACTCTCATTCACTATTCCCTACGTTATCACTTTATTTGAAGGAGTGAATGAAAATGTGTGTGAAGTCGGACAGGCAATGTGTGTACATCGGCTGTACACTCGTTATTGCGGTGCAATGGGATAGAATGAGTGCACTCACATGAACGCCCACTAGGGTTTCGGACACAACTACAAAGCACTGTCCCCTCCAAATAATGCTATATTTGAGGTTATGGGGGCGATTTCGGATTTAGCCCTTGATTACAGTGGAGAATTCAAACTACACGCAGCGTGCGAGAGAGTGGTTTCTGCGAGGAGCGCCGCAATGGGTTTAACAACACTCACCACATGGATCATATAGCACTGATATAGACCAGAGCAAGTACGTTTAAATTTTTATGGACATATTTCATAATATTTTCTTATTAAAATGAAATGTATGCACTGATTACACTGATACAACCATATGTCTGATCACAAACTCTCCTGCAGTATTTCCTCTCTTAATCAGTAGAAAATGTGATTAACACCCGGTCATGCATAAGGGAAAAAATACCGTCATATACCGTAAAACCGATATAATTTAGAAAAATACGTGATATACATTTTTGGTCATACCGCCCAGCACTACTTTGCGCAGCACCACCTTGTGTACCCTGGGTATTTCGTTTTTTCAATAAGCGGCATCTACTGTCAGGGAGTGAATTTGCACGTTCACTAGGCGCATTGCCAGTGAAAATCGCTTGGGTATGAACACAAAGACGTGACGAAAAACACTGTATAGCACATAAGTTCCACTGACTACTTTTGTGGGGTGTTCTTTCTGTCCTTTTTAAAGCTTGAAAAGAGCTTGAGCATTGTTAAATGCTTATGTTATGCTTGTTATGTGTATGGAAGATGGCAAAATATCTTTCAGTATATCTCCTTTCATGTTCCATGGCGGAAGAGGTCATACTCGTATGTATTTGGAATGACATGAAGGGAGAAATAAATGATGACAAAATTTAAATATTGTTGGATGAACTATCCCCTTAAGCCCTCTAAAAACAGATATTCAGAATTAACTTTCCCAAAGCTGTGTTCTCTTACTCTGGATTGTAAAGCAGAACTATATTATGTTGGCATTTTGAACAACTTATGTAAAAGTTTTTCTCTCTTCTAACACAGATGGAGAGCAAGTTGGCATTCAGACACTCAACGTTCCCCATAGCAAGACAGTTCGCCCCATGGTAATTCTGAGTTCTGCCTGTACACAGACCAGTGAGAACGAGCCAACGTTGAGTTCCACTGTGACAGACACCACTGACAACCAATCGGATATGAACGCGACTTGTTTAGAACCCCCAGTTGGCACTCGTGGTCCAGCAGGAAGAGTAAACTCGGGGTCAAAGACTTCCAAGGCAAAACGTGACTCAGCGAGGCCTACGCACCGTCGTAGCTCAGGCACAGCAAAGAGAAAGGAGCTCGACAATGCAGCTATAAACTCCACTACCGAATCAGATTGTGAAACTGGGGAACAAGATACCGAGAGCCAAAAGCCAACCGAATCTGCAGGTTTGAGCCCAGTCAACCAAGACAGTTCTGATACGTCAGTGCACTGTGAAGCTGAGGAAATTGAGGCTTTGAACAACTATGTGGCACCAAATGACTCCATAACCACTGAGAGGTTTGAGCAAAAGACACCAAGTGGTAAAAGACGTGGACGTGCCCAAAAGGTGCTGAAAAGTCCTTGTGTACAGATCGATGTTGTTGTAGAGGAAGTAGATGAGAGTGGTCAATCAGAGCGAATTACTGTTGATACGTCAGAGAGCAACACTGGACCCACAGAGCCTAGTTTGGCCCCCTGGCAGCAGGCTGACTTTAACATTGACGACATCTTGAGACCTGTGGCAAAGAGTCGAGGTTCAGTGCGACGCAGCCTGAGGAACCGGAGGAGCGTGGACCTGCAGGCTGTAGGCCTGGCCTGGGTGGACCACACCTCCCCGGAGCTGAGTAAAGCGGGTCGGAGAAGGACGCGTGGAAGACTCAGCGGAGTGTCTGAACCATTCATTTTTCAAGGCTTGGAGGAGCCAACACCAAACTTGGGAGAATAAGTGACCTCAATTGTTTGTCAGTAGCAGTTGAATTACTGTCTAATCAACTTTTTTATAATATGTTACTCTTTTCCCTTATATGTATTGTTTTACATCTGATCTTTTTAGTGTTTTTAGTGTATATGGATGAAAATGGCCTCTTATTGAGAAGATTGTATAATTGTTAGACTTGCCTCTGCTCATTAAATCTTCACTTAGATAAATGATCCTGTTTGAATGTGATTTTCCTCTGGCAATCAGTTTGTTTTACATAAATGGATATCCCAGGACAATGATTTTTGTTTTCTTTTACTGTAAATTTGCCTGCTTCACAGTTCCGTAGTAGCCAATATTCAATATTGGCACTATTTGTCATTAACATCACTTTGACATAAAATGTAATGCAGTATGATTAATGTTATGAAAACATAAGTTGAAAAATGTTCAACATAAGTTGAAAAATTTAGGAGCGCATTTAGAAGCTTTAGGGGCGATCAGACATAACATTATGACCACCTTCTTATTGTGTTGGTCCCCCTTTAGCTGCCAAAACATCCTGTCGAGGCATTGACTCCACTAGACCCCTGAAGGTGTGCTGTGGTATCTGGCACCAAGATGTTAGCAGCAGATCCTTTAAGTCCTGTAAATTGCGAGGTAGGGCCTCCATGGATCGGACTTGTTTGTCCCACAGCACATCCCACAGATGCTCAATTGAATTGAGATCTGGGGAATTTGGAGGCCAAGTCAACACCTCAAACTCGTTATCGTGCTCCTCAAACCATTTTTGCTTTGTGGCCGGGTGCATTATCCTGCAGAAAGAGGACACAGCCACCAGGGAATACTGTTTCCATGAAACGGTGTACATGGTCTGCAACAATGCTTAGGTAATAGGTGGTACGTGTCAAAGTAACATCCACATGGATGCAGGACCCAAGGTTTCCCAGCAGAACATTGCCCTAAGCATCACACTGCCTCTGTCCGCTTGCCTTCTTCCCATAGTGCATCCTGGTGCCATGTGTTCCCCAGGTAAGTGACACAAACACACACCCGGCCATCCACATGATGTAAAAGAAAACGTGATTCATCAGACCAGGCCACCTTCAATTGCCCTGTGGTCCAGTTCTGATGCTTGTCTGTGGCTATGCAGCACCATATGCAACAAACAGCGATGCACTGTGTATTCTGACACCTTTCTATCAGAACCAGCATTAACTTCTTGAGCAATTTGAGCTACAGTAGCTCGTCTGTTTGATCGGACCACACGGGCCAGCCTTCGCTCCCCACGTGCATCAATGAGCCTTGGCCGCCCATGACCCTGTCGCCGATTCACCACTGTTCCTTCCTTGAACCACTTTTGATAGATACTGACCACTGCAGACTGGGAACACCCCACAAGAGCTGCAGTTTTGGAGATGCTCTGACCCAGTCGTCTAGCCATCACAATTTGGCCCTTGTCAAACTCGCTCAAATCCTTACGCTTGCCCATTTTTCCTGCTTCTAACGCATCAACTTTGAGGACAAAATGTTCACTTGCTGCCTAATATATCCCACCCACTAACAGGTGCAGTGATGAAGAGATAATCAGTGTTATTCACTTCACCTGTCAGTGGTCATAAAGTTATGTCTGATACATACATAACTGTATGATAACCATTTACATAACTATATATTTTATAAAAGATCTTATTTGTTTTTTTATTTTGCATTAACACATTTTAATGGTTCTAAAATACTTATGGACATATGAAGCACATACTCTAAAATTATAGTCAATCATTTCTAAAAAATAATTTGGAATGAAAGCAACTCTCCCACAATCTTTTAAAGCTTGAGTCTGAGGTTTAAACTGACACCACAGTTGTACGCGGCACCTGTAATTGCAGTTCGTGCTGCAAAAACAGCCAACTGTGTTTAAAGCTAATGGAAAATTCAGAAGGAACTTATGAGTGAATAGAGCACAATATGGCTTCGGTAGAATTATTTATTTACAACAATTATATTTACTGTTTTCAGTGTCACACAAAACTTTCAATACAACCTGGAAATAATTACAAGCCATCTGCACCAGTCGATTCAGCTGTTTGTCAGTCTCCAGTTTCAGCTTCAGAGAGATCCAGAGGCATTATTTGAACATGGACTTTCACCTTTGCTGTACGTGATCAATAGCTTATCAAAAATCATTCCTCTCCCAATGCAGCTTACGGATTTTTTATTGTTATTCAGTATGAAGGTCTTAACATGGCAATTCATACTGGGTCTGGCTAGGCAGTTTTCTTTAGCTTTATTGTAGTAGTAGAACACCACCATCTAGTGGAGGCAATAAGTAAGGCTATCATTTGCTCATGCAGGCCATTCTTCACATATTGTATACTGGACAACAAAAAAAATCTTTTTTTTGAGAATACTTTTCCTGAAGTTTAGAATAATAAAATTCACTTTACATGAGTTTATAATGTCCAAACCATGAGTTTGGTTTATATTTGCTCTTAACCTGCTTTTGCAACAACAAAAACTTAAAGGAAAACTAACTTTTTTTAAAAAATATTTTCCAACTCCCCTAGAGTTACAGAGTTGAGTTTTACTGTTTTCGAATCCATTCAGCCGATCTCCGGGTCTGGCGGTAGAACTTTTAGCATAGCTTAGTATAGATCATTGAATTTGATTAGACTGTTAAGCATCTCGCTCAAAAATGAACAAAGACTTTTGATATTTTTTCTACTTAAACTCAGCTTTTTAAAAAAAAAATAGGCTCATTTTCCAACTCTCCTAGAGCCAAACAGTTGAGTTTTACCGTTTTCAAATCCATTCAGCCGATCTCTGGATCTGGCGGTATAACTTTTAGCATAGCTTAGCATAGATCATTGAATCTGATTAGACCGTTAGCATCTCACTTAAAAATGACCAAAGACTTTTGATATTTTTCCTATTTAAAGGTTGCCTCTTCTGTTACATCGTGTACTAAGACCAACGGAAAGTGAAAAGTTATTTTCTAGACGATATGGCTAGGAACTATACTCCATTCCTGCATAATAATCAAGGAACTTTGCTGCCGTACCATAGGTGCAGCAGGCACAATGATATTACGCAGCACGTGAAAATGGTCCCCGACCCCAACACTCTCACTGTGCAAGCCTTGAGACTGTAAACAAGAGAGAATAGCCATTCCTAGCCATATCGGTCTAGAAAATCATAACTTTTAATTTTCCGTTGGTCTTAGCACACAATGTAACTACAGAAAATATCGAAACTCTTTGGTCATTTTTGAGCGAGATGCTAACAGTCTAATCAGATTCAAAGATCTATGCTAAAAGTGCTACCGCCAGATCCAGAGATCGGCTGAATGGATTTGCAAACGTTAAAACTCAACTGTTTAACTCTAGGGGAGTTGGAAAATGAGCCTATTTTCAAAAAAAGTGGAGTGATCCTTTAATTGATAGTGATTAGACATTTAATGTATTTATTATGTGCTCTTTTTGACCTTCTGGGTTAGCATGTTCCCTTGAACATCTGACGTTAAGCACTCGTGGTGGTGATGTGTTGTTTGCGTGTGTGTGCCAGTGTTGGGGTTGAAATGATTGTGCCATGTGTTTTTTCTGAGGCGTGTGAAGGAGGGAAGCCCCTCTCCCCCATCCTGCAGGCCCAGTGAAGGCAGCTTAGTGCCAGAACAATGGGTTCCTTTGACCAAATTGAGGCCCTTAAGACATGTGGCCTCCTGTCACCGTGGCAACACCCCCCCTCAGACAACGTACGAGCTGACAGCTGGAGAGAGACTAGACTAGAGAGAGTCCATCTCATTGAGCTTCAGAACTCTCCACCACTTTGTTCTGCCCCATTATTTTCGCCTACGCCCGTGCTAAGCGTTGAGCGCCTGTCTTACTTTATTTGTTAATAATGCATACATTTCAGATCCCTTATCACCCTATCATCTATTCCATCCAGAGTGATGCTTTAACTAGATCCTTAACAGAAAGACTCGTGCAAAATTGATGATGAGTGTCTCATACCACGATTAGATTAAAGTGGTCTGAGGTCAAATGTTTGAGCTGGTGGGCTGAGTATTTACATTTTCCAAGTGTCATCTGCTGCGTCACTGAATTATTCAGAATGTGTAAAGTCTGTTTCTAGTCTGTTCAATTGCACATAACTGTCACTCTCGCCGTTCATTCTCAGTGGAGGAACAGTTGTTAAGCAAAGTTAAAGTTAGTTAAACTGTCAGAATGTTTATACAGGGAGTGCAGAATTATTAGGCAAGTTGTATTTTTGAGGATTAATTTTACAACATTAATAATTAAACAACAACCATGTTGTCAATGAACACAAACTCATTAATATCAAAGCTGAATATTTTTGGAAGTGGTTTTTAGTTTTAGCTATTTTAGGGGGATATCTGTGTGTGCAGGTGACTATTACTGTGCATAATTATTAGGCAACTTAACAAAAAACAAATTTATACCCATTTCAATTATTTATGTTTACCAGTGAAACCAATATAACATCTCAACATTCACAAATATACATTTCTGACATTCAAAAACCAAACAAAAACAAATCAGTGACCAATATAGCCACCTTTCTTTGCAAGGACACTCAAAAGCCTGCCATCCATGGATTCTGTCAGTGTTTTGATCTGTTCACCATCAACATTGCGTGCAGCAGCAACCACAGCCTCCCAGACACTGTTCAGAGAGGTGTACTGTTTTCCCTCCTTGTAAATCGCACATTTGATGATGGACCACAGGTTCTCAATGGGGTTCAGATCAGGTGAACAAGGAGGCCATATCATTAGATTTTCTTCTTTTATACCCTTTCTTGCCAGCCACGCTGTGAAGTACTTGGACGCGTGTGATGGAGCATTGTCCTGCATGAAAATCATGTTTTTCTTGAAGGATGCAGACTTCTTCCTGTACCACTGCTTGAAGAAGGTGTCTTCCAGAAACTGGCAGTAGGACTGGGAGTTGAGCTTGACTCCATCCTCAACCCGAAAAGGCCCCACAAGCTCATCTTTGATGATACCAGCCCAAACCAGTACTTCACCTCCACCTTGCTGGCGTCTGAGTCGGACTGGAGCTCTCTGCCCTTTACCAATCCAGCCACGGGCCCATCCATCTGGCCCATCAAGACTCACTCTCATTTCATCAGTCCATAAAACCTTAGAAAAATCAGTCTTGAGATATTTCTTGGCCCAGTCTTGACGTTTCAGCTTGTGTGTCTTGTTCAGTGGTGGTCGACTTTCTGCCTTTCTTACCTTGGCCATGTCTCTGAGTATTGCACACCTTGTGCTTTTGGGCACTCCAGTGATGTTGCAGCTCTGAAATATGGCCAAACTGGTGGCAAGTGGCATCTTGGCAGCTGCACGCTTGACTTTTCTCAGTTCACGGGCAGTTATTTTGCGCCTTGGTTTTTCCACACGCTTCTTGCGACCCTGTTGACTATTTTGAATGAAACGCTTGATTGTTCGATGATCACGCTTCAGAAGCTTGGCTATTTTAAGACTGCTGCATCCCTCTGCAATATATCTCACTATTTTTGACTTTTCTGAGCCTGTCAAGTCCTTCTTTTGACCCATTTTGCCAAAGGAAAGGAAGTTGCCTAATAATTATGCACACCTGATATAGGGTGTTGATGTCATTAGACCACACCCCTTCTCATTACAGAGATGCACATCACCTAATATGCTTAATTGGTAGTAGGCTTTCCAGCCTATACAGCTTGGAGTAAGACAACATGCATAACGAGGATGATGTGGTCAAAATACTCATTTGCCTAATAATTCTGCACTCCCTGTAGTTAGCTACCTCAATTATAACTTGGCGTCCATATCAGTTTAATTTTATTAGTATTTTTTATTTGGCAGCATCAGTCAATATTGGATATTTAACTGTCCATGCCCATTCCTACCTGTTTTTACATTTAGATTAACTTTGCCATTGTCCAGTGCTCACAAGTTAAATAACTAATAATGTAATATCCCTGTTAAATGTGATCTTTAAAGGCCCACCTTAACGCACAGAGTTATTCAATGTTAGGGTGACCATATTTTGATTACCGAAAACCAGGACACTCGGCCCGGCAATTAGATACTCAAATGATACTCGAAGTTTACTCAAAGATTCCTTATCAATTTCAATACATTTAAAGTATGCCCTCTGTATGGATAGAAAATTGTTATATTAGGGACAGGGCAGGACTTGAAAACAGGACATGTCCTGGGAAAACAGGACGTTTGGTCAACCTATTCAATGTGTTGACGTAATTTCCACTGAACCAGGAAGACAGGGCGGGACATATCGAGCATCTCCTCCCCTTTTTAAAAATAGCCAATAGTGTTTCATTTACATCACAGCTCGGCCAGAGCCATTGAGCTCAGCAAAGCCACATTTGACAGTTTATGATGGACGGAACGTGAAACCAGTTCATTCACCGCAATGGAAATCATATTTACACTGTCTGAATCGTTCCCTATCCCCTATATAGTGCACCATGTAGAAAATAGTGTGAACAAGTGACCAATTTCAGCCACAGCATCAGTGTAGGGGGGCGAGGCACTTCCGATTCTAGAGAGCATTTGATTGTACAGAAACTCTGATGAGACGCAGATGAAGTGCAGCGTGATGTCATCAAAATCAATGATCCATATTGGCGGAAGTGAGAGACTGCACGTTTTAAATGCTTATATCTTCGAAATGCGAAATGTTTTCATTGTTTTGGAGCACACTGGCTTATAGATAACCTTAAAGGATTCGTTCACTTTAAAATGAAAATTACCCCATGATTTACTCACCCTCAAGCCATGTATATGACTTTCATCTTTCAGACGAATACAATCGGAGTTATCGATGGGTTTTTGTAAGAAAAATATCCATATTTAAAACATTATAAATATAGTAAAATATCTAGCTTCCTGCGGACCGCCTTCCATATTCAACTTTTGGAAGGCAGTTCAAAGCGCTTATGCTACGTCGCGCTTTTTTTGTAAGTTAAATAGGAAGGTGGTCTGGCGGGAGCTAGATATTTTGCTTTATAACGTTTTAAATATATTTTTTTTTCTTACAAAAACCCTCCGTGTGGACAGAGTACGTTTATGATGAATGGATGCACTTTTTTGAGCTTCAAACTCATTGGCCCGGTTCACTGCCATTATAAAGCATGGAAGAACCAGGATATTATTTATAACTCTGATTGTGTTCATCAGAAAGAAGGAATTCATATACACCTAGGATGGCTTGAGGGTGAGTAAATCATGGGCTAATTTTCATTTAAAGTGAACTCATCATTTAAAGGGCTTCAGCACTGGGAAGATGAATGTGAAATTATTTTTGAATTTGGTGCTTTCTAGACTGAGAAAAGAGAGAAAATGTTTTTTGTCTCGTGGATGAAAGACAACAACTCCCAGAATGCACTTGCTTCACTGCCCTACAAGGCCACTCCCTACACCGCCCCAACGTTGTTTTGATCTTCATAATAATACAATAATTTCGCTCAGTTAGAGAATAAGCACTACAATTAAAAACTGAATGTGTATTTTCAATAAAGTGTGAGTGAGCCGAACGAAAGTCACAGGACAAATGCAGCAGGAGTCAGATTTTTATTCAACATGAGAGCGAAGTAAGATCTGAGTAGAGCTGAGATAAGCGCGGCAGTCATTCTCAGTGCATGTCCAGTCTGGCACGTTTTCTGATTGCATATGGAAGTTAACTTTCATAGGAATTCATTGAAAATTTGAAACACTCACTTTACTCTGCACCGCTCCGGTTATGAATGCCCGAGGCCGAGCCGAGCGCATTTACATTCTGAGAGTGAGCTCTCTCACCTGTGAGTGGGCTGAAAACATGTGGAACAGCTCCTTCTACTGGCTGTAGTTTTTAGCCTCTGGCCAAAAAATCCTCAGATGACGCAAAATGACGATATCTGAGGATTCTTTCCAGAAATAAAATGCATAATTCTCTCGTCTCAGGGGGATATGAGGGGGGAAAGTACCATAATTCAAATATACTATGGGGTTTCTACTGATACAAAGCTTAATGCTAAATCACTGAAGTGACCCTTTAAAGGGTTAGTTCACCCAAAAATTAAAATTAGCCCATAATTTACTCACCCTCAATTCATCCTAGGTGTATATGACATTCTTCTTTCAGACGAATAAAATCTGAGTTATATTACAAAAGTCCAGGCTAATCCCAGCATTAGAATTGGATTCATAGTTGCTCTGTTTTTGAAGTCTGCCCATCAAATAACGTGTTCCACGCGGCTCCGGGGTGTTAATAAAGGCCTTCTGAAGCAAATCGATGCGTTTGTGTAAGAAAAATATCCACATTTAAAACTTGATCAAGTAAACTTTCAGCCGACCGCCTTCCCTGTTCAATTTATAGAAACATTGCTGAAAGTTCCCCTGCCAATCGAAAGACTTACGGGGCGTTCACACCGGACGCGATTCGCGCGAGTGATTTACATGTTAAGTCAATGCAGAGACGCGAAATGACATTCTGCGGCGTGATTCGCGCGAATGAGGCGGCGCGAATGACGCGAATTGAGCGTTTTGAACGCGAAACGCTCAAGATGAAAAATCTGAACTCTGGCGGATATTTCACGCCGCGTTAACCAATCACGAGCTTGCTCTAGTAGTGACGCATTTACAAGCGGAGGCAGAAATCCGAACAACAATGGAGGACAAGATAATCGTGGCCGTATGTGGATACCCGGAGCTGTATGATACATCATCCTATCACTACAGAAACAGGAATAAAAAGGATCTTGCTTGGAAGAAAGTGAGTGAGGAGGTCGGACAGTCAGCTACCCTCTCAACAAAATCTATGTCAGCCATTTCACAACGAGACTGGAGCAGAAACAAAGAGCCAGAGCCAGCGGCAAATGTGAGAAGGACTAGCTGAGAAAAGGCAGGTCTAGCCGGGTAAACGAGCGCGGAATGTCACTGATCGCCTGGATCTCACAACTCCGAAAACGCCAGATAAAATGCTCAAATAGGCACTCTTTTTATAAATTAACCACAGATTTGAGCTTTAAACAACTATATTATCGCCTGAAAAAGTCTTTAAACTACGCTTTGTCACACATTAATAGTAGTATTTTTTACAAAAAAGACGTAAAGTGACCGAGACGAGCTGGCTCATCTAAGCTCATATATAAGCCCCTCCCATGACGCGAATTCGCGTCTGTTGTGTAGTTGTCACGCGCGAATGAAGCGAGTAAACTCAAAATGTTCAAGCGTCCACCTTCGCGCGATTAGCGCAAATTATTCGCGCAAATCGCGTCCGGTGTGAACGCCACATAACGCGACCAGGTCCGCTCGTCATGACGTCACGTACGCATCTTGAGTTTAACTTTCAACATTCAACACTTTTCCATGGAATGCGGTCGTCGAAAGTTTACTTAATAAAGTTTTAAATATGAATATTTTTCTTACACAAACGCATCGATTCGCTTCAGAAGGCCTTATTAACACCCCGGAGCCGCATGGAGCACGTTATTTGACAGACAAATGCACTTTTTATGGACTTCTAAAACAGAGCAATTAATCAAATTATAACGCTTGGAAGAGCCAGGACTTTTGTAATATAACTCCGATTTTATTTGTCTGAAAGAAGAATGTCATATACACCTAGGATGACTTGGGGGTGAGTAAATTATGGGCTAATTTTCATTTTTGGGTGAACTATCCCTTTAAAGGGTAACTTCAGTGATTTAGCATTAGGCTTTGTATCAGTAGAAATCCGGTAGTATATTCAAATTATGGTACTTTCCCCCCTCATATCCCCCTAAGACGAGAGAATTATGCATTTTATTTCTGGAAAAATGTATCCAGTGACGCAAATATCATCATTTTGCGTCATCGGAGGATTTTTTTTGGCCAGAGGCAAAGACTACAGCCATGAAATGGAGCTGTTCTGCATGTTATCAACCTGCCCATAGAGGAGAGATCTCACTCACAGAATGTAAGACACAGATGGCCGCACGGACAATCATAATAATGGAGCGCGGTGCAGAGTAAAGTGAGTGTTTTAACTTTTCAATGAATTCCTGTGATAGTTTAGCTTCCATATGCGATCTGAAAACGTGCCAGACTGGCGCTTACCTCAGCTCTGCTCAGCTCTTCGTGAGGAATGAAATTAGATTAAATTAGATTAGACTAGATTAGATTAGATTAGATTAAACTTTATTGTCATTACACAAGTACAAGTACAAGGCAACGAAATGCAGTTTAGGTCTAACCAGAAGTGCAATAGCAGCAAGTGCAGGATATACAGTGGTTGCGTAAGTGCAGGACATGGAAATGTACTGAATATATATATAAATATGTATAAATAGAGAGACGTATGTTTATTACTATAAACAGAACTGAATTTACAGGTGAATATGTACAGTGAATAAATATACAGATGGCTATTACTATAAACAGAATTTACAGGTGAATATGTACTATGAATATAATATACAGATGGCTATTACTTTAAACAGAATTTTACAGATAGAGGTATACAATAATATTTTAGGCTAATATGAGGAATATAACAGTGGATTAAGGTAGTGCATTAAATTATGGACAGAGCTATCTGAAAAAAAGTGTAAAAGTGCAGTGGAAAGTGGATGCATATTACAGTTAGAAGTACGGTGCAAAATGCATAAGTAAACAGTTGTTACTGTAATAATCAGTCGGTAGTGCAAATAACAAAGTGAAGGCAGATGTGAGGTAGGAGAGTTAGCAGTTTATGAGGGAAGTGGATCAACGGCGGTTTGAGTTCAGTAAAGAGACAGCTCTGGGGAAAAAACTGTTCTTAAGTCTGCTGGTCCTGGTCTGGAGGATCCTGAAACGCCTGCCGGAGGGCAGGAGAGAAAACAGTCTGTGGGCTGGGTGAGAGGAGTCCTTGAGGATGCTGCGAGCTCGATGCAGACAGCGTTTCCTCTGGATGTGCTCGATGGCAGGTAGTGGAGTCCCTGTGATGCGCTGGGCAGTTTTCACCACCCGCTGCAGTGCCTTGCGCTCCACAACAGAGCAGCTCCCATACCATACTGCGACACAGTTGGTCAGGATGCTTTCTATTGCGCAGCGGTAGAAGTTCACCAGGATAGCCGAGGAGAGCTGATTCTTCCTCAGTGTCCTCAGGAAGAAGAGGCGCTGGTGAGTCTTCTTGACCAGGCTGGAGGTGTTGGTCGTCCACGACATGTCCGCCGAGATGTGGATCCCCAGGAACTTAACTGGAGACATGCTCAACAGCCATTCCATTGATGTGGATGGTGTTGTGTGTGCCTCTTGACTCTTTCCTGAAGTTCACGATGAGCTCCTTCGTTTTGGTGGTGTTGAGGAGCAGGTTATTATCAGCGCACCATGGGGCCAGGTGCTGGATCTCCTCCCTGTAGGCAGTCTCATCGTTGTTGCTGATGAGACCAATCACCGTAGTGTCGTCTGCAAACTTGACGATGGAATTAGATCCATACACAGGCTTGCAGTCGGAGGTGAAGAGGGAGTAGAGAAACGGACTTAGCACACAGCCCTGTGGTACGCCAGTGTTGAGTGTGATGGACGTGGAGCAGGTGGATCCTGATCGAACATTCTGTGGTCTGTCAGTTAGGAAGTCCAAAATCCAGTTACACATTGAAGTGTTGATGCCCAGGTCTCCAAGTTTGGCTATTAACTTGGATGGGAAGACAGTGTTGAATGCTGAGCTAAAGTCAACAAACAGCATGCGTGCATAAGTGTTCTTATGGTCCAGATGGGTGAGCACAGAGTGCAGTGCCATGGAAACTGCATCCTCTGTGCTCCTATTGCTGCGGTAGGCAAACTGGTGTGAGTCCAATGTGGATGGTAGAGAGTCTTTTAGGTGTTCCAGGACCAGCCGCTCAAAGCACTTCATAATGATGGGTGTGAGTGCTACAGGGCGGTAGTCATTAGGGCACCTCGGGCTAGAGCTTTTCGGCACTGGCACAATGGAAGTGCGTTTAAAGCATGTTGGTACAGCTGCTTGGGCAAGAGACAGGTTGAAAATGTCTGTAAAAACCCCAGCGAGCTGCTCCGCACATGCCCTGAGCACACGTCCAGGAATGTTGTCTGGTCCAGCAGCCTTGTGCGCGCTGATCCGGCTCAGTGCCTTGCAGACATCTGTGGAGGAGAGTGTGATTGGTGGGTGGTCAGCTGAGGGTTTGAGCTTGGTGGCAGTTTCTCTGTTGTCTCTTTCAAAACGAGCATAAAAGTAATTTAGCTCGTTCAGGAAGTTGACATCAGTGGCTGCGGGGGTGGACCGGGTGGGTTTGTAATCACTGATGGCCTGAATGCCCTGCCACATGCGTCGAGGGTCAAAGTTGGAAAAGTGTCCCTCTATCTTTAGCTTGTAGCAGTGCTTGGCCTTTTTGATGCCCCTCTTCAGGTTTGCTCTGGATGTGCTGTAGGCTTGTGCATCACCTGATCTGAAGGCAGTATTGCATGACTTCAGCAGGAGTCGCACTTCCCTGTTCATCCAAGGCTTCTGATTTGGGTATGTGGTGATCTGTTTCTGGGTTGTAACACTGTCAATGGTGGTATTGATATGGTCCAATACAGAGGAGGTGTAGGAGTCAATGTCCGTGTGAGCGCCACTGGTGGCTTGAGAAGCAAAGCAAGCTTAGCATCAGCATCCGGGGGAATATAGGCTGCAGTGATAATGGTGGAAGTGAACTCCCGCGGTAGATAAAACGGTCTACATTTAACCATGAGAAACTCCAGGTTAGCTGAACAATGACGCCCAACAATAGCAGAGTTTGTGCATCAAGCTTTGTTAATGTAAATGCACAACCCACCCCCTCTGGTCTTACCGGAGCCATCTAATGTTCTATCTGCCCGTATCATCTAATGTTAAATCTGACACTGCTGCGTCTATGCCGTGACTTTCGTTCAGCTCGCTCACACTTTATTGAAAAGACAGTTTTTAATTGTAGTGTTTATTCTCTAACTGAACGAAATGATTGTATTACTATGAAGATCAAAACAACGATGTACAGAGTGGCCTCAAGTGCATTCTGGGAGTTGTTGTCTTTCATCCACATGAGACAAAAAAACATTTTCTTTTCTCAGTCTAGAAGGCACCAAATTCAAAAATAATTTAATATTTCTACTGCATAAATGACCCAGTTTAAATACAAAGCTTAATGCTAAATCACTGAAGTTACCCTTTAAGGATAACATATTCATACTAAAAGCCAAAGAATGTAAATTCTGAATTCATATCACACTCTCAATGTAGTGATGTATTTAAAACTTTTGATTTGATATAATTTATGCCTATTCATTTTACTTTAGTGCATTTTATAAAAACAAATCACAAAATAATACAGAATTTTGTGTTTATATATATATATATATATATATATAAATAAATAAATAAAATATTATATAGGTTATTGTCTGTAACATCAACATAAGTTTAGAATACTGCCCACAAGAGTTTTTCAACTCTATACGTCCAAAACAGCCTGCACCAAAATAACTTCCATTTTTGAAAAAAGAAAGAAAGAAAACCTGATAATTTTTTCCAAATAAATAGTTGTACAGTTTTGGAATGACATGAGGGTGAGCAAATGATCACAAGAATTTCCTTTTTTCTTCTTCTCTAGCCTGGCAAACTGCCAGATGTTGAATATTTCCTAAGTTCTCCCTGTAGTAACTCTAACACCTGTGTGCTCAAATATGCATCACTTTAGATCAATATGCTTTTGATGAAGGTAAGTGCACGGGCTGTGCGAGTGTTGCCTGAGACTATCGCCACAGTAAAGCAAGAATGCATGTTGAATATGTACCGCCTTCAATGCACTGGCAAATTTGCATTTGCAAGTCCACTCCTCAGTGGGTCAAATGTCTTTAAAGCCACAGTGGCGCTACAACAAGACACAAACATCTGAACAACTCTCTAGGTGATCGAGCACCCCTACTTTGGAAAGGAACTTACAAAGTTAGTGTTTGCACCTCAGATCACGGATCATTAGTGTCCCAGCAGCCCAAAGGATCCAAACAGCAGGGCTGCCAGTCTTTCCTGTTCATCTCTTTGAAATGTGCTCTCTTTATGTCAAGCCATATTCCTTGGCCTGTGAGTGAGTACCTGAGACGTGAGAGGGAGGATGTGCTCGCTGCATCTCCATTGGGACGGACTTCAGTAGAGGGATGTGGAACCCATGCCTGCTGCTCCATTATTAATGAACTGTTGAGTCCTCAGCACACTCTGTCTGCCGCTGAAAGATGACAATGTAAGAACTGCGAGCTCTACAGCTGTTGCTATCGATGTCTCCATATGAGTGGTTTTGTTTGCTGGTGTAGTAGCAGTGCCTGTTGCCTATTCTTGATGGTTTTTGGGAGGGAATTTGACACTTTGTAGGTATAGTATAAAGAAGACAGGAAATTGTTGTGGAGAGACCTGGAAATGTTGCAGATGATTTTGGTGATATTGCAACAGAAGCAGATTCTGTTCATTTTTAAAGTAATGAGTAAACAAGTTAATTTTTAATTAGACTTAAATAAGTTACTATTCTAATTATTTTGATTTATTCAACACAAGGTAAGTAAATAATGACAGAATTATTCCAGTTTCACCACAAGTTAAAGAAAATTCTGTCAGAAGCTTGATGTGCGAGAACCAATGAGGTTAATTCTCGTGTTACACATCACGTTTGAGCTTCCTCAAGAACCAATGAGGTTCATTATTGTTTTACACAGCACGTTTGAGCTTCTGCAAGAACCAATGAGGTTCATTCTCGTGTTACGCAGCACATTTGAGCTTCCTCAAGAACCAATGAGGTTCATTCTTGTGTTACGCAGCACGTTTGAGCTTCCTCAAGAACCAATGAGGTTCATTCTTGTGTTACACATCACGTTTGAGCTTCCTCAAGAACCAATGAGGTTCATTCTTGTGTTACACAGCATGTTTGAGCTTCCTCAAGAACCAATGAGGTTCATTCTTGTGTTACACAGCACGTTTGAGCTTCCGCAAGAACCAATGAGGTTCATTCTCGTGTTACGCAGCACGTTTGAGCTTCCTCAAGAACCAATGAGGTTCATTCTCGTGTCACGCAGCACTTTTGAGTTTCAGCAAGAACCAATGAGGTTCATTCTCATGTTACACATCACGTTTGAGCTTCCTCAAGAACCAATGAGGTTCATTCTTGTGTTACACAGCACGTTTGAGCTTCCTCAAGAACCAATGAGGTTCATTCTCGTGTGTTACACAGCACGTTTGAGCTTCCTCAAGAACCAATGAGGTTCATTCTTGTGTTACACAGCACGTTTGAGCTTCCGCAAGAACCAATGAGGTTCATTCTTGTGTTACGCAGCACGTTTGAGCTTCCTCAAGAACCAATGAGGTTCATTCTTGTGTTACGCAGCACGTTTGAGCTTCCTCAAGAACCAATGAGATTCATTCTTGTGTTACACAGCACGTTTGAGCTTCCTCAAGAACCAATGAGGTTCATTCTCATGTTACACATCACATTTGAGCTTCCTCAAGAACCAATGAGATTCATTCTCGTGTTACACATCACGGCTGCGTTCAGCCCCGACAAAACGTTGCAAAACGTTTTTTAAACGGGAACGGTGCTGCGTTGAACACCCTGTTCTGATGACGCAAGAGTTGCAACTATGGCAGCTGAGAAGGCCATTCTTTGTGTTCTTTTAGAGGAATTTTCAGAGCCTGATGAAATCGTTATAAATACATGTTTAATACTGCAAAATACATGCAATAACTGCCCTTGCCATCCAGAATAAAAGACAACATCCCAATCCCATTTAATGAACTTTTTTTATCTCCTGGTAATCAATTCTTATTTAATTTAATTTTATTTCTAGTTCTTACTTCTTTAATAGCTTGTATTTTCTTTCTCATTTTTATGTAAAGCACTTAATTACCATATATGAAATTTTCCTTGCAATGAAGATACAAATATAAATAAATACATCATCATGTTGATATATATATATATATATATATATATATATATATATATATATATATATATATATATATATAATATATATAATTTTTTTTTTTTTACGACAATCATGTCTTCTAATATCTTCAATTGTTGCCTATAGCTACATACTGAGCTGCAGCGGACACATTTGTAAACAACTTTACTTGGACCCATTGTGTGAGCTGTCTCTTTAATACTGCGTGGTTTATATACATGTTGCTGCTGATTGGGCTGACATTTTTGACACACCCACCAAACGAGATAAAACACATCTCAAACATGTTGCACACCGTTTCCAGGAAACATGACGTTCAACCGGAAACCGTAGCAAAACGTTGTGCACCGGTTTGAGCTTTGAACGTGCCCCACGTTTGAGCTTCCTCAAGAACCAATGAGGTTCATTCTTGTGTTACGCAGCACGTTTGAGCTTCCTCAAGAACCAATGAGGTTCATTCTTGTGTTACGCAGCACGTTTGAGCTTCCTCAAGAACCAATGAGGTTCATTCTTGTTACGCAGCACGTTTGAGCTTCCTCAAGAACCAATGAGGTTCATTCTCGTGTTACACATCACGTTTGAGCTTCCTCAAGAACCAATGAGGTTCATTCTTGTGTTACACATCACGTTTGAGCTTCCACAAGAACCAATGAGGTTCATTCTCGTGTTACGCAGCACGTTTGAGCTTACTCAAGAACCAATGAGGTTCATTCGCGTGTCACGCAGCACTTTTGAGCTTCCTCAAGAACCAATGAGGTTCATTCTTGTGTTACACATCACGTTTGAGCTTCCACAAGAACCAATGAGGTTCATTCTCGTGTTACACATCACGTTTGAGCTTCCACAAGAACCAATGAGGTTCATTCTCGTGTTACGCAGCACGTTTGAGCTTCCTCAAGAACCAATGAGGTTCATTCTTGTGTTACGCAGCACGTTTGAGCTTCCTCAAGAACCAATGAGGTTAATTCTTGTGTTATGCATCACGTTTGAGCTTCCTCAAGAACCAATGAGGTTAATTCTTGTGTTATGCAGCACGTTTGAGCTTCCTCAAGAACCAATGAGGTTCATTCTTGTGTTATGCAGCACGTTTGAGCTTCCTCAAGAACCAATGAGGTTCATTCTTGTGTTATGCAGCACGTTTGAGCTTCCTCAAGAACCAATGAGGTTAATTCTTGTGTTATGCAGCACGTTTGAGCTTCCTCAAGAACCAATGAGGTTAATTCTTGTGTTATGCAGCACGTTTGAGCTTCCTCAAGAACCAATGAGGTTCATTCTTGTTACGCATCACGTTTGAGCTTCCTCAAGAACCAATGAGGTTCATTCTCCTGTTACACATCACGTTTGAGCTTCCTCAAGAACCAATGAGGTTCATTCTCCTGTTACACATCACGTTTGAGCTTCCTCAAGATCCAATGAGGTTCATTCTTGTGTTATGCAGCACGTTTGAGCTTCCTCAAGAACCAATGAGGTTCATTCTCCTGTTACACATCACGTTTGAGCTTCCTCAAGAACCAATGAGGTTCATTCTCCTGTTACACATCACGTTTGAGCTTCCTCAAGAACCAATGAGGTTCATTCTTGTGTTACGCAGCACATTTGAGCTTCAGCACGAACCAATGAGGTTCATTTTCAAATCTATTCATCAAATAAAACGATTGTATCTCTTCAGAAAATTTGGACTAAACCTCTCAATTAAAATAATTTAGTTTTACGATCTCTTTATGAACTTTTTGAAGCTTCAAAGTGGTAGTTGCAGAGGCTGTCAATGGAGGACAGAAAGCTCTCGGATTTCATCAAAAAGATCTTCATTTGTGCTCTGAAGGCCTTACGGGTTTGGAATGACATAAGGGTTACCAATTAATTTTCTGTTATTTTAATTATACAGAATTTGCCGTTATATATACAAGTTTACATGTGTACTAACCTTTTCTGTGTGAAGTTATATAAAATGTACAACTTTGTTGCCTTGACATCACAATGCCATAACCCCAAAAATAACTATGTAAATCATTATTCATTCAAATGTTTGAATAATAATTATTAGAAATTGTTATTTAAAACAGCTTTACAGTTTGAACAAGACATGCATGATAAACCTCACATTCCTGTTTTTAAATCTTCCAAAAATATCTCTTGGTTTCTCTCTGTAACCTTGTTTTTTGCTACCTTCTTTTACTTTTGTGTGTGTGTGTGTGTGTGTGTGTGTGTGTGTGTGTGTGTGTGTGTGTGTGTGTGTGTGTGTGTGTGTGTGTGTGTGTGTGTGTGTGTGTGTGTGTGTGTGTGTGTGTGTGTGTGTGTGTGTGTGTGTGTGTGTGTGTGTGTGTGTGTGTGTGTGTGTGTGTGTGTGTGTGTGTGTGTGTGTGTGTGTGTGTGTGTGTGTGTGTGTGTGTGTGTGTGTGAACTTGGATTAGACCCAGATTGTGCCTTTAAGAAACCTTAAGTATCTGGTTTATTGCTTTAGGATAGATTCTATTCCAGAAGCCGGGTTGTAATGATGTAATTTTAAAGTATTTGTGTTTTATTATTTTATTTATTTATTTATTTATTTATTTATTTTATTTTTTTGTTGGCTTTGACAGAACTTTAAAAGTGTATCTGATTACTGTAGAATTAGTTGAGCACACACTGTGGAGTAAATTAACCAGGGTTAAGCAGTGATGTCATGAGTTTGTAACAGGATGACCAGCTTGCGATGGGCAGAGGCAGACTGATGTATTAGATTAGTGATTGTCAGAGGTCAGAGGTCACGCTGTCCCGGGCCAGAAGGTCTGTGCTGTGAGGAGATCTAAAGATTAACTATCAAAACACAGGCCAGAGCAGCCGCCCACAGACTGCATGTCAATTATGGCAATGAAAACATTCCACTGTGACAAGAACGCCTGCATTATTAGAGAGAGATATTGTTGTGTAAATGAAATATCATTGTATGAATAAGAAAATGCAATGTTAAATGACAATTTATTTCAGAGAGCAGGAAAGCTGTCTCTGTGTGTCCTGTAAACTGAACATAATCCAATAAAAGTAATTCATTTTCCATGTACTGTCAAAGCTGATGTTATATAATTTGAGACATTGCCCTCGTATTTTACAGCTTTTTTGTTTACTCACAGAGCAGGAATGATAAATAACTACAATCAGCCAGCCATTGTAATGCATTTCAGCTATTTCTGTCAGGATCTAATCATATTTGGATTTGTACTATTGAATTAAAGACACTTCTCACTGACTCTTAACTTCAATTTCATAGCGATTAGTCTCATTAGACTGACAGGCTCTTATATCAGAGTGCCAGAGTTAATATAATGAGCAGTATAAAGCAGTATTGAGGGTAACATGATTCTGACTGCTACACTTAAACTACGAAAAATGCAGAATAATCTAAACAAATCAAGTTAAGTTCGTCCTGGAGGACTATGGACAAACCTTTTCAAAATAGATCCAAAACACAAATTATTTAAAAAGAGTCATACTTACCCAAACTGTAAACCTGAATAAGTTGGCAAAACTCAAAACATTTAAGGTAATCGGTTACAAGGGTGTAACTTTGGTTTGAGAAGTGGGGGGGACTCAACATTGGGAAAAATGTTTTCGATTTGAATCCCATTTCCTTCCTACAAAATCCAGGAAATAATTAAGTTGTTTATAATGATAAATTCTGCCAAAAAGAATAATAGGCTACTATGTATAAGAAAAAGATGTCTTGCTTTATTTATTGTTGAATAGCCAAGACTTGAGAGAATAATTTTATAAAGTCAAAAACTTTCACTAAAAATGTTCACATTTTGTGTGTGAATATAATTACACAGCACATACCTGCAACTCTGAGCTACTTCTCCCTGTCTTTAAGCAGCTTCACCTCATCTGTTCTCTGATATGAAAGCATGGCATAAAAAAACAAAAACAAAAGTTCATCAGAACTGAAACTATATTATAACAGTCAACAGAAAAATATCAGGGCCTGATTCTGTTTCTGTTTTATCACCAACAAATCAAAATCACCTGGCCTTTCATACAGCACATAACCTACCTGTAACGTTGTGCTGCTACTGCTTTTCCCCATCTCACCCTCTGTTCTGAAGCAGCTCCACCTCATCTGTGCTCTGATATGAAAACAACTGAGTTATGATCATATTGAGTCCACATAGCCAGAAAAGAGTCTCTGGATGTACATTTTTAAAACTGGGTGTGCCACATTCATTTCAGATTAATGTGTAAAAAAAATATAACCATAACACTATATAAAATATAGGCTAACTCAGGCTAGCTCGACATTTTCTTTGAACAAGTAAATACATTTTTACAAATTAACTTCCATTTTAAATGAACAAATATTGTAAGTGAACAACAATAGCTCAAGTTTAGAAAAACATTTATTATTAAGACTTATTTTATTTCTGCATCTGAGTATAATGAACTTTCAGTGCGCTTACACTATTTAGAGTGTGCACGAGACGTCCCTGCCTGTACGCGCATCGACACAGACAGGCAGGATGTCTGTTCTGCTCGGTCCTGCTCCTCCGTGACGATGACGGCGCGCGGTTAAAAAAAATAACAACAAACTAATTTGAAAGTGGGGGGGATACGAACAGGATTTTGAAAAGTGGGGGGGGACATGTCCCCCCTGTCCCCATAGGAAATTACGCCTGTGATCCGTTACATCGATTTTTAAGTTAAGAAATGTAAAGTTTAAGTTAGCAGAACTTGCAGATTTTAATTTTGTACTCAAACATTGCTCTTAACTTCAGATATTTGAGTAAGCTAATTCATACACATACTAAAAACAATTAAACAATTTAGATTAAAAAGTGTCAGTTTTGTGAACTGAAAAGAAAAAGAAAGTTCTAAATACTCATAAAAGTTAATTTGATTGAAGTAATTTGTTTCATTTGAGTTGGCTATACTCAAACCAATTAATTATTTTGAGTGTGAAATCACAGACACACTGAAAAAAACAATAAGTAAGATTTACTTAATTTTTCTTTGGCAAGTTTTTGCATGCATATTTTTAAGTAAATTTCACATATGGATTTAAGTAAACTCTTTTACCACTAATTTGTACCAGCTTGAATTGAGTACTAATATAGAGATTACTTTTTTTAATTTTTTTATCCTTGTCTAAACTAACTTTTTCATGTAGAAATTACATTTGTTTTTTCTATTTACTTCACCACAAAATTATTTTTATCAGTGCATGCTTTTAGTTGTATGGTTTCCAAGGTGTTGCAATGCCAGTGGCTGATAGGTGAATGTTTACTGGCCCAAGTCATAAAAGCCCACAAAGTCTCTGGCCTCTAGATATACACTCACCTAAAGGATTATTAGGAACACCTGTGCAATTTCTCATTAATGCAATTATCTAATCAACCAATCACATGGCAGTTGCTTCAATGCATTTAGGGGTGTGGTCCTGGTCAAGACAATCTCCTGAACTCCAAACTGAATGTCAGAATGGGAAAGAAAGGTGATTTAAGCAATTTTGAGCGTGGCGTGGTGGTTGGTGCCAGACGGGCCGGTCTGAGTATTTCACAATCTGCTCAGTTACTGGGATTTTCACGCACAACCATTTCTAGGGTTTACAAAGAATGGTGTGAAAAGGGAAAAACATCCAGTATGCGACAGTCTTGTGGGCGAAAATGCCTTGTTGATGCTCGAGGTCAGAGGAGAATGGGCCGACTGATTCAAGCTGATAGAAGAGCAACTTTGACTGAAATAACCACTCGTTACAACCGAGGTATGCAGCAAAGAATTTGTGAAGCCACAACACGCACAACCTTGAGGCGGATGGGCTACAACAGCAGAAGACCCCACCGGGTACCACTCATCTCCACTACAAATAGGAAAAAGAGGCTACAATTTGCACGAGCTCACCAAAATTGGACAGTTGAAGACTGGAAAAATGTTGCCTGGTCTGATGAGTCTCAATTTCTGTTGAGACATTCAGATGGTAGAGTCAGAATTTGGCGTAAACAGAATGAGAACATGGATCCATCATGCCTTGTTACCACTGTGCAGGCTGGTGGTGGTGGTGTAATGGTGTGGGGGATGTTTTCTTGGCACACTTTAGGCCCTTTAGTGCCAATTGGGCATTGTTTAAATGCCACGGCCTACCTGAGCATTGTTTCTGACCATGCCCATCCCTTTATGACCACCATGTACCCATCCTCTGATGGCTACTTCCAGCAGGATAATGCACCATGTCACAAAGCTCGAATCATTTCAAATTGGTTTCTTGAACATGACAATGAGTTCACTGTACTAAAATGGCCCCCACAGTCACCAGATCTCAACCCAATAGAGCATCTTTGGGATGTGGTGGAACGGGAGCTTCGTGTCCTGGATGTGCATCCCACAAATCTCCATCAACTGCAAGATGCTATCCTATCAATATGGGCCAACATTTCTAAAGAATGCTTTCAGCACCTTGTTGAATCAATGCCACGTAGAATTAAGGCAGTTCTGAAGGCGAAAGGGGGTCAAACACAGTATTAGTATGGTGTTCCTAATAATCCTTTAGGTGAGTGTATGTCTCTACTTATTATATATTATATATATGTGTCCCCCATTATATTGTCCACCAGACAGAAATAGTGAAATAGTGTTTTTATTAATTAATTTTGACTAACAAGTTGAACTTTATTGTAATGTTGCAATTTTAGTATTATTGTATTATAGTATAGTATTAGTTTTGTGTATATAGTACATATATAATATAGTATTATATAATATACAGGCATTTGTATTCTCAATTTGGGTGGCATTTAATTAAAAAAAATAAGATGGGGTTAAAAATAAGTTTTGATATCAGTTATTTTGGATATGTTTATATTTCTTATATTCTTTGCACTGATGAATCATTCACAAACATCCATTGAGAAAATAAATATCTATTTTGATTTTAATTTTGACTTTCAACAAAATAGCACGGACGATTAATTTAGTAATCTTGACATGGCTTTGAAATTACACACTAAATCATTTGACATGACATGAACTCATTTCACATTCAAGGTGAAGTGCATAAAGTTTTGACTTGTTTTTGAGGATAGAGTCTGGCATTATGTGACCTCAGAGGTCGAAAAATCACCATCAATTTCCACTGAAAAAACAAAAGACAGATGCACACTGATGAGCTCTGGAAACGTATTGTAAGAGCTCCAACTCTGAAAGGCCTACTATGTGAAGGGGTGTGCGCTGCTGGGGTGAGAGTAGGCAGAAAGGAGCAGGAGGAGGGGACATCCTCCACTTACTGCCTAAACAGGAGAGAGGGAGGAGGAAAAGTGAGAATGAGAGAGGCATACATTGTCTGCTAGGCTCAAAAGAAGAAATACCCGCCAACAGCCCCTGCAGGAATTCACGAAGGTCTTAGGTTGCATTGTTGTCTGCAGTGTATCCTGCCCTGTAAATATACACGACACCCCAGCTATGGACTGTGTCACATGACCATGACCATAAATTAAGAACATATAGTGTATGTCTCTGTTTCCATCCACCTATTGTAATTATTATAATGAAAACGAACTAACTCTGAGTAAAGAACTTTTTAGAAAGAGTTTTTCTTTTTCAGACGGTGGGCTGCCAGGGGACCAGATACTCTTTGTTTACTTGCTCTGGCTGCCCTGTGTAATTTGAGATATTGGCCCTTTGAGAATACTCCACAATGACTGGAGAAAAAAAAGACTATGATAAACTAATTTTATGATTTTGCCTGATTTCGGGTGTTGAATTGAGAATGCTTTTTAAATTCCAGTTCCTAAATTTTAATTCCAAAAGGAAACCGATTGTAGAATAACTGCAGTGTGAAATTGAATGGGATGTCTAATATAGATTGATCGATTAATCTGCAGATAAATCACTCGATAGATCAGTCAAAGATAGATAGACGGACAGACATACAGATAAAAGAGAGATCCCATGACAGCATTTAGGAATGTAGACCTGGTCAAGACGATCTGCTGAACATCAGAACGACGGAGAAGGGTAAAAAACCCAAATGTCACTTTGAACGTGACATGGTTGTTGGTGCCAGACGGGCTAGTCAGAGTATTTCAGAAATTGCTGATCCACTGGGATTTTCACGTACCATCTCTAGCGTTTACAGAGAATGGTCCGAAATTGAGAAAATATCTAGTGAGCGGGTGAAAATGCCTTGTTGATGCCAGAGGTCAGAGGAGAATGACCAGATGGGTTTGGGCTGATATAAGCAACAGTAACTCAAATATCCACCCCTTAAAAAGGGCATTTCTTGCAAAAGAGCTTAAGTTAGCATCTCTGAACGCACAACACATCAAACATTGAAGCAGAGATGGGCTACATCAGCAGAAGACACAGCAGAAGATGCCACTCCTGTCAGTGAAGAACAGGAAACTGAGGAAACTAACCAAAGTTGGACTGGAAAAACGTTGCTTGTCTGATGAGTCTTGATTTCTGCCGCGACACTTAGATAGCAGGGTCAGAATTTTTGGAGAATTTTCATGAACGCATGGATCCTTTCTTGCTTGTATCAATGGTTCAGACTGGTGGTCTAATGGTCTAATGAACCTTAGTATTAACTGAGCGTTGTTTAAACACCACAGCCTGAGTATTGTTGCTGACCATGTCCATGACCATGTCTGATGGCTACTTCCAGCAGGATAACGTGCCATGTCACAAAGCTCAAATCATCTCAAACAGGTTTCTTGAACATGACAATGAATTCACTATACTCAAATGACCTCCACAGTCACCAGATCTCAATCAAATGGAGCAACTTTAGGATGTGGTGGAACAGAAGATTTACATCATGGATGCACAGCCGGCAAATCTGCAGCAACTTGTGAGATGGACAAATAATCCTCAAAAGCCTGATGTATCATATTTGATACATTTTAACATGTTTTTTTTTTTTCTTCTAAAGAATGATGTATGGATTCTGAAGTTGTTTCAGTCAGGTAAGTGTTGTTCATCTTGAAATAACACAAAAAAAAAAAAGTTATTCTTACATTTACTTAAAATCAATAAAGATTTCATAGAAAAGGGCATGCACAGCACAACCTAAAGGTGGACATTGTTAGAATTATGCATCCTAAAAGGCCTTTTAATCTCTAAAAAGTATAAACTATCAATCATGACAGAAGGCATGTAGAAGAATGTGTACAACAGGTTTTTCAGCAAAGTTTTGATCATGTTGACAATTAAGAGGCCTTAGAAATTTGCATATCAAATATGATACAGTAGGCTTTAGACATACTTTGTTTTGCTTCTTTCCTTTTCAGCTGAAATCACCAATACTGGCAGTGTTTCAGAAGGGGAGTAGTAGCATTCAAGTCTGGATACAATCAATTCACTTTGGGGAGAAAATCACCTTATATCACCCCTTTTTTTCAATAAATAGATTTTTACTCTGAAATATGTCACATTACAAAAGTAAAATAAATAATGTGAAGTTGTGAACATAATTTCATGTAGAATTTAAAACCACTGTAGCAAACTATTTTGTTTTTGAGATCACTGTATACTTCAGATCCAGATTTCAATAGTTTCTTCACAAGCAGACATGAACACTGGTCCTACAGACTGGCAGAAGTATACTCCTACTTGATGGAGGAGTGCACTTCTGTGCACTTGAGGGATCGAGAAGGAAAAACATCTAAAGTATAGTGTCAGCGAGATCTTGCTGAAGTTGCTCTCTGCTTAGAGGCTTTGGGATGAAAAACGTCTGTAGTGGACTGGATGAGGTAAAGGTGTTTCAATTGAGTTGAAGAAGGATAGGGCCAGACTTCAGTTTCAAGAGCACTAGCTTTAAATGGACAGATTGGAGGTAAATGTCCACATTTAACTTTCATAATGTACAATTTTTTTTATTGAAATTGAATATTGAATGATAAAAAAACAAGGTGCAACGTGATATTTTCATATGTTCATATTCTTTCTTTTTTCCCAAACTTTTGTCCCAGTCATCAGGCAAAATGTATAATATATTGCTTAAAGTCTTGGGACGTCTGCCTTTACATGCACATGAACTTTAATGACATCCCATTCTTAATCTGTAGTGTTTAATATGGAGTTGGCCCACCCTTTGCAGCTATAACAGCTTCAACTCTTCTGGGAAGGCTATCCACAAGGTTTAGGAGTGTGTTATGGGAATTTTTGACCGTTCTTCTAGAAGCACATTTGTGAGGTCAGGCACTGGTGTTGGACGAGAAAGCCTGGCTTGTAGTCTCCGCTCAAATTCATGATTCAGGTGTTCTATCGGGTTGTGGTCAAGAGTCTGTGCAGGCCAGTCAAGTTCCTCAACACAAAACTCGCTCATCCATGTCTTTATGAACATTGCTTTGTGCACTGGTGCACAGTCATGTTGGAACAGGAAGGGGCCATGCATCCCCAAACTGTTCCCACAAAGTTGGGAGCATGAAATTCTCCAAAATGACTTGGTATGCTGAAGCATTAAGAGTTCATTTCACTGAAACTAAGGGGCCAAGCCAAACCCCTGAAAAACAACCCCACACCATAATCCCCCCTCCACCAAACTTTACACTTGGCACAATGCAGTCAGGCAAGTACCATTCTCCTGGCAACCGTCAAACCCAGACTCATCCATCGGATTGCCAGAGAACCCCTTCTTTCACAAATATTTGTAGAAGCGTCTGCATGCCTAGGTACTTGATTTTAAACACCTGTGGCCACGGAAGTGATTGGAACACCTGAATTCAATGATTTGGAGGGGTGTCCCAATACTTTTGGCAATATAGTGTAGGTTAGCTTCTGTCTTTTGGGAGCCAAGATGGTGTCTGAGACATGGATGCAAGTTCAGCATCTCAACATTTGCACCTAGTGGTGAATATATTATTTACTATCACTGCTGTTACTGTTAATTCATTCACATTAAAATTACTGCTTTAACTAATTGTAAGATTCAGCTATTTGGCTGTTAGTTCAAATAACTTTGTCAATGATGTCAGCCAAACTATAAAGGCATAAAAGATTACGAAAACGAACATGCACTGATGAATCATGTACAATGTGACCCCCAGCATATAAAGTAAGTAAATATGTTCAGTTTTGAATTCATGTGGACTTTAAAGTGAGAACCAACAGATATATTAGTTAAAGTGGGTGGGGGGCCTGGTCTCTCAGTTATATATGCCTGGAAATTTCCGTTGTATGCCTCAGTCTGTCCAGGATGGGAGGGGTGTACATGTGTTATGGAGAAATAGAGAGCAGTGGTTTGGGACTGGAGTTGGGTTTTGAGAGTTGGCCATGAGCCAGCCTCAGCAGGAAGCCTGCTGGTTCACACGGACAAAAGCAGTAATGACTAGTTCCAAGGATGTCTGTGGTGGACATGACTGTCATCATCCACCCCAACCCCCTTCAACAGTGTCTCTTTTTCTTCAAAGCCAATATCTGGCCCACTGTAGTACACATGACTTAAGTTGTGACTTGTGAAAAAACGCTTGAAATCAGACACAAGGATTTTTTATTGGTACTGAAGCTTCCAGTACACACATACAACAACAAGAAACAGTAATAAAATATATAAGTATAAAGACACAGTTAGGTCTAAACAGTATAATGAATAATATGAATAAATATCGGCTGAGTTTACAAAGATATTGCACTAAGCAGTGGGATATTGCACTTACAGGCCTTGGGAGGCATTTAACTTAAGTTTTAGAGGGAATAGCCTGTGCGGGAAGAAGCTGTGCCTAGATGTTCTAGTGCTCAGTGATCTGAGGCACCGTCCGGATGGCAACAGTTCAAACAGGTGGTGTCCAAGGTAAGTGGAGTCTGTGATGATTTTACCTACCAGCGCCTTTCTCACTCTGGAAGAGAACAGGTCCTGGAGGGTGGGCACTGGGCAGAAGAGCACCAATAATCCTCTCAGCAATCCGGACTGTCCTCTGTAGTCTCCTGATGTCTGATTTGGTAGCTGAACCAAACCAGACAGTTATAGAAGTGCATATCAGACTCAATGTCAGCTGAGTAGAACTGTGTTAGCAGCTCCTGTGGCAGTTGGCGAAGGAAGTATCACCTTTGCTGGGTCTTTTTCACAATGGAGTCAATGTGATTGTCCTACTTCAGGTCCTTGGAGATGGTGGTTCCCAGGAACCTGATTGAATCCACTTCTGCCAAAGTGCCTCTTAAAGTCCACTATCATCTCCACTGTTTTGAACGTGTTCAGCTCTAGGTTGTTATGACTGTTGTATGCAGACACGTCACTGTTGTGGATGAGGCCAGTGACTGTGGTGGTCTGCAAACTTTAGGAGCTTAACAGAGGGGTCTTTGCACTTTTGAAGTGCAGTCATTTGTGTAGCGGGAGAAAAGCATTGGGGAGAGGACGCAACCCTGAGCAGCGCCAGGGCTGATAGTGAGGGTCCTGGATGTGAGTTTCCCCAGTCTCACAAGATGTTACCTATGTGTCAGAAAGCTGGTGATCCATTGAAATACCCACAACTGTTAGTTATGATGGCTTCATGAAGTATATAGACACTGAATACCATTGCATTAAAGCAAAGCAAGTGATGTTTATTTTGAAAAAAGCACAAGCATACAGTCTATCAAAGGTTAGTGGAACATGTTCATAGTTAATGTGATGAGTTAAACCTGTTACTCTGTGTAAAAATGACTTCATACACTCACCTAAAGGATTATTAAGAACACCTGTTCAATTTCTCATTAATGCAATTATCTAATCAACCAATCACATGGCAGTTGCTTCAATGCATTTAGGGATGTGGTCCTGGTCAAGACAATCTCCTGAACTCCAAACTGAATGTCAGAATGGGAAAGAAAGGTGATTTAAGCAATTTTGAGCGTGGCATGGTTGTTGGTGCCAGACGGGCCGGTCTGAGTATTTCACAATCTGCTCAGTAACTGGGATTTTCACGCACAACCATTTCTAGGGTTTACAAAGAATGGTGTGAAAAGGGAAAAACATCCAGTATGCGGCAGTCCTGTGGGCGAAAATGCCTTGTTGATGCTAGAGGTCAGAGGAGAATGGGCCGACTGATTCAAGCTGATAGAAGAGCAACTTTGACTGAAATAACCACTCGTTACAACCGAGGTATGCAGCAAAGCATTTGTGAAGCCACAACACGCACAACCTTGAGGCGAATGGGCTACAACAGCAGAAGACCCCACCGGGTACCACTCATCTCCTCTCACCAAAATTGGACAGTTGAAGAATGGAAAAATGTTGCCTGGTCTGATGAGTCTCGATTTCTGTTGAGACATTCAGACGGTAGAGTCAGAATTTGGCATAAACAGAATGAGAACATGGATCCATCATGCCTTGTTACCACTGTGCAGGCTGGTGGTGGTGGTGTAATGGTGTGGGGGATGTTTTCTTGGCACACTTTAGGCCCCTTAGTGCCAATTGGGCATCTTTAAATGCCACGGCCTACCTGAGCATTGTTTCTGACCATGTCCATCCCTTTATGACCACCATGTTCTCTGATGGCTACTTCCAGCAGGATAATGTACCATGTCACAAAGCTCGAATCATTTCAAATTGGTTTCTTGAACATGACAATGAGTTCACTGTACTAAAATGGCCCCCACAGTCACCAGATCTCAACCCAATAGAGCATCTTTGGGATGTGGTGGAATGGGAGCTTCGTGCCCTGGATGTGCATCCCACAAATCTCCATCAACTGCAAGATGCTATCCTATCAATATGGACCAACATTTCTAAAGAATGCTTTCAGCACCTTGTTGAATCAATGCCATGTAGAATTAAGGCAGTTCTGAAGGCGAAAGGGGGTCAAACACAGTATTAGTATTAAAATGTTCTTCACACTAAGAAAAAAATGAGTTCTTTTAAAGGTCCCGTTTTTCCTGTTTCTTTGAAGCTTTGATTGTGTTTACAGTGTGCAATATAACATGTGTTCATGTTTCGCGTGTAAAAAAACAGTATTTTTCACACAATTTACTTATCTGTATACCGCTGTTTTCACTGTCCTAAAAACGGGCTGATGGCTTCCTTGTTCTATGAAGTCCCATCTTTCGGAAAACGTAACGAGTTCTGATTGTGCCAGCGGTTCCCGTGTTGTGATCATAGGTTGTGATTCGACAGCAGCTTAGCGCACGTTGCCCGGTAAGGTTACGCCTCTTACCAGAGATGCATGCGCTCAGTGTTCGAGTGACGTTATTAAAGAAGGAAGTAGAGGGATGTAGTCAAGCCGTTCGCTGTAGGCTTTGAAAGGGGACTTCTGTTAAATAAAATATCTCGCTTGGCATTGAACTTTGAGCTTTATAATTTTACAGGTATTATTTATGCTCTAACAGCAACATTACACACTAACTAAAGTTTGAAAAATGGGATCACGAAGAACAGGACCTTTAATAACTTTTCACTGAAATGTTCTTTGGGGAAACAAAAATGGTTCTTCTATGATATTGCAGTGCGAAAATGCCTTTTTGGAACCTTTATTTTGGGATCACTGTTCTTTATAAATATTGGCTGAAGTCACTACTTTAAAAAAGTCTCAGTGTTTTTGTCCATATAATGAAAGTCAATGGAATTTAAATGTTATTTGGATGCCAACATTCTTCAAAATATGTTCTACTGTGTTTCGCATAAGAAAGAATGTGATAAGGGTTTGAATGTAAGGGTGAGAAAATTATGTCAGAATACTCATTTTTGGTTAAACTGTCCCTTTAAGCAATTTGCACAGTTAGCTAGAATAGAATAGAATAGAATAGAATGTTTGTTTGTGGTGGAATTTATTTCCACAACTTAGTACAATGAGTACAGTGCACATATGCTCTGCCTCACATCTTAAGTTACAGGGGCATTCCCCATGGAGCAACCTGAGGTTAAGAGCCTTGCTCAAGGGCACAATGATGATATTACAAAGATTGCCCTTACAACCTACTTTCACCAGCCCTGATCTTTATCCACAATGCCACATTAGAGAAACCAATGTCTGACAGAAGAGTATGGGCCTTTTAAAAGCTCAAGAACACACTGGCATAGGTCAGAGGGCGTTTTTCTAACCAGAGTTATGCTTGCAGTTTGTCTGTGAATGGTTTGGAGCCCAACATTGCAGATGACCCCAAAATGAAGTTCTTGTTCTTTAAAAGTATATACGGTGAATTACATTCGCTCACTGACAAGGTCAGTGCTCTCAAATTCCACTACAAATTGTGTGCTTGTTTTTCTTTTCATTTACCAATTAAACATGCTTTGATCCTTGTTAACACTTCCTGTTTCCCAAAGAGGGAATGACCCAACAGTTAAACTAAATGTTTTAATTAAACTGTGATGATCTTTATTTGATGAAGCCTGTGCAGCAGGGCAACTACAGCTCACCCACATAGTGTTATGAAAGTGTACCAGATGCCATTGCTATCTCTTCATAGTACGGCTTTATTTATTTTTATATGTGTGTGTTTCTATAGTGACAGAGCTGGTAGCACTCAAAAACAGGACAACCCCCTCATGCATTGAGAATGTTGACATGATGCTGTTTTCACACTTTCACCATAAATTCTTCACGAAACAGAGGATTCATTTCATATGACATTCATCATGCAAAAGGAATATGTATATTGTATAAAAATGTATATTACTTTAAAGGTGCAAGGCATCTTTAAAATATAAACAACTGGAGAAAAATGTGTTTGCTTTTTAATACTTTAAATAAAGCACTTTAAACATATAGCCCAGAAACCCAAATTCTAATATAAGTTAACAAATACTGAGGTAAAGTATCAACTTTCATAGTACTTCAACAATAGTACTTTGGGTGAGTTAGTACTCTTGAGTCATGCTAGCACAAATGAATCATAAATCTAATGGTTTAGATGTATTTTATTTCGTACACAGGGGTTTTGGGTGAAAAAGCAGACATTGTGTGTAAAGCATCATAGTGGGTTTTAGTGTGTGTGATTTGTAAATAGAATATTTATGATATGATGTAGCTGCGCCTGCGTTGTAATTGCTGTAATGTTTGAGCTGCGTGAATATATTAATATTGTGAATGCATAATTACTATTTAAGAAAATTTAATTTTAAAATTCAAGAGCGGAAAAACATTAGTAAGAGTTAGTTGAGACTATCATAATTGTTTCAGAATAATTGCAATTATGTAATAGCCTACATGTACTTACATGCCATTATGACTATGGATATCAAAACCACTTGTTTTGGTGATTCAAATATAAAATAGCCAAAGTCTATTAAAGATATCCCAGATTCTCTCAATTGTCTTAATGCGCAAGTCAAACGATTTAGCTGATTGTTGACATACTTTATAGATCACCACTAAGTTTATATAAAATGTTAACATCAGTAGCATCATATCATTCAAAACATTGAATACATTTCAATAATTGTGCTGTAAAAAGAAAGAAAGAAAGAAAGAAAGAAAGAAAGAAAGAAAGAAAGAAAGAAAGAAAGAAAGAAAAATCTCTTCATAACTGCAGTTCATTGAAAGTTCTATTTGAGAAGTATTTTGAAGATATCACACTCTCAACTTCCTTTTGGAAAGTTCAGACCTCTTCCTCATGTTATGGTAGAGTAATAAAATAAAAGCATATATGCTCCCATACATATGAGACTGTGGATGGGAAAAGCAGGCAAAGCTGACTACTTCACTGCATCACAACGCTGTTTAATTTCTTTCTAAAGCTTTGAAAAATGGCCAGAAATGGTTTGAATGTGATCCGTTTTAAACAAACTTAGTCCAACGGGTGAGCCATACTTAAAAAGAAGACTGATTTGTAAACACAAGCCTTAACCAAACCCATGTTTCTGTCATATTCTGAATTAATTTCCGTTATAGTAGTTCCTGTTCCTAAAACCACACACATGCCAGCTACCTCTGTACCTGACAGCTGTCCTTTAAAAGACAGGAACGACTGTATATATATATATATATATATATATATATATATATATATATATATATATATATATATATATATATATATATATATATATATAGGCTATATATGTAAATGGATGTGACACCAGTGAGTCACATATCTATTGCTGTTCAGGGTATAATACCTATTGTGTGAATATTGATCCCCTGGTGGACTATATGACTTAATTGGCAAATCCATTGATTTATAATATATTTGATATACCATAGCCATACAGTAGTTATATTGGTTTCTGCAGTTAGCCATATATTATATAGCCTACACTTAGGGGTGATCTATAAAGTATGTCAACAATCAGCTAAATAATTTTACTTGCACGTTAAGACAATTGAGAGAATCTGGGATATCAGACTTTGGCTATTTTATATTTGAATCACCAAACAATAGAAGTGGTTTTGATATCCATAGTCATAAATGGCATATAAGTACATGTAGGCTATTACATAATTGCAATTATTCTGAAACAATTATGATAACTAATGTTTTTCCTCTCTTGAATTTTAAAATTGATCTAGAAGAGCATGCCTTAAATAGTAATTATGCATTCACAATATTAATATATTCACGCAGCTCAAACATTACAGCAATTACATCGCAGCTACATCATATCATAAATATTCTATTAATGACTAGTGGTGGCACTAAAGCAACAGATTCACATTTCCCGAGTGGGTGTTAAATTGAAAACATCTCTCGCGTGGAGCAGCGAGGGGAAAGGTGTGTGGGTCACCTGTCATCACTCATACAGCACTGCGGGAAATTTACATAATCCTAGTAGTGACTCTCGCAGGCATTGTTTATATAGTGCGTCCCAGTTCCCAAAATCAAAACATTTGCTTTGTCATGAGCGCTGGCGTTTGCGCTTGTTTTTATTTTATTTTTTATATATATATATTGCATTACGATTTCTCTTGGAAACAGAGGACGTAAACAGCAGAATGGTTACGCAGAACCCCGATGGGAGGTGTGGAGGGGCCGTCTTTGATCTTTAAATACCCTCTAACATTAAAACCACACTCCATCGCTTGTATTTCGTTTGTCGCCTCCAAGACGCGACTGCAACATTCAGACGTTCCCTAAGCGTGCCACATCGCCTTTTCTTTTTTCCGCTCTACCATCTGTCCCTTTCTTCCATTTCACGCAGAAGCAACGGACATTCGCCCTTCAGATGTTTGCAGCCGTATCCCCCCTATCTCCTCCCGCTGCAGTCCCTTTCTTATCCCATGCCTCTCCCTCTCCCACTCGGATTCGCACGATGCAGACGCTCCCTAGCGCCGACTGTTTCCCCCCTCCCCCACCCGCAAAGCTCCTGTTTCACTCAAAGATGGCGTCAGCTCTGGAGCCACTGCTCTCTGGCTGCATTTTTCAGGCTTGTTGTTGTCTGTGTTTCGAACGCTCTCTGGCACCTTCTCCTCGGCCACTCGATCCGAAATTCTGGTGAGTAGCACACAATTACATGTAGCGTTCAAAACGCTCTCGGCTCGAGAGCCCGAACTGGACTCGTGGTTCTGTCTTTCAGGGAAGGAGCGGGAGAAGGTAGAGGGAACGGGGGTACGCGGAGATGAAGGGGGAGGGTGGGGGGAGCTAGCCGAGGCCTAACTACTTCCCTCACGGGCCTCGTCTCCTCCGCTGCCACCGCCACCGCCACCGCAGGCTCTCCGGTAGGGTAGGGAGGAGGGTTACAGTAAGCGGGGAAGGAAGTGGAGAAGAAAATGGTGGAGGAAGCGCGGAGGAGCAGTCGAACATCTCGCGTGAGGTTTTTTTTTGTCATGCGTTTATCCGAGGCAGAGATTGAGGCCGCGCGCGGCCGTGTCAAACGTTGGCGCGAGGGAAGGAAGGAAGGAATCTTGGCGTTCTTTTTTTAACGGCTGAGGCGCGCTAACCGCGGTAGCCACTGGTTACGGGCATTGTGTGTTTTAGTTAGGCCGTAGTGTTTCTTAACGGAATATAAGGCTGGAAAGGTCTATAAAATGTCATTTTTAGATTGTTATGGTGTGAAATCTCAGGCGCTGAGGGGAGGGGAGGATACATTGTCCTTATTCTCAGCTGCACGTTGCTTGTGTTTTGAGGCTAACAACATCCGCTCAGTGCACTAGCGTAGTTACTTCAAAGTTTACATGGTTTTGAATCGGAAAGTATGCCTTAATAATCTTCAGTCAAGTATGTTTACTAGTGTTTAGCCAATATCAAACTGCTGTTTGTAGTATTGTTTACATTTTTTCAACGTTCAAGACCCGTGTCTGTTTTGTTTACTATTAGCCATGTGTTGACATTTATTACGTGCTTTTCTTTCTGCTGCAGTTTGACATGTGATTAGCACCTCATAACAGATGATCTCAAACTGACCATCTGTCATGGGTGTTGTGAAATTTCCTAACTTCAGTTTGAAGTTATAAAAATAGACATTGCATTATAAACTTTAGATTGTTCTCTTCATAAAATAACTGCCGATTCTGTTTTCTTCCAGTCATAACTTTTAAAAAAGGATGTTTCAGGCGCTGGTTGTAAGACGTATTTTGAATCTAACCATTGCCACTGATCTGTTGTCATTGAAAATAGTGTATTTTTAACAGTTCATTAGGTGATTCTCTGCAAGTTGTTTTTGTTTAGATTATCTGGTTACACTTTATTTTAAGGTGACATTACAGTGTAATTACACAAACATGCTAACTAACATCTGTCTATTTACTACAGTTTAGGGTTTTGATTTGTTTAGGGTTAGTTGCTTGTAATTATGCACAATTTATTAACTTTATTACGTGTTTTTACTACTATGTACGAATATTTCAATTAACTATTTGATACTATGCACTTATTGTGTACATGCATGTATTTACGTTGTACTTGTTTTTAAAATGACCAGTATGAGTGGATGTAATTAATTTCTGTAGTTACATCTATAATTGCGCTGTTGACCCACCCTTAACTAAACTAACCTTAACCGTTTCTCACCTCAATAGCAGCAAAAGTGTTTTGCAGTAACACACAAAGACGATAATTACATTGTACCAATATATATATATATATTTTGTATCATAAGTACAAAGTAAAAAACGTATAATATAAAGTGGGACCCAAACTTTTCTCAAGTGTGGTGTGGAGTTAGTTTGCTGTCATTGTGCATTAGATGCACATAGATATTTTACCCGTCATTAGTGAGGCTGTGTGTTTCTGTAGAAATGTGTTCTGCCATTTTTATGTGCTGGATGATTATATTGATTTTGTTTTGTGTGCAGGTTGCAGGAGCTTCTGAAGAATACCCAATAGGAAGATGGTCAGCCTAAGTTGCTTCCTGGATTAAGAGTTCTGTTCAGGACCTCTTGTACCAACAGCACTAGGAGGATCAACAAAGAAGGAACGACCTGCTGGACAGTATTTTCACACTTACATTTCCCCAACGGAAGAAACAGAATCTCACCAAAAGTGCTGTCACAATTCTTAACAAAGATGCTCCATCTAAACGGATAACACTAACGGTCAGGATTCTACTTGACTGGCTTTTGGGACTTCCAAATAAGACGACACCCAAGGTTCTTACAACTTTTTCTCTTGGAGTAGTTGCTGTGTCTGCCTGTTGCATACCTCACCTCTCTGCTTTGGTGTGGCAGCCCTTCAGGAGGAAGGGTCACTGGGATAGGGGAAACTTTTTGAGGTTGGGGGGGGGGATTAAGGGAGCCTATGCTATGGTGATCGGCTCCCTTTCTAACAGCTCCTGCTCAGGCACAGAGAGACTTACTACACCTCCCCGGGACAAAGGATAGCCTCCTGGAAGAAGAGAGAGGAGGAGGAGGACAACGACGTTGAGGCAGCACCAGGGCTGAGGCCACTGGGTGCTCCCTAACGGTTGTGAGAGTGTGTTGGGCCTTTGCCCAGCAGTATTACAGCAGCCATGGTGAAGCTGGCCAACCCATTGTACACCACCTGGATCTTGGAAGCTATCAAGAAGGTGAAAAAGCAAAAGCAGCGGCCGTCCGAAGAGCGCATTTGCAATGCTGTGTCTATGTCCCATGGGCTTGACCGCAAGACGGTTCTGGAGCACCTTGAGCTCAGTGTTAAAGATGGCTCCATACTCAAGGTGTCCAACAAGGGGCTCAACTCCTACAAGGACCCTGATAACCCTGGACGGTTATCGCTCCCAAAACCCAGGGCGGGAGGAGGTGGAGGCAGTTCCAGCACCTCCAGCTCCAGCAAAAAACCCGGCCTGGACTGGAACAAACTCATCAAGCGCTCTCTGGAGGGGCTTCACGAACCTGGTGGATCATCTCTAAAGAGCATAGAACGCTTTCTGAAATGCCAGGCAGATGTTGCGGGTTATCTTTCTGGCAGTGGCTCTATGGGGCCCGGCATTTTCCACCAGCAGCTCCGGCTGGCTCTGAAGCGGGCCGTCGCTCACGGAAGGGTGATAAAACAAGGACCGCTCTTTCGGTTGGTAAGCAGGAGTTCTCATAATGACGGGACTGGCTGTGTGTCTCTGGATTCTCTGCCTCCAGTGCGTCTGCTGCCCCACGAACAAGATCGGGTGAGCTGAAGTTTTTTTTTAATGTTTTGAAGTTTTCTGTGTGCAGTGTGCAAAGCACCATTTCAGTTTCCTTTTCTGATGACCGGTATTTGCATACCGGTATTTCACTTCGGTTTCAAATACCGGCTCTCTATCATGACATGATTTGAGTAGGCAAGTAGCTTTCTTACAATTGTTAAAGTCCAGAAATTATTAAATATGTCAAAGGCATCCACAGAAATCGCATGTTAAACTAGAGATGTTCCGATACCCTTTTTCCCTTCCCGATACCGATTCCGATACCTGGGCTCAGGGTATCGGCCGATACCGAGTACTGATCCGATACCTGGGTGTGTATCTGTATATACAGCTGTATATACTACTAGCCCTGTATGAATTGCTAGAATTATCAGACTTATCCCTTAATTAAACATGAACAAATACATACAGTGAACTACTGTATTTATTACAGTATTTTTATTATCTGACATGCATTTGACAGTAATATTATTTATTTTTCTTAAGCGAAAAAAATACTTCAAATGCAGCCACAAATCTAACACTGCAAACTGAAAAAGGTATATATATATATATTAGGGATGGGCATTTCAAGCAAAAATAATATTCGAAGATCGCTGGGAATTATTCGATTTTTATTCGAAAATCGCAACTCCTCCCCCGCATGCACGCATGTAAAGGCTACACGCATATAAACAGAGAGAGAGAGGGAGAGACCATTCACACTCTCAATCTGTATGATAACAAACTGTTTAATTCATTAGGGAATAGGCTATATCAACTCAAGCCATGTAATTATTGTAACATGCTGAAACATATGACTGTTATTTGACATCGCCCCAAGTTACCGCAACCGTTAAATGCCACAAGTCTACAGTGTGCGCGTGAGGCGATGCGTTCTTCTTCTGTTGTCTCAGGGCGTTTTTACTCTGGCAGCAAACGAACTAGGGTTCAAGTTGAGTGTGAAACCAGACCAACACTGCGGAGGCGGAGGGAAGAATCAGCTCGGACCGCAGCAAACGTGTCCAGTATAAAACACCCTGAGAGCTGACTGACAGCTTTAGGTGCGTTATTGGCAGCGCCTCCCTCTGGTTACATGAACACGTCCCCACCACACCGAAAACATGGGGATTTTTTTGAGGACGATAATCGCACAAACTATTCGATATTCTATAATTAAATCAACTATCGAATATTTGAAAATCGCGACCCATCCCTAATATATATATATATATATTAATCAGAAAATAATCTCTACAACAAAACAAGTGAAAAATAAGCAACCATCTAGGCATTATTATTACTAGTAGAGACGTATTATTATTACATAGAGACGTAGCTAAATCTTCTGTACAGCAGTAGCCTAATATATTCTGTCAATTTAAAATGTTTTTAAACTTTTATTTTGAAAACTTTTATTTTGACGGGTTGCAATGCAGATATTTCAGTGTCTGTGTTCCTTATATGACAGTTTTCCCAAATGAAACGGTAAATTCTCATGAAGTGACAGTTTATGCGTTCGTGTCCTCATATAGTGACCATAGGCTGTGAATATGGACGTAGAGAAACTGGGGGAGGTTGCCGCTTGATAGAGACACGGCAGAGATTACAAAGACAGCGAGCGAGCGCGGGCACCCGGCATCCACACAGAGACGAAATACTGTTAAACAGCGGACATAGCATACTGCTAACGTGTTTTAATTTCTTCTTCGCTGCTCTAAACAGTGGGTTCCTTGTGGCAAAACAGCACAACTTCCTGTGTTTGCAATGCATTCGGAGCACCGAAGAAGAACCGCGCAGTGGTTAGGCAAAGCTTGTGGTCATAACTAGGTCTTGTTTAAGAAATTCAAGTACTCGCCGATACCAATGCCAACATTTTTTGTGGAATCTGTGATATTTCCGATACTAGTATCGGAATCAGAACAACTCTGTTAAACAATGCAACAGTTGGGATACAGCGGAATTCGTGGTGAAAAACTACATGATTCTGTATTGAAAATTCCAACAATCACAGTCTCAGTGAGCAAATTGTGCCAAAAGCAAAATTTTTGCTTTCCATTTTTTGCCAATTTGCCAATTTTTGATTTTAAAATACTTGAAGGAAACGGTTCACTTTCAGCAGTTATTGTCTATGGGGCAGATTTCGGCTTGTTGTACATCAGATACAGATAAATTAACACAGTAGATTTATTTGAATGCATTAATTAGAGAGTGATTGTGTGTGTGAATACCGTCTCTATTCATTATGAAGCTATGGTTTGTACTTCAAAGGTATTAAAATATATGCCTATAACGCTTGAGTTTCTAAGCTACTTTAGTGACTTTACTTTAGTCACAGGACAGGTTTGACACTGCGTTTCTGTGCTCTCTGCGCGCGATCTTCACGTGATGTGCCAGCTTCTGTCTGAGTGTTCGTTTGTCACAATATATCAGCCATTAGTTCAACATAATACATATCTGATGGTCGAAAATCGCTTTACTGTTCAAACTGGCAGGCCTTAAAACGCATACAAATGACAGCTTTGTGAGGACGCAGGTGAAAGAGGTCTGCCTTCAGGGCGCGCGCGTTGTCAGAGACGCGACACGGATCGGCTCTCTGTCACAGAAAAAAGCTGAGCACTGAACGGATAAGTTTTCTGTATTGTTGTTTTTTAATAGTGCACAATCGCTTTAAATGTTGAAACTGGCAAGCCTTTAAACGCATTTACTTGACAAACTTTATGAGGACGAAAGTGAAAGCGATCTGGCTTCAGGGCTTGTGCACGCCGTCTGTGTGTGGCAGAGCGTAGGCTATAAGAACGGCAGTTATCTTACCTGTATAAACTGTGTAAAACATGCAGTTACTATAGTGATTCTGGGCATCTATAAACAAAGATAACTGCTCCTGCATCTCTTTGTGCCTGCAAACTGCACTTGATGTGACTGACGGGGTGGAGTCACGATTAATCGTACAGCCCTATTTGAATGGGTGACTTCATGTGTTGCTGAACTGAATTGTGAGTTCCGTCACGTTGCATCACTGCCGTTGCTCGTGGTAGAAGTTGAAATATGTTAACCTTTTCAAGCGCCAACGCAGGTGTCAGCCAATCAGATGCAAAAAAAACAGCCTATGCAAAAACCTTCCTGAGGCGCTAGCCAATTGCGCTCATGCAACACCGGAAAAGTAATGTGATTGGCTGTTGTCACTATGACGGTCGCGTCAGCACCAAGCTTTCGACATGCCCTCTGTCGATGCCCCGTGTGAATGCAGCGTAATGATGTTATCACGATTCTTTTTCAAGACCAAAATTTTTAATCTTATCATTGTTATTAAAAATAAGAACAAGGTACAAAATAATAGTACATATACAATATAAGATATAAATAAACTAGGGGTGTAACGGTACACAACTGACGGTTCGGTACAGCAGTTTTAAAAAAAGGCTTTTTATTTATTTTTTATTAAACAGTGGTTTACTGAAAAAATTGTCTGTCCTTAAATTAATTGAATTATAACTAAAAGTTTCTTAAAGATAATGCTGTACACTATATAGGGAGCCCTTACTTGCACATTACTATAATATTAAAGGTTAACAACAGAGCCCAAACTATGAGCCTATATTCAGCTGATATTCATGTTTAGTTATAGGATAATCAATGCTCAAATAACACATTGTGTGCAAACATGTAAACTCCAATTCGTTGTTGAAATATAATCTTAGTGACTGTCATTTTCATGACGGATTTATCTAAACATAGCATTAAATAATCAAGACATCACTAACAGGTTAAGTAGAATTTATATATATATATATATGTATATATGTGTATATATATGTGTATATATATATATATATATATATATATATGTGTTTCAGTAAGTGTTATCCTCAACATACCTTAAGATATGAATTCATGTTTATTCTTCTGGAAGAGATGATCGCGTTCACTCGTGCGCATGTGCCGCGGCCGCTTGAATTGACGCTCCTATACAGTGATCAGTCGTCACAATAAAGAGCTTCAAAACGGCATTTATCGTTTGAATTTCGTGATAAAATGGACTAAATACTTAATATGTTCGAGTGGGAACTAGGATTGAAGTGTCTTCCGTGCTTAAAACAAGCCAACTGTTAACTGTTAAAGATTGCATTCGGAACCGTTCGGTACACACGTGCACCAAACCGAAAGCCCTGTACCGAAACGGTTTGGTACGAATACGTGTACCGTTACACCCCTAAAATAAACAGTGCATTAATATTTTCTAGGGGTGTAACAGGACCTCTGTTTACACCTCGTAAATACTACAGTGTATTGTGCACATTATTTTTTGACAGACGTCAATGAGATTCAGGCCCCTTCCATACGGAGACGTGTTTAGCTGTATACATTAAAACTTTGTAGCGTTTCGTCCACATGGATCCGGCGTTTTGGGAGCATGAAACTGATATTTTTTGAAACCGGGTTCCCAGAGTGGATAAATCTGAAAACGACACCCTTGCGTTTTCGTGTGTACAGCCAATCCGTATATTTTGTGAAACGGTGATGACATCACACCACGTCCTGCGTGGGGCGAGACTAGAATGGATACAACTACAGGCATTGGGTATGTGCACATTAATACTGCGTCGTTTAACTACTGTATTTTTGATTATTGTAAGGGTAGGTGTAGGCGTTAATAAAACACATCTGGTAAGTAGCATTTTTTTATTGTTATTTTATTGTGAGATTTTGCCTCACCTCCGACCATTGCTGTACCCCTTGCTGAACAGCCACAACTGTTCTTCTCCGTTTTTAGTGTATTTCTGTGGCAGAATTACAGCGCCACATACTGGCCTGGCATGTATACTACAGCCATTTTCATGCTCTCGTGTGTATGCCGATATTTCTTGAAATGAGGAAAAAAAAAAGGATCGGAAAGGTAAAGCTCTGGCTTCGTGTGTACAGGGCCTCAAATTAAGGGTGTACCTATATTCAGTATCGGTATCGCTCCAATGCTGCCATTTTTTCCCGGATCGGGTATCTATGGACCAGAGGAGACCCGGTCCAAATCCGATATTGTGCATAGGCTATTCTTTTGTTTTACCGCACAAAATATTATAAAGCACCATAAAGTTATTTTCTCCCGGGTGTCAATCACAACACTGGAGTAGAGGGCACTATAATTGTTCTTCATGCGCACAGTAACTGAAATTTAAAACCGTTAAAAGAACAGGCTCAATAAACTATTGCATAGGTATAATACACTATGCATCAATATATCTTCCCTTTGTGCTTTGAACTTTTCAATGCAAAACGATTCATTCTGCACACGGGATGCGCATAAGCACTCTAGTGAAGCTCTTGGTTTTTACAGTTGTTGCACTGGTGCACAATTATTTAATAAATAATTCACTACATTTGTGTCTGTATGTTGTTTTAAAAAGTTAGGAAAATAATGTTTAAGTCAAGGCCCGATGCCTTTCACAAAAGAATGATCCCAGTCTCTTCCACACAGTGAGGTATACAGTTTATTAGGTAATTCAGCACTGTTTTTAAAATTATTTTAGTATCGGATCATATCGGCCAATACTGAATCCCAGGTATCAGAGGCAAAAAAGGTGGATCGGACCACCCCTAATGGATTTGAATTTTGAAAACAGATGAATATGAAGGTAATAATTATTTATTTCTTAGCCAGCAAGTATTCAGTGATTGATGCCCATGAGTGTGTTATGTTGATGTTTTTAGTTAATAATAATCCAACCGATAGCCAGCCTAAGTTTTTGACGGACGTGATAACATGCGTGAGGGTTTGAACTATATTTGATTTTTGGGTAATTAAAAAAAGTTCATTATTTTTGTGTTTTTATTATTTTTGCATAGTTTATTTCGTGACTTATATTATTTCAGAGTCATGGTTTGTCAAACATTACATTCAGGTGTCACAGATTCATTGACTTTTGAAAATCAAGTTTTTTTTTTTACTACGAAAAGAATGGTTTTGATGAACAAAGTTTTTTTTTTTTTTGTCTTTTATTTAACCCATGAAAATGCAGATCCTGTTGTAAAAAATCAAAATGTTCCATTATTACCCCTTTGCAGATTTTGACTAATGTATTTTTTTTCTAAGGTTGCATGTTCAGTGCATGCTGAGTAGGGACCGAGTCTTAAAATACTCTAGTTGTCAGTCTGAAATACCTTGTTTAGGCCAGATAGTCTGAAAGAAAACATGGCAGAGATGGTCAAGAATGAAAGGTCACGTGAATTTTGCTTCCTGCCAAGGCTACCAGCTGCAAGATGGGCTGGTGTTGGTGGGGAGAGAAAGAGACAACAAGTGAATGAGTGCATGTTTGTTTTTGTTTAGAAATGTACAAAAAAAGGGTTTATGTGTTAGATCGGAGAGGTGTAACGGAAGATTTTGTCCTAGTGTGTAGCATTGGCGGAAGAGATCTACACATCCTCAGACTGATACATTCCATACCATTCTGCACGAGAGGGAGCGAGGGATGGAGAGAGAGATAGAGGCTGAACAGCAGACATACAGGCGGCAAGAGCAGGACAATACACACCCACTTTTTTGTAACCTGATAAATTGCAGCTCTGCCTTATGCCCCCCAGAGGCTAAACACACACGCATTCACACCCACCGACCCCTCCTATCACATCTGATATGGGTCACATCCATGATGTGCACTGCAGGGTGTTGGCTGTCAGAATGATGCCATGTTAAATTTGAGCTTGGTTTGTGGCTGTTCAGGTCTGTGTTTTGATTCGTGCGCGTGATGGGGAAGCTGTTACACACTTCCAAGGTTTTTGATGTGTGTTGTGTCTGGCTCAGGAATTAAGGCTTTCACAAGTGTCCTGAAGTCACATGACCACATGTCTGCAGTTGAAGAAAGGCTTAGAATTAGCTCTTGGCTTGTTTTAGATTGGATCACCATACTGATGCCAAGTTTCTTTTTTAGGATGCACAGGTTTTCACATTTATTGTAAATCCAGCATTGCAGGAAAATATAGAGGAAATGTGGGCTAAATGTGCCTTTTTTTGCGAATTACCGGTATCTCTGCAATTGTTTTATAGCCTTTGCCATGCATAGAGGTTGACTAAAATTAGTTTTTTCAGGCTATGCACAATTCTTTTGTGAATCTAACTTTAATTTAATTTCAAAGCCTGGGACACACCAATCCGACTTCAAAGAACTAGTGGCAACAAAAACCGACAGTGTTGTTGCCTCTCATCGGCTGTGCTTAAACGCACAGCACAGGCACAGAACGCAGTTTGCAGTAGTCTGTCTGTGTGTAAGAAATCATCTGTTTATATCAGCAGGCATCAATAGTCTATATTCATCGTTTCAGTTTCTTCTTTTGAATAAGGACATATGCAGATATACGAAACCTAAAAACATTTTATCTTTTTAGATATCAGTTATGTTGATAACTAACTTAATTTTAAGCAGCTCATGTTGCTATGAAAATATTAATGTTTTTGAATGCTCGGGTAGGATAACATAACATTAGACCAGCCTGTGCCTTGACTGACTTGCTCTTTCATCACTTTCGCTTGAATTCTTGTGCACTGACTCTTCGCTAAACTGAACATCCAATCAGAGTTCCCACTCTCAGCGACTGCCCTGACGCTGATTCAACATTCTGAATCGGACAAACCGCTGCCGACATGAGCCCGACGAGAGCCAACGTATGGAACACACAGCAAAAACTAGCCGGACAGACACTCGCCGTCGGCTGACCATCAGCTTGCTGTGTGCCGGCCTTAAAAGGATGGGTCTAATGCCATCTTATGCATTCTGACTTATTTACACGGTGAAAGAGTTGGATTCTAATGCTAAACATGGCCAAAATAAAATACAAAAACTGTATGACGTAGTATTTCTGTGCCAAATACACTCCTTCAGGATTCAAACAGTTTCTGAACGTTTTTTTCCGAGTATGGCCCTGTGTGATGCCATAAAGGAGGGAATTGCTTGTATGACCACTTCTCCCGGATGAGCACGTGTGCACACAAACCAGAGCGATAGCAAGAGCTCATCAATGAGCTTCGTTCGGGTTACAGAATCGGTCAGCAGTGCTGTCATTTTGATTTTTAGACAACAACAATGTCACTAAAGAACTGCATTTCAGGTTGTGAAGGAAAGAGAACTTTGTTCAGCTTCCCAAATTACCCAGCGTTAAGGAAACGGTTTGCAGTTTGTTTTTCCTGAGCAGCAACTGCGTTCTGCAAGTGTGTTTGTTTGTTCCCGGTCATAAGTCGAAACTGCATCAAATGTCTGTGTTTAGTTGGCAATCAGGTCGCAAGTGCATATAATGTAAACAACAGGAACGTATAGTGAATCAAAAGTTATCCAGGGATAATGCCATGATGTATTTTGTGTGCGCGCACGTACGCGTGCTTGTGACTCTTTAGCTTCGCCCACTGCACACCTGCACAAGCTCGGCTGTTTTCGGAAAGATTCAGTACAGTGTAAATTAGGGCTGTCAACAGATATTATAAATTCGAATATATATTCTAATAGTTTTAAAAAAACGAATTTCGAAGGTGAAAATTAATATTCGAATAAAAAAAATGTGGGAAAAAACGCCCGCGGTAGTAGATGCGTGGCTGTCTGCTTTGCGACTGGGCGCGCTAGTGCCTATGGCTAGCGCGCCTGAAGCCTTGTTTATACTTTTGCCTGGCTTCACAGTGTGAGCCCCCGCTGACTGCGCGCGCTCCTCTCCAAACAGACGAGGCGTTTAGTTTATAGGCTACTTGACGCGCTCGCCGTTGTGCTATTCTTTTAAGCGATAGAGGGCGACTCAGAGTAATTGTTCTATAAACCATCAGGAAAAAGCTTTGAGAAGAAGTGGGCTAATGTACACAGGTGACGATATTTATTTTAGTACACTTCACCGAAAACCACACTACAAAAGAATCATGTAAAACAGATCAAAATAAACCTTGATATTACTTGACATGTGAACAAAATGTATGTAGAAATGTAACGTTAACTTATACAACTAAATTTATGATCTCTTAAATGTTTCCTAATTTCACTAAACACTTTTGTCAGTTTTCACTTAGTTTCGTGAACTTTTCTTTATTAAAGTCCCTGTAAAGTCAAAACTAAACATGTGTTCTGAGTTTCTCACACCACAGATAAATGTGTTATTAACCACCCAGCCAAATTTGAATCATAAAATCCGGGAAGTACATAAAATAGCTTATCTAAAACTTGAAAAAATAAGCAGCATTTTCTGCTCTCAAACGCTGGGGGTGTGTCCGCTGTCGGCGCCGAAACCACGCCCACTCGCGGGAAAGCGGCAGTAGCACACAAGACAACACTCACTGATCACGAGCGTCTATGATCACGACGCACCAGATGTCGGTGGGACGGGAGGATGACGTCCTGGGCGGGGGATAGTCGGTTCTGCAGCGGATTATCAGTGAATCCCAGTTGTCTCCGGTGAAAGTTTGTAAAACGATCCGGTGTAAGGTCACTGCAGAGGTAGGTGTCGGTGATGATCCTCAGCTCTCTCCATCAAGGGTGCTGTTCACAAAATTAATCCACCTCTTCATCGTTTTTGTTTTGTAAGCTGTTATGCAAGTTGTTGACTATAGTAACTAACAGTACTAACAGTAACTCGCGATCGAACTGATGCGAATGTGCTCTAGTTATGATCGTGTTAGGGGAGGAGTCAGGCTCGGTGGCTCCAGTGCGTCATCGAGCCACCATTTTAGCCCCGCCCAGAAAATCCTGAACACAGCAACGGTGAAAAACTGTTTAACGGTCTAACTTCTGAATTCAGTACTTCATAGTTCACAGTCTTTGTAATGTGTTTCAGCAATACATTTCTAACATCTATAATGTGTTTAGAAACAAATCTCAGAATTGCCTTTACAGGGACTTTAAACGAGCTTGTTTATGTTTTGTAGGCTCATTTTGTAAATATAAGCAACTAATTTGTATTTGCAAACTGGACCACCCTAACTTTGCATCGCCCGCCACAAGCTGGCGAGGCCATAACGGAGAAATTAATTTTGTTCATTTGTAAGGACATGAGACCGATCAGTGTCGTGGATGGGGCAGGCTTCAGGGAGTTCTGTCAAGCAATGGAACCGAGGTACTGACTGAATAGATATTGATTATTTACCGTTTCATGTCAAGGAAAAGTTCCATGTTTACCACAGCACAGCTCGCTCGGAGCGTTCAATATGCTGTAAAACATCAATTAATATTTGTTTCAATCACTGAATGAAGCCTGCTATATTTGGGACAAGAGTTGCGACCTTAAATTGCTTGAACAAAAGCTTGCTTGATCAGCACTCAAAATGTGTTTGTTTATTTAAACCGTTATGCGCAGAGAGCGTGAGGGTAAGGGCGAGAGAGAGGTCTGCCGTCTTGGTCATTAGTTGATTTACTTGTTTGTGTGTAGGTAATACGTTGTCAAATATGTTTAAACTTAAATAGACTACCTATACAAGTAGTTATTAGTATTAGTTTTTAGATGGAATATTCAAACGTAATTTTTGAGCAATTTTGACAGCCCTAGTGTAAATATGATAAAACTAAAGACTCTTCGGAGATATGAAGGATGCAATACTACTCTATTGGTACTCAAGATTAATATAAGATTGGCAGTGTGTGTGTTATGTCTCTTTTATGATGTCATTGGCTAAATATTCCTCGTCATAAGTGCAATCTCTATTAGGGGTGGCACAGTTCACAAAACCCACGGTTCGGTTCGTATCACGGTTTTAAACACCAAACACTCCAGAAATTTACTTCAGCATATGATATATAGCTTAATCATCCACAATTTAGGATGCAGTATTAAAAATTTTTTACATCATGTAGAAGTTGTTTCTTAACTGGCTGTCTACAGAGTCCGACACATTGGCGTAACATTTTTCATGTTAATCATGTCGATTTTGATCAGAACAATGCACTGTGGCTTTAATTCAGCTGACCTGATTAACAAATTTCACCATGAAGTGTTCCTTGTGTTTCACAATCACCATATGACATCCAGCGCTGTGAAAAGAAAAAAAAATACACGAAAACACAACACTGCCAGAAGTTTTTGCCCAAACTTCAAAGGCATGTTTAAATTATTAAAACTAGAAGCATATCTTAACTTTTAAATGTTACATTTATCATGTGAACTACTTGTATACAACATGTTATATGCATGTGTGTATGAGACAGAGGGGAACACGGTCGCATTTGCAGCAGATATATGCTGCCCATCATAAATCAAACACAGACAGGGGTCGGAGGAGAACACCGGAAAATGTGACAGAATGGACAATATTTGTCTGTATTTGCAATACACAAGCTGCGGTTCAGCTGCGCGAGACAAACACTGCCAGTGTGTGAATGCACAGCGCGGCTCCCGCTCTCCATACCGACTGTATTTCTACACGTGACGTGACCTGCAGCACTCCACTTTTACTTTATTTTACTGTATGTCCACACACACACCTCTTATTTTGCGCGAAAAGGACACCCACTGTCTGAGGTAACATACGGGCACGAGGATACATAGCGCATGCGCCGAAACCGTGCGACGCACACACTCCGAACCAAGACAAGCAAACTGAACGGTTCTGTTTTTTTCCATGTACCGTGCCACCCCTAATCTCTATAGATAAGATGTGATTGCATTTAAGAATTGGCTTTGGATATTAAATAAGTGACAGTCCATTGATTCATGTTCAGATGACCAGCAAACCCCAATATTGCTTTTTACTCCTCTGCGTACAGGTTCACACAAAACACTTATTTAGTGCAAACTAAACCCTTTGGCCCAGTTTTTTTCTCTAAGTTAAGCTGTTATGGCAGCAAGTCTTTGAATTAGTCAATGCAGCTTTTTTCAACTTTGGCTTAATGCTTGAATTTAGAAGAATGCACTTGTTTTTTCACTAGAAGGTTTGTGTTGTCTGATTTGGTGCCTGTCAGTGATGCTGTTCCCTGCTTGACCGTTTATAGCTGCACATTGCTGACTATTCCCATGTAGCCTATACGCTGGTTCTGCTTCAGTGCAATGTGGAAGGGAGAAAAACAAATGGGTGAGCACTGGCTGTGACCCCGATATGAAGGAGCGATTTGTGTAGTCAACACACGAATGACACACTCCTCAATTTAAACATGATCGCAGACTCGCTCACACGTTCTTCCTCTAATAGGGGGTCATTGCCAGGGCAAATGTGGGGAGTGAGGGGGGGGAGGCTGAAGTCAAACAAGGGGCATGGAGGTATAGATGGGAAATCTCATCGCTTTTGGGGGGTTATTATGAGAGCGTGTGTATATAGGACATTAAGTGGGCTGGTCCTGATGAGAGGGTTTTGTGTAAGAGTCAGTAGTAAGAGGGATGGGAGTCTTGTGTTGCCCTTTCACAGCTGAAAGCTCCAGGGTTGAAGGAAAGTTCCTCAGGCGGTCATTCTGAGGACGTGTGAAAATTCTGATGACGCTTAGGATGTGAACTTGTAACCTGACAATGTTCAATCAGTTTATAGTCAGAATAATGTGATAATGGACCACTGAAATGGTGAGTAGCTGATTGGAAAAACCTAGATATTTCTTTTTCTAGTAATCATACAGAAAAATCATATAAAAATACATTCATGTCACGATTTGGTTTGATACACGATACTGATATCACAATACTGTAAACAAAGTCAAATTTTTTTTAAAAATGATTACTTCTAACACATAGTAAACCGTTAACAAAACGTTCTGTTAATTTAAAATGCTAAATTTGGTACTACATCAGGGGTGGGATGGAATAGGCATGGCCCTTCTCCCCCATGCACATAATGAGAGGAAAATATCTAGTATTTTATAGGGCTGGTCCGAATAATGTTTGGTAGTAAACAGGGTGGGTGTAAACAAGCTTTGGTAGTAAACAGGGTGGGTGCTGAACATATTCTTCTCTCTAATAAAGGCAGGAATCTGGAGAAGTGGCGTGCCTCACGCCGGCAGGCCTTATACCATTCAAGCAACCCGCAGCCAAATTGGCGCTAATTCAAAACCGAAACTAAAATGTGCACGGCCACAATTTCATTCTTTCACGGCTGCATTGTAATGTGACGGGGAGGGAAAATTTTCTCTCGGGTAAAAGGCTAATACATTTTGATTCTATTATTCTATTTTCCCCAATGTCAAACTATTTTCCCCAATGTCAAACCAACGCAGCTTAACCCGAAATGCATGCGCTGCTTCCATATAAGCTTGTGTAGTTGTGCGCTCTAGACAGAGAATACTCCGTTGCAGCCTTGCAGGGAACACTTAGGCTAAGAGGAAGCAAATATATTTATTAAGTATAACTAGGTTGGATTCTTATTCAACTGTTGGCTGCTAGACTATAAGATAATTGTATTTCGCCAGATTTTATCGTATAAACATATTCAAGCGCAAATGAGACCATTTCACGGGGCATGCCAGGTGTGTGGAAGGGAGAAAAAACAAAAAAACAACTGAATATTTGAATCCCAAATTTGAAAATCGAATACCAACCCACAGAATGAATATTCGAATATTCTGGTAGAGCCCTAGTATTTTAGTAAATGGGTTTTATTTTTAATTTATTAATAATAATAATAATAATAATAATACTACTACTCATTGAAGCACACGTGTGACTTTCTGGGTTTACCATATTCGCTGCTAAATGTAAATTTAGCTAAACTTTTATTTTGTGTGAACTGTTCAAAATCTGTCCAAAAATGAGTCTGCACTCTAGGTTTTCATGGTAAGTTTGTAACTTTCCATGTCTAGATTCAATTTGCAGACCTTTCCCAATGATTTTAGTGGAAAATCTTTAGAATTGATTTAAGTGTGGTTAAATGTGTTAAATATGGGCTGATAGCACTGCACTTGTATTGGAAGCTGAAACCACACACACACAAGCGGGGCAAAACTTTTTTCAGTTATTCGGAGCGCAGATTTCCTGTTTTATACTTTCTTCTTCATTCCTCTCTTCATTCGCCCTTTTGGCCTGACTGCTCTGACATGGCAGATAAACGTTACTGGAATGTAAAGAGGTTTACAGGACTTGTGTGATGACCATTAGCAATGCCATCTTCTCTCTAGATAGGTCTAAGATCATTGAGACATTAGAGCATCAGAGTGGTTGTGGACTCTGTGTCCTAGGCTTTGATTGCTTAGTTTCTCTGTTCATAGTGAAATTTCATCTAATAATAATAATAATCAAATAATAGTCATGCTGATGTAGTGGCAAATTATATAATATTTGGTAAATGTAAAGAGATGTAATGATAGAAAATGAGATGTATGCAAAATTAATTAAATTTAATGAGCACTTTTGATGCACAATATTTACTCTATACAAAATAAATAAATTGAATTTGTTATTGACAAGGCTGTTTTTTATTTTATTTTGGATCTTCTGTATATCAGCCAAAATGCAGTTATCAGACACGCTTTCTCAATATCCAGATTCCTGTTGTCTATTAAACATCTGCCATGTTCTGGTTGGTTGTTGTTGTTGTTGTTTGCTTTGTACGGTGTTGCTTTTAGTGAGGACTGAAACAACAATGCTGTAAAATTGTATTGTGCTGGTGTAAGAAAATGGATAAGTGTGGATTGTGCTGGATAGTTTTGTTGTACTTGTAATAGGGCTGAGTATGTGATTTGATTAGATTAGATTTCAATTCGATATAGATTATTTTGTATATATATCACAACCCATTCTTACTCCCAAGGCGTCAAAATCTGAAGCATGGTCAAGTTCCCTCCAATGGAGACAATGGAGATGCTACAGGTACCCCTAGGCGTCACTATATCGACGAACAGGGAAGTCCATTGATTTCAGTTGTTTGCCCAATGCATCAGATCAAGACGCATTTAATTATTTGCTTTTGTAAAAGTAGAATATTTATAGGCTACTTTTATATTTTGGAACAACTAACCCAACTCCTACTCTAAACCTACCCATTTCTCAAGAATATAACACGTAACAGGCAAAGAAAAGTAGTCACAGGTATTTATTGCAAAAACTGAGTTGATCTTAATTTTGTTGATCGTTTTAATCGCCGCTCCGTGAATGACTCTTTTCAATGAGATATGGCTGTGCACACGACTCTTTTAGTATGACTCATTCAGTCATGAGGCAGCACACGAGAGCCAATGACATTTTAAAATCAAAGTTGACATAATGACTGAATCGGTCACGAGACATACGTGAACCAATGCAATTTCTCTATGAAATCTGTCTAATGTTTCTTCGGATGGCAATTTTTGAAATTTGATTGTGTGAATGATCTTCGGCGGATGGAGACGCTGATCGCTTTTGGGGATTTTCTTAACACAAATCAATCATTTGGCCTCAGAACACTTGGAATGAACGCTAATGATGGCTAAATATTTCACAACCATGCACTAGTTTAATAAAGGGAAACTCGTTTACTTGTATAAACGTATCCTACTTAAAAAAAATTTGCACCTTGCTTTGTGCAACTGCATCTCTTCACGTTGACTCTTTCATGACCTCAGGCATTGTATGATCATCATGTCCTGTGATGGACTTGTGTGTGTTAAATAATGGTCAACCTTGTAAAGCTCATGTTCTCTGCTTCATTACTCCCTGCTGTTAGATGAATTTGCAACTACACGTCATTGGTGTCACTAGTAGGGATGGATATCATTAAGGTTTTAATGGTATTACTACTCTTACTAGGGCTGTGCGATATGACGAGATGTGTGTGTGTGTGTGTGTGTATACAGTGAGGAAAATAAGTATTTGAACACCCTGCTATTTTGCAAGTTCTCCCACTTGGAAATCATGGAGGGGTCTGAAATTGTCATCGCAGGTGCATGTCCACTCTGAGAGAAATCATCTAAAAAAAAAATCCAGAAATCACAATGTATGATTTTTTTAAAAATTATTTATTTGTATGATACAGCTGCAAATAAGTATTTGAACTCCTGTCTATCAGCTAGAATTCTGACCCTCAAAGACCTGTTAGTCTGCCTTTAAAATGTCCACCTCCACTCCATTTATTATCCTAAATTAGATGCACCTGTTTGAGGTCGTTAGCTGCATAGACACCTGTCCACCCCATACAATCAGTAAGAATCCAACTACTAACATGGCCAAGACCAAAGAGCTGTCCAAAGACACTAGAGTCAAAATTGTACACCTCCACAAGGCTGGAATGGGCTACGGGAAAATTGCCAAGCAGCTTGGTGAAAAAAGGTCCACTGTTGGAGCAATCATTAGAAAATGGAAGAAGCTAAACATGACTGTCAATCTCCCTCGGACTGGGGCTCCATGCAAGATCTCACCTTGTGGGGTCTCAATGATCCTAAGAAAGGTGAGAAATCAGCCCAGAACTACACGGGACGAGCTGGTCAATGACCTGAAAAGAGCTGGGACCACCGTTTTCAAGGTTACTGTTGGTAATACACCAAGACGTCATGGTTTGAAATCATGCATGGCACGGAAGGTTCCCCTGCTTAAACCAGCACATGTCAAGGCCCGTCTTAAGTTTTCCAATGACCATTTGGATGATCCAGAGGAGTCATGGGAGAAAGTCATGTGATCAGATGAGACCAAAATAGAACTTTTTGGTCTTAATTCCACTAAACGTGTTTGGAGGAAGAAGAATGATGAGTACCTTCCCAAGAACACCATCCCTACTGTGAAGCATGGGGGTGGTAGCATCATGCTTTGGGGGTGTTTTTCTGCAAATGGGACGGGGCGACTGCACTGTATTAAGGAGAGGATGACCGGGGCCATGTATTGCGAGATTTTGGGGAACAACATCCTTCCCTCAGTTAGAGCATTGAAGATGGGTCGAGGCTGGGTCTTCAAACATGACAATGACCCGAAGCACACAGCCAGGATAACCAAGGAGTGGCTCTGTAAGAAGCATATCAAGGTTCTGGCGTGGCCTAGCCAGTCTCCAGACGTAAACCCAATAGAGAATCTTTGGAGGGAGCTCAAACTCCGTGTTTCTCAGCGACAGGCCAGAAACCTGACTGATCTAGAGAAGATCTGTGTGGAGGAGTGGGCCAAAATCCCTCCTGCAGTGTGTGCAAACCTGGTGAAAAACTACAGGAAATGTTTGACCTCTGTAATTGCAAACAAAGGCTACTGTACCAAATATTAACTTGGATTTTCTGATTTTTCTCAGTTGTTCAAATACTTATTAGCAGCTGTGTCATACAAATAAATAGTAAAAAAATCATACATTGTGATTTCTGGATTTTTTTTTTAGATTGTTTCACAGTGGACATACGATGACAATTTCAGGCCCCTCCATGATTTCTAAGTTGGAGAACTAGCAAAATAGCAGGGTGTTCAAATACTTATTTTCCTCACTGTGTGTGTGTGTGTATATATGTATATGTATATGTGTATATGTATATGTGTATATATATATATATATATATAAATAAATAAATAAATAAATAAATAAATAAATAAATAAATAAATAAATAAATAAATAAATAAATAAATAATATATAAAGTATATGTGTTTGACCCCCTTTCGCCTTCAGAACTGCATTAATTCTACGTGGCATTGATTCAAGAAGGTGCTGAAAGCATTCTTTAGAAATGTTGGCCCATATTGATAGGATAGCATCTTGCAGTTGATGGAGATTTGTGGGATGCACATCCAGGGCACGAAGCTCCCGTTCCACCACATCCCAAAGATGCTCTATTGGGTTGAGATCTGGTGGCTGTGGGGGCCATTTTAGTACAGTGAAGGCATTGTCATGTTCAAGAAACCAATTTGAAATGATTCAAGCTTTGTGACATGGTGCATTTATCCTGCTGGAAGTAGCCATCAGAGGATGGGTACATGGTGGTCATAAAGGGATGGACATGGTCAGAAACAATGCTCAGGTAGGCCGTGGCATTTAAATGATGCCCAATTGGCACCTAAGGGGCCTAAAGTGTGCCAAGAAAACATCCCCCACACCATTACACCACCACCACCAGCCTGCACAGTGGTAACAAGGCATGATGGATCCATGTTCTCATTCTGTTTACGCCAAATTCTGACTCTACCATCTGAATGTCTCAACAGAAATCGAGACTCATCAGACCAGGCAACATTTTTCCAGTCTTCAACTGTCCAATTTTGGTGAGCTCGTGCAAATTGTAGCCTCTTTTTCCTATTTGTAGTGGAGATGAGTGGTACCCGGTGGGGTCTTCTGCTGTTGTAGCCCATCCGCCTCAAGGTTGTGCGTGTTGTGGCTTCACAAATGCTTTGCTGCATACCTTGGTTGTAACGAGTGGTTATTTCAGTCAAAGCTGCTTTTCTATCAGTTTGAATCAGTCGGCCCATTCTCCTCTGACCTCTAGCATCAACAAGGCATTTTCGCCCACAGGACTGCCGCATACTGGATGTTTTTCCCTTTTCACACCATTCTTTGTAAACCCTAGAAATGGTTGTGCGTGAAAATCCCAGTAACTGAGCAGATTGTGAAATACTCAGACCGGCCCGTCTGGCACCAACAACCATGCCACGCTCAGAATTGCTTAAATCAGCTTTCTTTCCCATTCTGACATTCAGTTTGGAGTTCAGGAGATTGTCTTGACCAGGAACACACCCCTAAATGCATTGAAGCAACTGCCATGTGATTGGTTGATTAAAAAATTGCATTAATGAGAAATTTAACAGGCGTTCCTAATAATCCTTTAGGTGAGTGTACATCCGATGGTATAAAATCGCTTGATTGTCCAAACTGGCAAGCCTTTAAATGCATACAATTGACAAAGTTTAGTGAAGTGAAAGTGATCTGGTTTCAGGTGCAGGCCTTGCGTGTTGTCCGCAACGTGACTTGGCTCTGTATCACAGAAAACAGCTTGCGAGCACTGAAGTGCCATGCTTTCCACATTGATGTTATTGAATGTTGTAAAATCACTTGAATGTTCAAACTGGCAAGCCTTTAAATGCATACAATTGACACTTTCGTGAGGATGCTGTCAGTGTGTTGACTCTGTGTTTGAGTTTGCCAGTCCGTGTTGCTTCCATGCCACTGACTGGATGGGGCGGCGTCACATAACTACACGCACGGTATGTTTTTAAAGGGAAAGTATTAACAGGACAAAACAACCGACATTGGGAAAATTATGTAGGTTAGATGTTATTTTGAATTAGAATTTAGAATTTGTATTTGAATTTTGAATTTAATTTTGAATAGAGGTTGAATTTTGGTTTCTATTACTTTGATTAAAGAATCGTCAAAAATGCAAAACGACAGAGTAAAACATAGCAGGCTTTTGCCTGCGGCACTACATATAACAGAAACTCGCAAAGATGCCAGTGTCTCATTCATCAGGACTTGTTGTGTTATTGGATGAATCAGCGTTTGTGAATAAATCTTCAGTGACAAACACTTCTAAATAAAGGCAATACATTTGAGTATTTTTCTGCCTCAAGTGGAGGAGTTTAAGTATCTAGGGGTCTTGTTCACGAGTGAGGGGAGGATGGAACGGGAGATTGACAGACGGATCGGTGCAGCTTCTGTAGTAATGCGGTCGCTGTACCGGTCGTTCGTGGTGAAGAAAGAGCTAAGCCGTAAGGCGAAGCTCTCGATTTACCGGTCTACTCTCACCTATGGTCATGAGCTTTGGGTCATGACCGAAAGGACAAGATCCCGGATACAGGCGGCCGAAATGAGCTTTCTCCGCAGGGTGGCTGTGCGCTCCCTTAGAGATAGGGTGAGAAGCTCAGTCACTCGGGAGGAACTCGGAGTAGAGCCACTGCTCCTCCACATCGAGATGGGACAGCTGAGGTGGCTCGGGCATCTGTTCCGGATGCCTCCTGAACGCCTTCCCGGGAAGGTGTTTCGGGCATGTCCAAACGGGAGGAGGCCCCGGGGAAGACCTAGGATACGCTGGAGGGACTATGTCCCCCTGCTGGCCTGGGAACGCCTCGGTGTGCCCCCAGGAAGAGCTAGAGGAAGTGTCTAGGGAGAGGGAAGTCTGGGCATCTCTGCTTAGACTGCTGCCCCCGTGACCCGGCCCCGGATAAAGCGGACGAAGATGGATGGATGGACATTTGAGTATATCCTTTAAAAATGTAAAAACAGAAATAGTCCTTTCCATGTGGTGAAATTGGTAACTTTAAATTTTGGTACCGTGACATCCCTAAAAACATCTATTTGTAAATGCACCAGTGTGCAGCCATTTTTAGTGTTTTATGTACAGAAGATATATACAACAAGAACAAATAAACAAATGGATAAATAAATGCAATAAAACAAATATACAAATGAAATAAACAGTGCTTTTATTTTTTTTAGGAAGGTCTAACATTACTGTTCAGGTAAGTAATCTAGCCTACAAAAGAAATCTAACAAAGTAATCAAATAAAAAATAACACTGCATAATTTTCACTGTATAAATTGATAGATTAATGCTTATTAAAGATAGTTATTCAGTCAAGAGCTGTGAGTGATTTTCTCTTTGTCTGTTGTTGTTTGATTAACATTTTTAATGGCACAATCATCAGCAGGTTTAATATATTAAAATAATAGTCTATTTAATAGCCACTTTAAGACAATATATTGACACACAATGGCTTTTCTCCCAGCTGTTTACATCCACTTAAGACATAAACTGTGTTTAAGTGTGTACTCTCCAAGCTGGTCATTTTGACATTTTTGTGTGCATCTGATCGTTTAGACTTGAACCCGAAGCCTAAATAATTTCCTTGTCTAATTGTGTCTGTTTCAAAGCGTGCACACAGAAAGCAACCTTGGGAACAGTGTCTCTTGTGCTGATTATTTTGCTTTCAATAACTTTTTTTTTTATCATCAAACACGCCCTACAACTTAGCATCAGTAGAAACTGCATTTGACAAAAATGCTGATTTCAGGTTAAGTTTGGGCACCCCTGTGAAGCTGTGCAAGATGGAATGCGACTAGTTTTTAATAGTTTTACCTCGAATATCTTCATTATATAATCCTTGGAAGCCAAAATCTAAATAAAATAAAATTAGATTAATATCACAGGCCTAAAGTGTATCCAGACGTTTGAATGTTTAGTTACTAATTAAGCTGGGGCTTTCGTGTTGTGTCTGCTGTAGCTCCGTAAGAGATCTGTCTTTCTCTTCTCGATTGCAAATAGCAGAAATGCTTTATAGACAAGTGGTTTAATATTATTGCATATAGAAACAGCTGGCAAGACAGTATTTGCAAGATAATGTCTATTAAGCAATAGTAAATGGTGCGTGTAATATCTCCAGTACCAACAGCAGAACCGATCAAGTCTGAGCTTCTTAAGTCGGCAGGAGGCATTTTGGCAGTTGCTCCAAATCTGAAAGGTGTTTTATTGTTTGTGTTGCTGTGAAAGGTCTTTTAGAAACAGAGGAAATTTGTTTAAAGAGTGTCTATCCATTAGTGTTGCACAATTAATCATTTGCTGTCTCGCTTCAAACACCCACACAATCATTTCAACCATACAGTGTCATTAAATAACACAAATTAATTACAATAATTCAAATAATCACAGAAGTACTGTTAATTATAAGGGTTTATAGTTCGGATATAAACACTGATGTCTACGGTAGTAATCAAAATAGAGTAAATCACCTTTTGAAAGAACTTGATGCTTCAAATTAAGATTGTATCACATTGTTGCACCAATAGTTGGCAACAAGTGACTGTTAACAAAGTTGTATTTTGTCATTGAATCATTCATTCAAAAGATTTGTTCAAAACCGCTGATTCATCCAGTTGTGTAATAAGTTGAAGTCTTTGTGTGAGTCTTTGAATCATTCATTCAAGCTCAGGGCTCCAGACTGCGACACAATTTTCCCAGCACTTCAAAACTCTAAATATTATCAAATTTTAATATTATTTTTAGCGTGATGATTTGTGAAACTAAAAGTGGCCTACACCTTTAAACTTTTAGTTTATGGCAAAACCCCCCCCCCACTCGTTAAAAAAAAAAAAAAAAAGACCAGTTGGTGGTGGCATAGCACTTATTTGACTTATCAGACCTTTCCACTCCTTAATTTATGGAAAAAAGGAAGTCACAAAGTAGGGATGGGCGATATGGACTAAAAAAATTATCCCGATATTTTCTAGTATTTATTGCGATAACGATATCAATGACGATAAATGTAGTATCATTCCCCATGTTTTTGGATACAAGTGAGAGCTGCATGCATTCTTGAGAGACTCAGAAAAACAAACAATGATCTAGTAAAACTGTACCTGTCATCAAATAGGCTCCTATAATACATAATATATATTATATATTTATATATTTATATATATTTATATTTATTTTTTTTAATGTAAAATTCCACACCAGCCTTTTCAGAAATGGAAAAGTTGCAGATATAATTGTCTTCTGTAAAAGTGCAGGTAATGTTTAAATAGTGCAACTGTGCTAAAAAAACATCACACAATACAAACAATAATAATTCAAATCAATGACAAGTTTTACATGTAAACCGATTCTGTATACACTCATGGTGCAAACAGTGGTAAAAATAGCAGAAACAGCAAAAGTAATTATCCCAAAAATGTCTTCAGATTACAAAAAAGTTGAAAATAATGATTTAATGATAGAACTTCAGTAATTTGAGTTAATAATACCACAAATTCTTCTACTAATAAAAATAAACTGGAATAAGGAATAATGAGCTTCTGGGTTAATGAATATTAATCATGTTGTCAGCGCTCATTCAAACTGATTTGCTGAAATCAAAACAGGCACAGTAATAGGTGCACGCCAGCCAATGAGATTCCCGTTTGTGCATTCGTTTTTTCCTGTTCATTAAAGGCTGAATAATTCCAAATAAACGCCATTATTTTACAGGAAAATACAACAAAGGATATTGTTTACATGTAGCACGTCAATTCTGTGTGGTATAAGACTCTCTCGCTCTCTCTTTGAGTGTGTGTGAAACACTGAGCGCTCTCAGTCGCGCGCCTCACACTAGTGTTTACTGTGCGTCAAATGCACTGCGCATTCATTGAGTTGAACAGAAATAGTGTGCTTTACCGATCGATTGAGACCGAGCGAATCTCTTAAGCGCTCAGTCCAAGTGCTCAGCGAGTGAAAATACATCTGTATGTACAGGTTCAGATTGCCCTCAGGTAGCCCCTCATTTAGCTATGAACTCTTCCACAGCTTCCACCATAGTTGTTTTCGCTCTGCACGTGAGATGCGGATTCAGTGCCGTCCCATCACGCGCTGCGCTTAGGGCACCAAGTGCTGCGGGGGCACCACAAGAAAATTCTCTCTCCAACCCCCGTTCATCTATACAAAGTGACGAACGCAGCCACCGCGACCATCATAAAGTAATAACGCTTTAAGCATCAAGAGACGGCCAGCGGTGGCACGATGCGGATGGGGCGCGCCATCAACTAGGCTTTATCGTTATTATCGCGGGAAGACAAATTCTTATCGTGGGGAGAATTTTTACCGGTATATCGCAAACGATAAGATATCGCCCATCCCTATCACAAAGTCTCATGAAAAACAAAAACTTTTCTTCAAATTGTGAATGGATTACACAGAAAACAATTAAAGAGTGCTCATTTTAGTTCAGTATGATACTATAGAAGAACAATAGTGCATTTAATAAGAGTGGAATATTAACATTTTTCCTTATAAAAATGAGGTTTTTGCACATTACTGTTTTTAATAAGTAAATCTTTTCTGCATATCAATTCAAGCTCAGCACTTCACTGTTAAATTTCCAATAAACAAACATGTACTATTCTTAGTAACTGCACTTATTAACAAAACAATGCAAAACAATTGTAATTTTATGATTAAATTAACTTTGATGCATTTTCCTCCATCCACCATCTGTAGAACTTAGTGGCACCAGTGCCACTGCTCTCAAATGTTAGTCTGGAGCCCTGAAACTATTTTTTTTTCATTCAAATAGTTAATTCATATTACTCAGGTATATATGCTGATATTTTAAACAGGCTAAAGCAATTAACATTTTTTCAGAAGCTTTAGTAAATTACATGTTATTTTGTTTTGTCTATTTAGTATCTTAAGGGTGTCAAAATTGTACCTTTAGGGGTACAACAGCTTGTCGCTGGGGCAGTACCCTTAAAAGGACACATTTGTACCTGTTTTACTCCTAAAAGGTGCATATTAGTACCTTAGAGTACAAATACGTACCTTAAGGTCCTACTATGAACCTTTTTGCGGTAAAAAAAGGTACAAATGTGTCATTTTAAGGGTACTGCCCCAGCGACAAGCTGTTGTACCCCAAAAGGTACAATTTTGACACCCTTTTTCTCTGTGTTAGGTGAATCGTGATCTCCATTTTAAACAAAAAACATGATTGTCAATTTATCCAGAATCGTGCAGCTCTGCTATCTTTCTGTCTGTCCCTTTTTCACTCACAGTTTGAACTTCTGAAGTGAATCATTCTAATAATGGACATTAATAATGTTTCTAATAATACAAAAGATCCAGTATAATCAAGTTAACATTTTAGATTTGATGTTGATGAAGGGATACTTCCGCATTAATGTTGCGGCTATGGGAGAATCTGAGACACAAATGTTGTCTAATACCATGCATGGCAATTCAAAACTTAAGATCAAGGCTAAGAACACTCCATATTCTCACCCAAAAGATGTGTTGTTGTTTTGGTTGTATGCAGAACCAGTGGGACAGTGAGAGCTTGTTTTGACGTTTGACAGTATTAATGTTGCATCTGCATGTCTGCCCTCTTGTTTTCTTTCAGTTTCCTTTCTCTCACTTGTTTGTGTTTGGTTGTGTTTTTTGTGTGTGTGCGAGTGTGTCCAGCTGTCTCCCTCTGTATGTGGATCAGTGAGGTTTTTGCACAGGGGCTTGTGGGTGATGGGTAGAGGGCTGCATCTTCAGGTGAATGCAGAAATGAGTTTCACATGTTAATGAGAACCTTGACAGAGCCAGAGACAAGGACATTGGGATTTGTTCTCCCTCCCCCTTGCATTCGTGCTGTATCCCCATCTACTCATTCTGGTTTCCAGTGTCTGATTGCCCACGCACAACATGCACTCAGCTTTGTGTACATTAAGAGGAAATTGAAGGCTACATTAGAATGGGCAAAAACTGGCAGATTGATGCATGTATGTGAGCGTGTGTTTGTGTGTGAGGAGGTGGCTTTTGTCCTGTCAGATGCGCTTCTGTAAGAATATTTTTTTTCTCTCCTACATGAAATATTTTTAGATTTCCTGTGGTGGTCTGCTGCCTGGCAGCTGTGCTTTTAATTTCATCCTGTGAATAGTTTGCTCCTCTCATCCAAGTTGTTTTACTGGTCTTTTTGAAGAATGAAAGAGTTGTTGTATGAACTCAAGGTGTGTCCATAAACTGCCCAGGTTTGCTACTTGTCCTGACTTGTTCTGAACAAAAACAATTATCAAGTGCTATCAAGCACTATCCTAAGTTGTGTGTGTGTGTATGTGTCTAGTAGTAATAATAGTACAAGTAAATAAATAAATATTAAAGGTCCCGTTCTTCATGTTTTTTTGAAGCTTTGATTGCGTTTACAGTGTGCAATATAACATATGTTCATGTTTCGTGTGTAAAAAACACAGTATTTTTCACACAATTTACTTATCTGTATACCGCTGTTTTCACTGTCCTAAAAACGGGCCGATGAGTTCCTTGTTCTATGAAGTCCCTCCTTCAGAAATACGTAACGAGTTCTGATTGTGCCAGCGGTTCCCGTGTTGTGATTTGACAGCAGCTTAGCGCACATGGCCCGGTTCCTGTGTTGTGATTCGACAGCAGCTTAGCGCACGTAACTTGCATGGAAAGGTCACGCCTCTTAACGGGAGATATATGCGCTTAATGATCTCTACAGCGTCCCTGGGAAAGCCAAACAAAGGTGATTTGACTCCGGGATGAAAATAACCGCATCTCGACAACATGGCGACAAACACACTCAAACGCACCACTTCCTTTTCTCCACGCGACCGTCCTCTTCTCCACGTGGGACAGCAACAAGACCACGCCCCCTTTTTCGCGTATTCTTGTGGGCGGAGGTTAGTCTGTTCTACTGACTGACGTAATTAATGAAGGAAGTACCAGGATGTAGTCCAAACCGGCCGTTCGCTGTAGGCTTTGAAAGGGAACTTCTGTTAAATAAAATATCTCGCTTGGCATTGAACTTTGAGCTTTATAATTTTACAGGTATTATTTATGCTCTAACAGCAACATTACACACTAACTAAAGTTTGAACAGTGGGATCACGAAGAACGGGACCTTTAAGCACCACCAACTAAGTTAAAGGAACACGCCGGCTTTTTGTGACTTTAGCTTATTCACCGTATCCCCCAGAGTTAGATAAGTCCATACATACCATTCTCATCTCCGTGCGTGCCATAACTCTGTCTGACACACCCACCGCTAGCCTAGCTAAGCATAGCCTACCATCTAGCCTACTGCTCAATAAGTGACAAAATAACGCCAACATTTTCTTATTTACATGTTGTGATGTGTATAGTTACATCGTGTACTAAGACAGGAGACGGAAAATGAAAGTTGCGATTTTCTAGACCGATATGGCTAGAAACTATACTCTCATTCCTGCATAATGATCAAGGACCGTACCGTGGGTGCAGCAGGGGCAATGATATCATGCAGCACCTGAAAATAGGCTAACTTGCGTCAACATAACAAACATGACAACCTGCTTGCATAGGGAGCATTTTGGGGACTATTTTCAGGTGCTGCGTAATGTCATTGCACCTCGCAGCAATGTTCCTTGATAATTACGCAGGAATGAGAGAGTATAGTTCCTAGCCAGTGTTTTTAGTGTTATTTTGTCACTTATATATTATGTAAACACAACTTTGATCGTTATGAACCGATTCCAAAATAAGAGTCGTTGAAAAAGAGAGTTACGACACTCCCATAGACTTCCATAGGTACTGAGGAATGAGGAAAGAAAGCGTGTCATGGAGCGACCAATAGTTCCAGCATTGAACCCCATTCATTTCAGTTTATCTCAAGCACACTTGCTGGCAAATTTATGAAATTACTGCATATTATTAGATTTTATGGCATTAGTTGACTTGTTCAGGAATATTAATAGAAGTGGTATTTTATTAAGCGCGTTAGTTAAGTATTATTGTTATAAAATAGATTGTTAGACTCTAACTGCAGTTAGATAACGTGAGCAGCACTGCAACAGCTACTATATCCAGATGCTATCTGTCATATTTCAACAGTCTCTGAGATCTTTCTGTCGAATGCGTTTCTATGAAGTCAGCCCATTCAAGGAATAACGTATAGCGGCCTGGATAAAAAGAGTTAAATTAAAGGTTGCCCAGTTTTTTTTAAACACCATTTAAAACTTTTTTCTTGGGTTAAATTCTGTATAGAATCATTCATTTATATTCACCTGTTGTGTATGCTTATGCGAGTATCATAAAACAACATTCGGACGTTAACAACATTTAAATTATAAAAGAAATTACCACTAACCAGCAAATGGAAGAAGAGGAACACTTATTGGCTCATTAGCCATTTTTTCTCTTTTTTTTTTTAAATTAATTTTTATAGATCATCAAATCACTATTATAACATTTAAAATATCTATTTTTGTTACTTTATTTGTACTGAAGTGTTAAATATATAGGCTAATTGTAGGGTAAGTCTCATGAAAAACAAAAACTTCTGACTAAACTTCACAATAAATCTTTATTTAAATCGCCTCTGTGCTTTGTTTATGTTGAGAGGATTTGTAGATAATGGGAAGATTTGTGTAAAACTTACACTAAAATTCATTCAGCTTTGAGACTGTATAAAACTTGTTTTAATCTATATGGATTCTCATTCCTGGTAAATTAAACATATGACTGGTCATTATTTTCAACAGAAATGCCCGTGATGGGCTACAACACTCAACACTGTAAAATCGTGCATTCACATGACCCAAATAAAATAACCAGATCACTCAAAAAAAAACATTAACATAGTCTCTTCTTTGTCTCTCCCCAGAATAAAATGCTACTGTAAAACCTAGTCGAAGTCGATGCACATATTGTGTTAATATTTACCAGAAATTGCTGCAAATATAGTGAAACTGCTGTCTATCCTGCTTAATCCTATTCAAACAGATTGACAGCTTGGAGTTGTTTGGAACTATTGAGAGCTCTATGAACCACGTGACCTCGTGGCACCGAGATCAAAGAGTGTCGTAACTTTTTCAATGGCTCTGATCACGATTAATCGATTTGACAGTACTAATATGAATAAAATGGTATATCAGTCTGGCGTGGCGAGTAAACTTTACTAGCCAATGGCGATTATATTGCAAGGTGTGCGTAGAGGGTTGAATTTATCTTACCAACCCCAGATTGTTACGCTTTTTTTAGTGAACGTAGACTTTTGGTCCCTTTAGTTTGTCTATATTAAACATTACATTTTTTTCAAAACTCCAGGAAAATGCATTGAGACATGAAGAGATTGTGAAACACGTGAAGAGTTTTCTACAATAGCTTTTGCGCTCAAGCATGAATGACAGACCACTGGATAAACGCCCAATATGACATGCATGTTAATGGCATTTGTTTACCAAGATAGTCAAGTGTGCTTTTTTTTTTCTCTTGTCAAATGGAAATCCAAGATTTCTTACGAGTTGCCCACCACAATGGCTGGTCGATAAGCAACATTACCGAAAACTATTTTAAAAGAGATCCCTACATTTGGCTGATAGTGAATGTTATGTAATTATTGTAAACTCTGCCAAAACATCAGGATATTTTAATTTTGTGCATCTGATAAGATGCAGGGGTGATAGCGTTCCGGCACCACGCCGGATTTCCGGCGTAGGCTACTGTGGCTGCGGGAAAAAAAAAAAAAAAATCAGGTTCTGGTTATATTGGTCTACGGCGGCGTTTTAGTGCCATGTTAAAAAAAAAAAAAAAAAAAAAAAATATATATATATATTATAATAATAATAAAAAAGATTGTCTAATGTTTATTTGATGTCTGTTTTTAAAAGCACGGAAGAGAATGTGCTGTTCTGTTAGACATCGTTTCAGCTATTAAAATAGTTCCGTTTTGTATGTATGGCAAAGTGATTTCGTTTCTGCCTTTTGATGAATTTTTTCCTTAGGCTATTCCAGCGGAAACTTAAAATACTCCGTCATTTTTAGCCATACAGATAAGTGCAAGACATAATTATAAACAGTAAACTGTCTACTTTTATTTGTGTACACTCACAATAACAGCAAAGGCCGTGGACTCGGGGCACAGATTATTTTGCACTCCACTCCAAACGCTGTCTTCATTTCAAAAATATATTTTGTTTATTAAACGCAAAGTTTTTCATTTCAAAAGCATTTCTAAATTCAGTTTATATTTCCAAAAAACGAAATTCCGAGCCAAAATAACGAAGTGGTAAAAAAAACCACCACCATGCAAATTCAAACTTTTCGCTCATCTCTGTATGTGGCAATGCGTCACAATAACCTGGGCTGGCGTATGTAAAAGTCGATCATTCTTTACAGATGATGGTATGTTTGGACAGAAGACGAGTTCTTTATTAAACTCATAAAAAAACAATAGAATATAAAATGCCACCATTTATCATAACACCTCATATGTGCCGCTCAAGTATAAGAGGCTTTCCTTGCCATCAGTGCTATAACACGCACGTCTCTTTCCATTAATAATAATGCCGTGCGGTGGCTGGGATAAACATAAACATAACATGCGTAGCATGATTTTTGGAATGATTTATCACGAGAGGAAAAAAAAATGTTTTAGTCGCATAACATCAGTTAATGGAAACGCTGTCATTTCGCAATATTTTTTGTCGACTTTTAGAAAATATCGCAAAAGTTTTGCGCAAATCTGTAATGGAAACGCGGCTAGTGTTATGTACAAGGAATACAAGTTGATGTAGACTAATATAAATTTAAAATGCATCGTTTTAATAAATACAAATCAGCAAAACTGTTTCAAGTGATACCCAGATAACAATTTTTGGTTCCCAGAACGTTCTGGGAACGTTAGTTTCTGGTTCCCAGAACGTTCTCAGAACGTTCCCAGAACAGGCATCCTAACGTTCTCTATTGGTTAGCCAGGAAAGTTTTCTTTACGTAAATCGAACGTTCCCCTAACCTCTTTACTCCGATATCATTTACCCTGTTGTACGCCAGTAATCGTCCAGCAATGCCCGCGTCCCATAGGGTATAAGCGGCATGGAAAACGGATGAATGGACGTCAATAATCAGTAGCGACTACAATCCATGTCTTGTTTTGAATTTATTTAATCAATAGAAATAATTCAAGCACATAAACCTTAATATGGAGGATTAAATCAAATTTAATTATGCATTAATATGTAGGCCTACATTTCGTAACTTGTATCACTGACACCTAACGTTACTCAGTTAAGTTACCACAACCAGGTTTTACGTTTAAGTGCCAAATAACAATGACTTCAACACAATATCATATATTGAATATGTGGTTTTAAAATGTAAATTTTATTCACAGACATTTATAATGAATAAAGATTACTTTAACTGGGATTATTTTCTTACCACTGAATTAACGGAACGTAGCCTAGCCTTCTCTGTTTTGGTCAGTAGATCAAAACTCCTCGGTTAACAAAATCTCTCTGATATCACACTATTTATACTGGTATATATATTAATTATAACCCATTATTCAATAAAGATCGATAAACTAATGTTAGTCAGTCGGCAAAAACGAAATGACCGTTAATTTTTAAATTACGCGAGTGCGAGTCTTTCTGTGGAAGACGGAAGAAAGCGCGTGCTGGAGAAGCGCGCACAGATCAGAGGCGCGCAGTAACGAAATATACAAATAACCCTTATAAAAAAATGTAATCTAAAAATAACCTGCAGGGAACGTTCTGGGAACGTTCTCTTTAGGTTATAAAAAAAACCACCTCAAAAATAACCTGCAGGGAACGTTCTGGGAACGTTCTCTTTAGGTTATAAAAAAAACCACCTCAAAAATAACCTGCAGGGAACGTTCTGGGAACGTTCTCTTTAGGTTATAAAAAAAACACCTCAAAAATAACCTGCAGGGAACGTTCTGGGAACGTTCTCTTTAGGTTATAAAAAAAACACCTCAAAAATAACCTGCAGGGAACGTTCTGGGAACGTTCTCTTTTGGTTACAAAAACACAACCAATAGAGAACGTTCCCAGAACGTTCTTATTTGGTTCCCCACAAAAATAACCAAACGGGAACCATATGGGAACGTTAGGGGAACGTTCTGTGTTTACTGGGTAGGCATTATTCAATTAAAAGTATCAATGAATAAAACATTGTTGACCAGGTGGATTATTCATTGAAATCATGGAGAATGACGTTTAGTTTTATTTTCATCATGAATGACAGCGCACCGTGTATTTACAGACAAACGAAATCTGCAGAAGTCTCTTTACTGCGGAACTGAACTTAATAAAACAGAAAATAAATCAATGTGTCATACATACAAAACGGAACTGTTTTAATAGCTTAATGTAGGCACTGAACATATTGAGAAGAAAATGCTGTGGTTTCTTGAATAATGCTGAGGGCATAATGCAAATATGAAAATATCTAAAAAAGAGCCACTTGTCAATAATGATGATCAGGGTTATAAATACTTAGGCTGTTTATATATTTGGGCCAAGGGGCCAACAAGTTGTGTTAAAAGTGCGTCGCATACATAGTACCCTCTCGGGGGGCAAGGAAAAAAGTTCAGGCTCAGGAATTTTTTTCACTATCAGCCCTGAAGATGCTAAATGTAGCAATATTTCTAGCCTGTTATATTTTGGTTTTGTGAAGCCTTAGTTTTGCCACTGCACGTAGAGAGAAGACACATCTCTTAAATTATCTCTTAAAGTTTGAAGTATACAACAGTATTCTGTTTAACCTAGTTCGGATTGGATCTATTGGCTAAGAGAACTGTATGTAAGGGTTTGGTTTTCTTTCTTCGAGTCCCACCCTTGAGTATGGATGTGTGTGGACCTGAGTCAGAGGAAAATGAACCCAATAAATCACACCTGCTCTCTGTCACACACACACACCTTAGAAACACCCTCATATGTGCACTGACCTTTTTTTTTCTTCTAAATCTGCCATTTCTTACTAGCCAGCCAAGAACACACTTCCAGTCTCCAGTCAAATACCCTTTGCTTTCTTTACAACTACTGCCATAAAAGCCTATACAGTTGCATTCAAAGCCACAGTAGCAATCTTCATATTTGTACTGCTGCATTGGCTGCAATGTTGTTCAATGTCTTTAAAGCAATATACGTTTAGTTCTTGAACTTTTCCTTGCATTCACATGTATCTGTTTTTGTGTGTGTGTGTGTGTGTGTGTGTGTGTGTGTGTGTGTGTGTGTGTGTGTGTGTGGTGTATGATGCATACTGCATTGTGGGTGGGTCTCTCTTGGACACGCTGAAAGATTAATGGTGCTCCAGAAGCAAATGTCAGATGGGGTGGCTTAGAATAAGCATCAACACATGCTTTTGTTGCCCACACCCTGACTATAATCCCACCTCTAGTCCCACACATTCAATGTGATCATGCCCACTGCAGCCTCTTTGATTATCAAAACTCTGAACCACTAGGTTTGTATCAGATTTTTTGGGGACTTTTTGATGCCACTCATTTACTGTTTCTTCCCCCCCCCCCACCCACCCACCTTTCCTAAACAATAATGTCAAAGTCAGTCTATTTGCTTCAGGCTTTTCTAAATCGGTCTCTGTGGAGAGGTATAAGCAATGTCCTTAGTTCAGAGCTGAATGAAGCAGACCTTAATACGGTTCATAAAGGGCAAATTAATTCTTCCACCCTGTCCTCAGCTGAGCACATTTACACTATATTCAGACCTCTGTTTCACTGTATAATTTGGATCTGCTTAGCCAATAACTCTCTTATTTGCTGTCGGTTTGTTTTTCTCTCTCAGCCTGTGGCAGAGCCCATACCCATCTGTAGTTTCTGTTTGGGGACCAAGGAACAGAATCGCGACAAGAAACCCGAAGAGTTAATCTCCTGTGCAGACTGTGGGAACAGCGGTAAGGAAGGGGTGAAAGTTCATTTGACCAATTTTATTAATTTACTTTGAAATATTAAAAACACATCAAGTAAATTATTCACACATCATAGCACAGTGACTTGTATTGGCACAGTGATCTATTGCCTTTCTTTGAACACAATATTGTAGTTTAAACAATCCTATAACGCTTGTCCTCGGTATGTGTTGTATTAATATGCTGGTACATAAACCAATTTTGGTACATGGGTATTGGATAAAAGGTGTTTGAAAGAATCTTAAAGCGGCAGTCTGTAACTTTTTGCACTCTAGTTAATAAACAGAACTGCATGTGTCTTGCGGAAGAAATAGTCCCAATATAAACACTTATTATAAGTGTACCATAATGATTCAGGGTAAGACAAAAACACATTTTGGACATTCTCATTATATAATTTTTGTAAATCTTGAACACAAAAAAAGTTACGGACAGCAGCTTTAAGTATGTGGATTATGTGATATTGTATTGGTTTGTTCTGTATAGATATACAATATTAATTTTAATTGTGCAGGTCTTAAAAAAGGTTTTACATTTGATTTTCAAAACGCTACAGAGACCCTGAAAATAATTATGGCTTAAGATAAGAGTAAAAAGCATGTGTTTATTACAGAATGGCTTTCTCTGTCTTCTCATCGGGACAAGGCTTTATTCAAGTTATTTAAGGCTGTCTCATTCTGTCTTCTCAGGGCACCCATCCTGTCTGAAGTTCTCTCCGGAGCTCACAGCACGGGTCAAAGCTCTGTGGTGGCAGTGTATCGAGTGCAAGACCTGCAGCAGCTGCCAGGACCAAGGAAAAAATGCAGTAGGTTTTTCCAGGGTCTTTCTCATTGTTGCTGCTAGATCATGTTAATTTACACTTGCATTCAAAAGGGGCTAGTAATATATATATTTTTTAATGTTTCAAAAAGGATTCTCTTTCGCTCACCAAAGCTGCATTTATTTGATCTAATATGCTTGGTGATTTGATGCTAAAGAAACTAGGGTTGTTGAAATGAATCATTACATGTAGTAATGGACCATAATCGATAATGGACCATAATCGAGTGTGCGCATGAGTGTGTGTGCGAGGCTGTATGCGTGAGTGTGTGACCGTTATTGCAAATTAATATACTACTTGACTTAAGTGGTGTTCAGATTTAGGTTGTGTTTGATGTTTGCTACATTCAGGAAGTGTACTTTCTTGGAGCAGATAAAATAAAAACGGTTCATGTATATCTGACTGCTTGTATTCAATGACAAAAATGTAGCCATGTGCAGTAATATTGAAAATTGCAATGCATCGTGATATCGAATCGTTGACATCGCGAGACCAGTGATTATTCACACCCCTAAAAGAAAAAATGTATATCACATTATTGTTTTATTTTTGTAATTAAAAATAAGAACAAAAAGGAAATGACAAACAATAAGACAAATACAAAATTAAGTTTTTTAGGTACAATACGTTTATTTAACATCTAGTTAAATACACAGAAAACGAAATTGAATAATCAAATTTACACAAAATACGGCATAGTCTTAACTGTATGAATTAATATATATTTATTCTTATTAAAGCTATAAACAGTGGGTCAGTATTGGTACGTAATACCCTGTCAAAATTGTGTCCTGAGAATGTTTACATGAAGCTTTTCTTGGTTTACTTTAAAATGACTTTTTTTTTATAACTTAACCTTAGCCTTGTGTTTCTTATCACATCTCTTCAACTGAAGAACTCAAAAGAGAGTTGTCACAAACTCCTCTAGCATTCAAAATTGCAAAAATTCATAATTCGGGTCCTTGACTCTTGTGTTGTCTGTGTGTTTGTATTTTACAGGACAACATGTTGTTCTGTGACTCCTGTGACCGAGGTTTCCACATGGAGTGTTGTGACCCCCCACTGATGCGAATGCCAAAAGGTGAGTGCCCACACAATTAAATGCAGGCCTTTTCTACTACAGTGTAATCAGTGGATTTGTTTCTAGGGCTCACAATTAGGGATATGACGGTGAGGAAATTTTCCCACCAGTTAATCGACCTGTGACAACACCGGTATCACCGACTGGGCTGTTAAGTCACTAATTCTATCTAAACCGAAAGTAACATGCACACGGCCGCTCAGGCATTCATAACGTGGTTATGAGTGGTTTCAATGAATTCCTATGAAGGTTTAGCTTCTTTAGGAATGAACTGAAAACGCGCCAGTGCGCGCACACGTGAATGACAGTTCGGCCGTAAATGCATGCTCTGTATGGCTGTGAATGAATGACAGTTCGGCTGTAAATGCATGCTTTGTGCGGCCCTCAATTTAGTTTCGCCAATTCGGGGGCGGGTTGCTTGAATTGTGGGTTTATTAGCCCACTATTCTTAATGAAAAACACACAACAAAACAGTACAATGACAAACTCCCTTAAATAGGTGCTTTTACATTTCATTTTGAAACTAAATCTTCCGCGGCCATCTCGGTCTCAGTCTCACCTCGCTCTCATGAGAAATGCAATCTGACTCCTGCTGCTGGTCTGTGTTGCGACTCTCGTTCTGAGCATGCTTTATTAATCGGACACGTTCAGTTTTTCATTGTATTGTTTGTTCTCTAACTGAACTAAATTATTTTTTTTTTTAAATCTAAATGAGCAAGTGATGTAACCAGTGTTGAGTCTGAACACCTGTAACACCGACTATCGTAGCAAGCCTACTCACAATATATTCTTAATTCACACTGTGTTGATGAATTCCTTCACAAAAATGTTTTCTTTGTTATTATACTTAATAATGCAAGTAATTATTCTTAATTGCTGCTCTGCAGGCATGTGGATCTGTCAGATCTGTCGGCCAAGAAAAAAGGGAAGAAAGCTCTTACATGAAAAAGCAGCACAAATCAAACGGCGATACAATGCACCCCTGGGGCGGCCAAAGGGCAGGTATATTAAACGATTTGATTCTCCTTATGATTACAAAACTGTTTAAATTATTTGCATAACTGTTCATAAGGCTACTAAAAGTTCTCTTGTCCTCAGACCGGGCCGACCTTTTAAGAAGCTTCGAGGTGGTGGACGTGGAAGGAGAAGGCGGGGTACAGGAGGCGTGGATCAGTGCTCGCAAGGCTCCTCCTCCCCACACTCTTCCTCGAGCTCCTCATGCGAAGGTTACCCTGGTGACGATCGCATGCTGTTCTCTCTCCGAGAAGAAGATTCTGAGCATGGTGGCCTGCGTTTTAATAAGAAAACAAAGGGTCTGATTGACGCCCTCAGCAAGTTCTTCACGCCATCCCCGGACGGGAGGAAAGCCCGCGCTGAAGTGGTGGACTATTCCCAGCAATATCGTATACGCAAGAAGTGCAACCGCAAGGGCGAGCATGATGACAGGACGGGAGGTGAGATGGGTCAGTTAAGCTTTTTTTTTTACCTTTCAACATCCATATTAGGTGATCCAATCACAAGAGGACACATTGAGCAGTTATCTCAAAATATGTTTGTTGTGAGATTAAAACTAAAAGGTATATTTTGGAGCAACATTGTGCTAACTTAATTTTGTTAAACCTAAAAGTAACATTTAAGAGATTAATGTTTTTGAACTAGGGATGGAGGATAAGGACTAAAATATGGGATAAAATGTATTACGATATATTCTGATAGTTATTGCGATTAACGATATCAATGACGATATAAATGTAGTACCATTCCCCATGTTTTTGCCTACAAGTGAGAGCTGCATGCATTCATGAGAGCCTCAGAAAAACCCATCATCAAATAGGCTCCTATAATAAACAAATTACAAAAGAATATAAAGGAAAAAAACCCTAGGAAAAAATCTCAGAAAAACACCATCCTATTCAGAAATGGTCAAGTTGCAAATATACTTTTCTTCTGTAAAAGTGAAGGTAATGTTTAAATAGTGCATCGGTGTTGAAAAACATCACAATACTAACAATAATTAAAATCATTGACATGAAGTTTGAAAACACAGATTCTGTATTCATATTTTCATGGCGCAAATAGCAACAAAAAATAACATCCATGTCTTCAGATTACATGATAGAACTTAAGTCATTTGAACTAAAACTTGGTAATCATGTGTGAATGAAAACGAATGAATGCATATTTGCCATTTTAACTGAATTTAGGACTGGTGGTGTTGCTTAAGACATAGTTGGTCATTCAGTGTTTCTATAAAAAAAAAGCAGAACAATAATACTACGAATTCTACTTCTAATAACAATATAAATCGCACTAAGGATTGATGAGCTGCTGGGTTAATGAATATTAATCACATTGTCAGCATTCGCGACAGTGGTGAGCGCCAGCCAATGAGATTGCCGTTTGCGCATTCGTTTCTTCTTGTTCACAAAGGCTGAATAATTCCAAATGAAAATATATCTGTGTGTACAGGTTACAAATTGTAGAGGCAGCTCCTTGTTTAGCGATAAACTCCTCCGCAGCTTCCGCTCTAGTTGTTTTCGCTCTGCTCGTGAGTTGCGAAATGGGTCACGTCATCAACTAAGCTTTATCGTTATTATTGCGGGAAGACAAATTCTTATCGTGGGGAGAGCTGATAAGATACTGTGTACAAAGAGACTCACAATGCTGAAAAAAACACTTTCTATAAGAACTTTTTGGATTTGAAATAAAAGTAATGAATAAATGTTGTTTGTTTTAAACAGCTGTGAATCAGTTGCACCCTGCAAACGCATCATATGTGTCTGTCGCATTATTAGTTTGGAGCCTTGCAATGTATTTGTGGAAAGGGTTCTTCAATTAAATAGAAAGTTCAAATAATCAGCATTTATTTGAAACGCAAATCTTTTGTAACATTATAATTAGGGTTGGGTAACGAATCCCAGTGCCAATATCGTGCTTTCGCTCCATATCAAACGTTGCTTTCGCTGGCGCCGAGCCAGAGACCGACGCGCTCAGCGCTCATCACATATCACAACTATTTAGTGTTTTCAACCACATAATGTTTATTTCAGGTTTCAGACATTTAAATGCTCATAAGTACTAGCAAAAAACACACACTGATGTCTATGGAAGCGGCAAAAATAATCCTTTCAGACAGTTATTACTTGACTACGTGTTTTATTCATATCAGATACACATTATATAGTAACTATATAGTTTACTCTATTCTTCTCCCGCTGTCATACAGCGCTATTGTGGCAGCTGTGTGTCATTTGAGAAGCATGACGCGTCGCCATGGAAACAATAGGGTGATGCGTTCTAAAATATTTTGCCAGAGATTATGGTCATATTTCTGCAAAATAAAGCTGAAGCTTGAAGCCAGTTTGTAGCATACCAAGTATACAGACTACTGCTGTTATTACTGTAACTGTTATTTAGAGTTAAATTAGACCTGTTGTAGTTGGGTTAGGTGGCTTTAGTTTTACTGTGAATTTGTTAAGTAAATTGTGTTTTGTATTTATTTATATATTTAAGTATACTTTAAACTTGTAATAAATTGTTCAATTTAAATAATAAAAAAAAAAATCAATTTAAACCCATTCTTTAATCTCATCCACTTTGTTTTGTGGCTCTTTTTTTTTTTTTTAAAGTATCGGTTTAGGCACCGGTACCATTTTAAAAGTATCGGTTTGGTACCGGTATCGAAAAAAACCCAAACGATACCCAACCCTAATTATAATTGTCTTTACGGTTATTTGACATATGAAGACAAATTTATAATTATTCTTTCACATTGTGACTAGTTAAAAAAGCGTAAAATGAAAAGTATGAATTAATTGTGAGACTGCTGTCTCTTTTATTAGTGTGTTTGCTTTGTACCTTCAGTTTTGTGATCGCACTCACTCTTTGGCTGTTTTAACTGTCGTGGTGTCTGTTTGCATCACAGACAATCAGGAGTGTGGAGACAACTGGCGGGAGGACGAAGATAAGCTGCCAGGACATGAAAACCTAACTGAGAAAGACGTGGAGCTCTTCAGGCACATTCAGGAACTGGCACTACAGGTACAAAAAGGAAACATCATTAAATGTTGTCTTACAAATTCAAATTACTGTCCCATCTGAATTTGATTAATAGATAATCTGTAAAGAATGTCTTTCTCCATTTACTGAGAAACATTCTCCTCTAGAGACTGTGTGTGTGAGACGCTTGCGCTGCAGTTTTTAGAAATCGCACAGAACAGAATGATACTCTTACAAAGTAAAATTTAACAAATGCATTAATGACATTTTAAATAAAATGTTAAACATTTAATTAAATCCATATACTAACGTGTAAAAATCAATCTGAATCCTTCGGTCTACAAACCCTATGCTTGATGGTAGGGGTGCCCATTGCTTGTTTGCAGTCACTGAATTTTCTTTTGCTATATTAGTCAAGACTTGGAAGCTGTGAAGGCCTTTATTTCTGCAGAATGTAATCTTGTTATCTTGACAGCTGGTGCCTCTCTCAGTGATGCGCACACACAAACACAAATGCACATGTGTAGACTGATTGGCTGATTGGTGTGTGCGATTTGAAGCTCCCAGCAGAAGCAGCCACTCTCTGACTGCCTGAGGCCATCAGTCGAAGAAAAACACTCACCAACCCAGAGAGACAATCATATTCGCACACAGTGTCAGAAAGAGCCAGCACGCTTGTGTTGAGCAGCCAGAAAGGAAGAATACCATCCTGTGGTTTGACAATAAGACTACATTTGTTTGCTCTATAACATTTAGGCCATGTACACTGCAAAGTTCAGGGAGAGACAGATGCATTTAAATATGGCAATGAATCCCCCTAAATAATTATTTTGTATGTGTACAGGGATATAAGAGTTACTCTCGAAGTTGTGATGGTTGGCAGTTTAGCAATACAATTTCATTTAGCACACAACCAGGTTCAAATCCTGATTCATCATCTAATAAAACAAAAATATATTTTATTTATGAATTTTCAATAAGTTGCAGTAAAAATTGACATTCAGAAATCTCCATGTGTTTTCACTATATGAAAAAGATTTAAAGCTTTGTTTTTCCATGAGAGAAATTCAAACAAGCAAGATGTAAACAATGACAATCCTTTTGTTCAACTTGATTTTTAAACATTTGAATGAGTGATTTCTGCCATTACATTTCAGACACCCTTTTTTATATAAGCAAATGGATTGCATATGCCATTGAGATACAGAGCAGAAACGTGCGTGATTTATTACTGAGTGTCAGCAGGCTGGCGAGTCAGGCAGATGCTCTCAATTTCCAGTTGGTATGCAGATAAGAGCTAATAATAATCCTGTAAGCCTGTGTGGCGAGCTGTATGCTTGTGAAAAACTGTTGTTGATTATTAGAATAAAAGTCAGGGCCTTGACCGTTTTTTTTTTTGTGTAAAAGAGTGACTTTGTTCTCTTCCGTGTGTGACGGGACACTGGGAAATTGCCATAGTGGCCTTCTAGTCTCTAAATTGTACGTGTCCACTGGGATCTTTTTTTTTTACTTTCTTGTACTTGAACTCTTATAGAAAGTCGGGGTGACTGGTCCACCGGACCCCCAGATGCGCTGTCCATCAGTTATAGAGTTTGGGAAGTATGAAATTCAGACGTGGTACTCTTCTCCATACCCACAGGAGTACAGCAGGTAATGAACATGTGCCATCATCATCATCATCATCATCATCATCAAAAACTGATTAATCCCATTTATGATGTTTAATGCAGCTTCACATGTTAATCTTTTTGTGTTCAAAAATTTAGATTTAAAGTTAGTGCTAGAAGGTTGTGTATTGGCCAAGTTGATTTAGTGAATCATATGTGGTCATTTTTAAAAAGTCCCATGGCATGGCATGGGATTGGTATTTTGGATTATCACATTTTCTGATTTCCAGTATTTATTTATTTTTTTTAATATTCAAGTACTTGGTCAATTTAACATGGTAGATTAGCAGTGTTGTTGTTGTTAACTGAAACTATAAAAATGTTTTTTTTTTGTTAATTAAAATAAGGCTGAAATTAAATATAAATATCAGATGGAAAAACTATAATTTATTTTCTAACCAGAAGTGCTAAAATTACTCAAACTGAAATAATTAAAATCAAAGCTGAATAGAAATAATAAAAAAAAAACTAATAAAAATGTCAATCACATAAATTTACTAAAATGAAAACTGAAAATATAATAAGAGTACATTTTAAACGAGTGTGTGTGTATATTGGGGATTGGCTCTTTTTTTGGAAGACATATTCTGCCATATTGTGCATTGCAATTTCTCCAGTTCATAGTAATAGAAGTGCATGTCTTTCAGTATATAAAGTTTTTGTGATTTTATATATTCATCTTAACCTCTTGCTGTTTTGATTGTCTTTTAAAGGCTCTCACGAGAGATGTGCTTCTTCACCTTAGATTTTTAGGCTGTAAATACTGATGTGTGATTGTTTCGATGTTACAGGCTCCCTAAGCTCTACCTCTGTGAGTTCTGTCTACGCTACATGAAGAGTCGCAGCATTCTCTACCAGCACATGCGAAAGTGCAGCTGGTTCCACCCGCCTGCCAACGAGATCTACAGGAAGGATGATGTGTCTGTGTTCGAGGTGAGGACAAGAAATCTCCACCCCACAAATACACACAGACACTTACGCATGCACGTCTTTGTTTATACACACTGGGCAGCACAGACAAATGCTTGTCTACACTAGTCATGCACACGCAAATGTGTGTTTTCGTACGTGCTGAGCCAACAAAGGAAATCTCATTCACACTGATAGACGTGCACACTCCCATACTGGCTCATGCAATAACATCCGCCCACTTCCTGCCCTCACGAGGTGTTGTAATGATGCCGCACAGCAGGGTAATAAATGTAGAATGGTAAGCACTCGTTGTTTCAGAATCACTATGGTGATTTACTACAGCCATTGTGTTTCTATGAAAGAACATTTAACTGTAAACATGACATACAAATCTCTAGTGTGTTGTCTAAATCCGCACTGACAGATCAGATTTAACAGAGCTTACATGGTTATGGTCACACACTCAGATTTTGGGGCTTGAAAGCTATATGATTCTCAAATTCTCCAGTACAGAAAACGGCTTACAGAATATCTATTTGAACAGAGAGCCCTTTTCTAGACCCTTTTTCAGGGATCCCTGCTGGTCAATCAAATTCAATTTAACTTTAGCAAAAGTCTTAAAATAATCAAGATTTTTGTTATATCATTTAAGATATTTAACTCTTTCCCCTCCAGTGTTTTTTTTCTTCTTTTTTTTTATAAAGTTGCCTGTCAGCGTTTTTGATCATTTTCACAAAAATGTAATGGCCCATAGAATAATTTGTTGTATGAATATCTGAACATGCAAAAGAAAAAAAGAAAAAAAAGCAGAACAATAATACTACGAATTATATTTCTAATAACTATATAAATCGTGCTAAGGATTGATGAGCTGCTGGGTTAATGAATATTAATCACATTGTCGCGACAGTGGTGAGCGCCAGCCAATGAGATTGCCGTTTGTGCATTCGTTTCTTCTTGTTCACAAAGGCTGAATAATTCCAAATGAAAATATATCAGAAGAAAGAGCAGACCCTCTGCTTTTAAACAACAAAAAAACTTTTTATTCTAGCTTCATGCATTCCCTTTTAATCAACACTTGAATATGGGTAAGTTTCATAAAAAAGCAACATTTGTTCAAAATGAACAAAAAGCTGAGAAAATCACGTTTTTGTCAAAGACTACATCCAGATCGATGATCAAACACAAATGGAGTAAATCGAGTCCATCAACACCCCTAATGCTTGCACAGTCCTATAGCTTGTCCTGGGTCAACATTTAATTCAGTAACATTAGATAGTTTTGATTTATATGATGTTTAATGTTGGTGATCACGTTATTTTGCATCTGCTTGCATACGATCGCTGTACTTCTGTACTCGTTCAGAAGATGTGTAACAGCGCCCCCTAGCGTATAACAGTGAAAACAGGGAGCGTGTGAAGCGTTTTCTTATAAATTACGGAAAATCCGTGTTTGGCGGGGAAAGAGTTAAGAAGTCTTAAATTTGGGGACAGAAAAACGGGAATCGTGATAAAGCCTAATGTGATTACAATTCAGAAGGCTATGATTTAATAAATCAATGAATAGCATGCATTTATGCCAAGCAATTTCTTTTGATTTACTGTTCATAGATTATGTCGGCGTTTACTTTATGGTATTTTTATTGCAATATGTAGACAGCTGGAAGTAGTAATGCATGGATGTTTGAATTTAATTTAGCAGACGCTTTCTTTGTAAGTTGCCCAAAGCAACTTACAAATGAGGAATTCAACAAGGGATTTCTCTTACAGAGGAAAAGTATCATGAGAAGTGCCTAGTAAAAAAAGTTGTAATCATTGTCCAGAATATGACAAGCTAGAATAGGGAGGTATTCATTGAAAAACAAAACTGGTCTTGACACAATAGTCCCTCAGAAATTGATAATACATTTCTATGAAAAAAAGAATGTAAGGACAAATAATCAAACTTTAAGCAACAGCACAAATACATAGAATAGTGCAAAGATACTAATAAAATAAACACTGTTTTAGGTCTCTAACAGTAATTTTCAGGTACAGAAATTGAATAAAGTAATCAAATGTAAAATAGCGTTGCATATAATCTTCACTGTATAAATTAAATACTAATCATTAAGTGAGTGTTTTCCTTGTTGTTTGATTAACATTAAAAACACAGACAGCAGGAATAGTAGGCCGCTGTCACTTTAATACATAATGCATGAATCCAGTACAGTGATACTGTTAAACATGCGTTGTCTTGTCTGTTTAAGTTCACTTAAGACATAACCTACTATGTTTGCTAGGATTTTCGCCAAGACGGGCATGTTTGACACACTTTTTGTGTGAATTTGTCCGTTGTGGACTTTTTTTATTCTTTTTTTTTTTTTTTTTCTGCTGTGACATTAATCAACACCACTTGGTGTTGTTGTGTGTGTTACTGCTTGCCGTCCTGTTTGGTCAGTTAGTTTTAGAGGCTAGGGTTTCAGAGCTGCTCCTGGTCTGGTCCTGACTCAGCAGGATACCTGTGGTGGCAGCACTGCTAAAAGCTAAAATGGTTGGCATTGAGTTGACAGGAAAAGGAGCCGTGTATTTTATCATAACTTGCTGCACATGAACAGAGACTTTGTGCCAGTCTCTGCTGCATGACTTGTTTCAAAATGTTGACTTCATATTAGAGGTTGAGAATCTTACAGTATAATAGCAAAATGCAATGCCAGTAAGTTATAAATGGGAGCTAATTGTTAGTGTAATAGTATCTGAATCCTAGAAAAAATACTTCACATTGTTGTTTGATAGCATCATATTTGTTTAGGACACATTAAGTTGACCAAAGTCTAAAAAACTTCTCTTCACTCCAGGTGGATGGAAATGTCAGCACAATATACTGTCAGAATCTGTGCCTGCTGGCCAAACTCTTCCTGGACCATAAGACACTGTACTATGACGTGGAGCCCTTCCTTTTTTATGTACTTACACAGAATGACAGTAAAGGCTGCCATCTCGTAGGATACTTTTCAAAGGTGAGCAAATAGTTTCACAAATCTTTTTAGTAGAGGTTGATCATTCAATGCATCATTCAAAACTGTAACAGGGCTAAATTTATTTGTGTACTCTCATAATAACAAACCATTTTTGTAAAATAAAGAAAACAAACAGGATGCACTTTCTGCCGTCTCGGTCTCCGTGAACTTGAGCGCTTCACGAAAATAGACAAACTTTTGCCTCACATACATGAGAAATATAAATATAGAAAGCTTGAAATGTCTACTTTTAAATTAAACAATTCAAATCGAAAACCAATATTCTCTGATTATGTAATCCGTATGATACGTGCATATAGGTGCGTCCACTTCTGCATAGATGCAACTTACCTGGATAACATCCCAAGCTGGATATAAACCAATGAAAATAGGCTGTAACAATCATGACATTTAAATATTTTGTTTCGGATTTACGTGTATTTGTCACATTGATCTTATCGCTTGAGATACTAATGTGAATCTCCTCTCAGCCTTGTCTACAAACATATTTCTGTTCTCTACTAATGTAGCATCTATTCAACAAATTGATTATTTTAAAATATGACTATGTTCTGTAGTGTACATATATTTTCTTTGTGGAAGTTTCACTTCAGCTTCTGATTTCGCTCTGTGCGGAGTGTAGCGTCTCTAGCCAAAACAAACACCATGAAGCATTTTGTTTCGTCTCTATAGGCAGTAATGGCAGTCAGTCCTTCCAGGAAAATGCGGCTTTTTTTGTGATTGTTGCGGGCAAAAATCCTTGATTATGCGGCACGTTTTCTTTAAAAATGCGATGGAAAATGCAGGATATTTATGCAATTTTATGCAATAAAATTGCGGGAACTTGCAAAAACTGCGGTTTGATGAGAAAAAGAAAAAAAGCACTACATCACAAAGTGCTGGGAATATTTAAGTCCGCATCTTGTTTTATTGAAGACCTTAATAATGGCTCAAATTTACAAAACATTGAGTCAAACAAGTTCTGTAGCTTTACAAAAGGAATATGCTACAACTATATAAATAACTTCCTGTTTTACAGAGGTAGCTACACAAAACAGACATTTGAGTGCTTCCAATGCAGAAAGTGCAATCTCTTAAAGGGTTAGTTCACCCAAAAATGTAAATTCTGTCATTAATGACTTCCCCTCATGTCGTTGGACACCCGTAAGACCTTCATCTTCGGAACACAAATGAAGATATTTTAGTTGAAATCCGATGACTCAGAAAGGTCTCCATTGGCACAATGCCCTGTGCACTCTCAAGACCCATAAAAGGTACTAAAGACATCGTTACAAAGTCCATCTCACTACAGTGTAGGTTCTACAATAACTTTATGAAGCGACCAGAATAGTTTTTGTGCTAAAATCTAAATAACGAATGATATAGTGATGACCAATTTAAAAACAAACAGCATCATGAAGCTTCAAAGCGTTATGAATCAGCGAGTTGATTTAAGATTCGGGTCGTGTGTCAAACTGCTGAAATACGTGACTTTGGCGATCCGCACCGCTGAATCGACTTGCTGATTCATAACGCTTCAAAGCTTCATGATTCTGTGTTTTAAAATTGGTCAACACCGGGAAACTGCTTTGCACGGTCTTTTGCTGTTATTTTTTTGGCAATCTGTGTGCTTCATCATGGTTTCACCGATATCTATGGTTTCACCACGGGGTTTGCAGATTTTCGATGACGTTCACGTCGGGTAATTACGGCACTTCAAAACGTTCCCATAGCAATAGGGGGAAATGGCGGCTCTCGTGTGAAGCAAACAAACATTTTTGAACTTTCTGCTAATATATGACTTTTTTTGCAACGGAAATGTGGGGATTACGAAATCATGCTAGCCTCGCATATTTTGCACGCGGAAATAGGCAATTTATGCGGCGAAAGTGCAGCGTATCTGAAAAAATGCGGCCTCCGCATAAATATGCGGACTTTGGCTGATTATGCATTAAATCATGCGATCGCACAATCACGTTTTTCTGGAGGGACTGGGCAGTGGAGCCTTCTCAGCTGCTCCCACAACGGAATTAACCGGGAGAATTATTCGTTGTGGATTATTGCCGATAACTGATCCAGAAATCGGTGAACAGTGCCGATGAATCAGAAAAACCACGATAAATCATTCAACCTCTACTTTTTAGAGTTCCTTTTACATCCTCTAAAATCAAATGATAATGTTGAGCAATTTGATTTCATAATTAATCATTAATGAATTGCACATTTCTGCTGCTTTTTGGCTTACTTGGTGGTTGATTATGCTCCTGGAAAATATGTTTACAGTGAGTTTATTTAATAAAAAGGTTTTAAACTGTATATGGTTCAAAATGCAATAAATATTTGTAAACATAAGTATGGATCTTAGTATGAGAGTAAGATCTTGCCTAACAAATATTTTGTGTGGTATGTTTGTTACATTTGCATTCATTTTATACTTTTTAAAATTAAATGTATTTTTTTTATTCCTAGGAGAAGCATTGTCAACAAAAGTATAATGTATCCTGCATCATGATTCTTCCACAATATCAGCGAAAGGGCTATGGGCGATTTCTCATTGACTTCAGTAAGTACTCTGCATTATCTTTCCTCTCCCCTTTTTTAAAATTATTTATTAAAGAAAATATTTGATGGTGTCATTAGACACAAAGGATAAACTCGTATGGCTCTCTCTGCAGGTTACCTTCTGTCCAAGAGGGAAGGCCAGCCGGGCTCACCAGAGAAGCCATTGTCAGACCTTGGCCGGCTATCGTACATGGCATATTGGCGTAGTGTGGTGCTGGAGTGCCTGCATGAGATTAGAGATCGACAGCTCACCATCCGCAAACTTAGCAAAGTCACCGGCATTTGTCCTCAAGACATCACAGCCACCCTGCTTAATCTAAATATGCTGGAGCAGAAAGGGGACCGGTGAGAGAGATGCTCACACACTATAATGTCTGATTTAATGTCTTACCTTTTCTGTGCAAGCTGGCACAGAGAACAATAATGCAAGTTCGGTTTCACAGCTGTCGCAGATTCATTCACATATGTTTCAACCTAACACTTTTTTTGCATTCTAAAATGTACACAGTGCTTTCGTCTTCAGCATACGTAACTAAGTACATGATTAAACATGGTTTTGTGCTAGCAAGAAAGACAATTTAATACTTTTATTCCTCAAGAATGCACTAAATTGACCAGAAGTGACAGTAAACACATCTAGTAAATGCTTTTGAACTTTCTATTCATCAGAGAATCCTAAAAAGAATACATCACCTTTCCACCAAAATATTAAGCAATACAGCTGTTTTTAGTATTGATAATTAAAAATGTTTCCAAAATCAGCATTTTAAAATGATTACTGAAGGGTCATGTGACACTGAAACCTGGAGTAATTGTTGCTTAAAATTTGAAAGTTAAAATAAATTACACTTTAAAATGATTAAAAGGTTTAAAAAGAAAAGTTTATTTAAGTTGTAGTAGTTTTTTGTGATGATGTTTTTATAAATTTGATCAAATAAATACATCCTTGGTGAGCATAATGGAGTTCTTTACAAAACATTAAATCTTATTTACCCCAAACTTTTGAGCAGTAGTTACATTTTAGCACTCTTTGTAGTTTCCTGATTTTAGTTTCCTTTCCTATTATAGGGTGATTGTTCTGCGCAGAGAGAAGCTGGTGGCCACTCACATGACCCGACTGAAGGCCAAACCTCGACTCCTTGAAGTTGATCCAGACTGTTTGCGCTGGACACCTGTTATTGTCACCAACACAGTAGTATCTGAAGGAGAAGGGGATGAGGAGGAGGAGGAGGAGGAGGAGGAAGGAGAGGGGGGACTTAAAGAGGTAAGCATCTTAACTTTTATTCAAGTTTCAGTAGATGAAGTATGCAATGTTTGTGATGTTTACCAGTACATGCTGAAACTGAACTTCTCTTCTTTGCACCATCTTGTATAGATCAAACCCAGCCACAAGAGTTCCCCACTCTCCTGGCATATGAAAGGAGAACAGGAAAAGGAGGAAGAGAAAAAGTGCTTCCCAGCATTCCCCAAAAACCAAAGTCCTCCACAGTCCTCTTCGGTTTGCAACAGTGTTCTCGGTCCTGAACGTCCTTCCCTTTTTCTTACGGCTAATGGGGAACGCAGGGGACCTGGGCGCCCTCCCAAAAACTGGTTATGGGGCAAAGTGAAGGATGTACCACGTCCAGGGCCTGGTCGACCCCGTAAACTAAGGCCCCAGGAGGATGATGATGATGACGATGAGGAGGAGGAGGAGGATGATGATGATGAGGAGGATGATGATGATGATGATGAGGAAGAGGAGGAGGAGGAGGAGGAGGAGGAGGAGGAGGAGAATGAAAGAACTGGCATTAATAAAGTGACAACATCATCAATGCTCCTGGCCTTAGAAAATGAGCCTGACTCTACATCAGCCTGTCCCTTGGAAGCTTCTAGGCACCCTGCGGTTCCACCCCCACGCAGCAGAGGGCGGCCTCCACGGAAAAAGCGTGGCCCAAAACGCAGGCTCAGTGAGGGGCCTGAAGATGACCTGCCATTGTTGCCCCATACCACAAGACTAAGTGAACCCACGCCAGTCTGTCCGGCCTTTATCAGTGAGAGCAGTGAAGATGAGGATGACGATGAGGAGGATGAGTTAAGGGCTCGTTCACCACCTCTCCTCACTAAGCCCACATTAGGGCTTAAATGCAAGGTATGTGCAATATAGGTCCATGTATGTTTTTTTTTTTTTTTGCATGGCATGTTTATTTAATTTAGACCTTAAAAATAATGATGTCAGTTTATGAAACCTTTTTATTATTTTGAACATAACATGAGATGCTGTGGGTAATAAAGAATCCCCCCCCCCTTTCTTTTCCTCTTCCTGTAGTCTCAGAAGTCCTTTCGAAAGCGACGTGCACGTCAGCGCAGCCATCCCCACAGCAGTGTAGTTACAGAAACAATCTCAGAGACTACTGAAGTTCTGGATGAGCCATTTGTGGATTCAGATACTGAAAGGCCCATGCCCAGACTAGAAGAGGAAACTCCATTCGGCAACCCTCTCCGACGTTACACAGCAGCCCGCAAACACATGGGACCAGCCCTTAAAAGCATCAACAGAGGCAATCTGACTGAATCTGAGGAAGACGGTTAGTACACCTTAGGACTCCTGCAGGGGTTATTATGTGCATTCTTAAAAGTTTTGTGACGTTTGTTTGTGTTTGCCATGGTGTCATTTCAAAAATTGCTTAATGGATGGTTGTCTCTTTTTTTTGTTCAGATCCCACTCCTGTGCTGAAGCCAGTTGCTGTTCTGAGAAGACCTGAACCTTTAGAGGCCACACAGAGAACCGGGGCATCAACTGAGATGCCTGAGGTTCCAGTAAAGAAGAAGAAAGGCTGGCCTAAGGGCAAGAGTCGCAAGCCACTCCACTGGAAGAAACGTCCAGGCAGGAAGCCTGGTAGTGGAGCCTGTCAGACAGCTGACTCTAGTCTGGCAGTTCCATCCTCAGAGGACCCACCACCCCCAAAGATCAAAATGAAGCCTGGAAGGAAACCTCGCAGCTATTACCTTCAGCGGGCCCAAGAGGAAGCAGCGAGACAGGAATTTGAGCAAAGCCGATTAGCTCAGCAGCCGCTAGATAGTTCAACATTGGAGGACAACACCTGTAAGAGGACAGCCAGAGCCATAACATCTGACCTCAACCCTGAGAAGCGGAAAGACTCGGAAGAGGAGGAGGATTTTCTTCAGGGCTTTAGAGAGCCATCTAAACCCAAAAGGCGAGGTCGGCCACCAAAAAATGCCAACGTCCCTCCCCCTGTACCCAAACCTTCTCTGTCTGAGCCAGAAGACGATGATGAAGAGGACGACAGACCATGGGCAGTGGAAAAGATTAGCTGTCCACCGTCTCGTACCATTTCACAGTCCTCCAGCACCAGAGTCTCTCAGCCAAGAGCTAACACAGATGTGGCAGATGCAGAGGAGGACGAAGAGCGGGATGATGAAGATTGCGATAATGGGGTTAGTCGGAGAACAACAACTACATCAGGTTCAGGAAGCCGGCGTAGTGATGATCATGATGCTGACGACGAAGGGGATGGTCGTCTTGAAGAGAAAAGTGACTGCAGCAGTAGCAGTAAAAGGAGGAAGGGTCAAGACTCTGAGGATGATGTGGAGGAGCAAGAGGATGAGGAAGAGGAGGAACCATCATCGCCTGTTCGCTCACCCCCTGTGAAAGAAGAACCACAGAGTAGTGAGGGTTTTTTAGACGTACAGCTCAACGTGGCACAGGATTATGTCAGCAAACAGGAGGAGGGAGAGGACGAGGAGGAGGATGCAGAGGAGGTGCAGGAGGTGAAGGCGAGCTCTGCTGATACAGATGAACGCAGACGACGAGAGCAAGAGGAATCTGCAGCAGCTGCGGCAGCTGTAGAGACCGTAACCGCCATTCCAGTCCCCTCCGAACCTCTGGACATGCAACCTTTACACGTCGAGGATAAGTCCGTGCTCATGATGGGGGCTGAGCACTCGCACCAGCATCCTGACTTCAAAGATGACCTGAGCCACCAGCAACACCCACATCACCACAGCAGTGAGCTGGATCTAGAAACGGTGCAGGCTGTCCAGTCACTTACGCAAGGTGAGGCTCAGGAGGAGGATGCAGAGTCCCATGGAGCCTACCAGGACTGTGAGGAGACGTTAGCTGCCTGTCGAACCCTCCAGAGCTACAGTCACGGTGAGGGAGAGGAGGAAACACTAGCCCTGGTGGAAGAGTGCGGAGCCTCCCAGCACAGTCCCATGCCCAACCCACCAATGCCCACGTTACCAAACCAGTCTGCCCGTTCAGTCAACAGCCCTGGAATGACTCCTGGTCCTATGGACCCTGGACCAGGGGTGCCTGGTCCCACGGGAACTGGAGGGGGAACAGGTGGAGGGTATACCCAAATAACCCCAGAACATCCCAGCTCTCTATCAGCTCCCTCACTGCAAAACATGGAGACCTCCCCCATGATGGATGTGCCGTCAGTTTCTGATCATTCACAGCAAGTGGTGGACAGTGGTTTTAGTGACCTTGGCAGCATTGAAAGCACCACCGAAAACTATGACAATCCGAGCAGCTATGACTCAACCATGGGTGGTGGAGGTAACGGAGGAGGAAATGGAAGTAATGGAGGTGGCATGTCAGCAGCTGCTGCAGCAGTGGTGGCTGCTTCTTCTTCATCGTCTTCATCCTCTAGTTCAACCACACCATCGTCATCATCTTCGCAAGGCAACAGCTGCTCCTTCGTCACAACTCCTGGGTTGACATCCTCTAACACGGGTGTTGGCTCTCAGATCGCCATGGGGAGTTGTAGCCTTATCCAGCAAGCAGGTCCTGGACCAACCACTGGACCTGGTGCTAACAGTGGTAGTGGTGTCCCACAACCTCCACCCCCACCTCCTCCCCCTTCTGCCAGCACTCCAAGTTGTGGTATAAAGTCTCCACAAGGCTGCGTCATCGAAAGGCCTCCAAGTGCCAGCCAGCAGCAACAGAAGAAAGTCTCGCAACCACCTCAACAGCAGCAAAACACTCAGCCTCCACCCTCTGCTCCACCACCCCCTCCACCTCAACAGCAAGCACTCTCGCAGTGCAGCATGGGAAATGGGTTCGCTTCCACACCCATGATCATGGAGATTCCTGAAAGTGCAGGCAGTGGTGGAGGAGGCAGGAGTTTGTATGACCGCATGGGCCAGGACTTTGGCGCTGGTGGCTACGGTCAACCTTCAGCTACTTTCAGTTTAGCCAAACTCCAGCAGCTAACCAACACCATCATGGATCCGCACGCCATGTCTTATTCACATTCAGCTGCTGTCACCTCATACGCTACAAGTGTTTCGCTATCCAACCCAGGCTTAGCACAGCTTGCTTCTTCCCCACACCCACCCTTGCCGCAGGCTCAGCCCACTATGACCCCACCTCCCAATTTAAGTTCTGGCTCCATGAACCTTGGCTCTCCCTTGATTCAGTGCAACATGACAGGCGCTAACATTGGACTACCCCCCCCTCCCCATACACAGCGGTTGCAAGGCCAAATGGCTACCGTCAAAGGCCACATTTCAATTCGTTCCAAAGCCTCTCAAATTCCTGCAGGCTCCCCTCACCAGCAGCAATTGTACAGTCGCAGCTCTGGCGCTGTGACCATGCAGGGCTCCCCACGCACTCTAGCGGTGCAGCGTGGCATGATGACCAACCTTATGCCCACACCTGCCGCCTACAACTCTATGAACATGAACCCACTAAATGCTGCCATGTCGGCTGGCTACCGCATGCCGCAGCCCATGATGAACAGCGGGTACCACAGTAACCCGCCTTATATGAACCAGCCAGCCCAGTACCCCATGCAGATGCAAATGGGCATGATGGGAGGGCAGGCTTACCCACAGCAGCCTATGCAGCCCAATCATCATGGAAACATGATGTACACGGGCCCCTCGCACCACAGCTACGCTGGCGTCCCCAAACAGTCGCCTTACATGAGCAGATGAGCACCAGAGAACTAGCAGAGAGAACTGAGAGACATTCCCCACCAGACTCTGCATCTCTGTACTTGATCCATTTGTATCCACCCTCCAAAGTCTGAGCGAAAAGGCAACAAGATAAGTGAGCTTGGTGGAGGAAGAGGACATAGAGACTGCGACAATTTCTTTTTCTTTATAAATATTTTGTCGTCAAGCTCTGTTCCTTTTAGGTTCATTTCCCACTTGCCTCAGCTGATGGAGCTGGGGAGATAATGATGGACTGATCACAGGAGATGATCAAATGGACCTTTTTATTGTGGCAAGAATCATGCTCCTACAGACCATGTCTGCCATGGTTGTACCAACAGGGGTTGGCCCGCCGAAGTGTCCGCCACTCCATCCAAGAGACCGAAGGGGCAAAGCATCAAAGCAGCTATAGGGGAAGTGGACCTAACTTTTCAAACTGAGAAACAAATACATTTACGTTGCTAATGAACATACATTGAAATCATGCACACAATCGTTCAATTGACATAGGAAGCCTTACCTTAAAAGAGACAAAATAATTGTAGATGGACAACTTTTTTTCTTTTTTATTATATTATTATTATTATTATTATTATTTACTTTATTTTTAATATGATCACATTTTTTCAAAGACTGTTGAAATGCTTGTTTCAGTCTGACCTTCTCATGCTTTATGTGTGTGGCTGTTCTGGACAAAGTGATTCATGCTCGTTCACTCATACACTCACTCATGAATACATTCACACACACACACAGAGCTCTATAGCCACTTGAAAGCTTAAGTGGAGGCACTTCTAGTCGGGATGCACAAGGTGTCCGAGTTGTCTGTAAATCTGTGTCTTCCCAGTATGGAAACGTGTATATCCCAACTTAATAGTGGTAAGAGCCCTAATGGACATCTAATAGTAATGACCATGCATCCATAGACTGGACTGAACAGAAGACCATGGAAAGGAAATAATGTAAATATTCTGGTACTACCTGGTTCACAGCACATACTTGTGAAATCTAGTACACACACTTTTCTTGAACACTCCACAGATGTCACTAGAGGGCGCAGCAGTCAATAGTGGGAAGGTCTTCAATTTCATACTACACAGTGCAGCGTCCACGTAATGTGGTGGGTAAAAAGGGTTTAACCACGCAGGAGCACATCTGCTGAGCAGTTAGCTTTGCAACTGCGCTCCATCCAATGATGTTAACGATGCCTCCTAAAGTAGGCCTTACTGTGGCACCAGTAAGTAGCGCTCCTCGTACTCCAGCTGATCATGCAGAAGAAATGCTAGCTGTTAGCCACGAGAGGGAGTTGTACAAATAATTAGATCCGTGTCTGCAATGCACACATGGACAGACGAACACTCATACCCTGGATAAAGGTTAAAGTGCATGATGTCCTGAGATGGTTACTGTTTTAGGACAACGGGCAGAGAATTTCTTAATGTTCCAGTATTCATTGTCAATATGAGGAATCTTTCTCAAAGACCTGACGTTTCATATATTATTTGTGCGCTTTTGTTTTTCTGAATTTTATCAGACTGGGCAGCTTTCTTTTATGACACAAGCTGACTCTTTTTGACTTTAGAAGACTTATTGTAGAGAAAATGTTTTTTCTAAAATATAAAAAGAAATTCTGACATGGATATTGGTACTGTCATTTTTTTCACTTCTGTTTCAGGAAAAAACAATGCATATTTTTTAGCTCGACTCTTGGGGTAATATTATTAAGAAATTCAAAACTAAAAAAAATTACAACTCACTTTTAGTGAATTTAAGATGCCTTTAACCTTTCCATTCCATCTCATCTCTAGAGTTTTCTATCTTTGTGTAGTATATTAATGCTATTTTAAAACAAAAGGAAAAAACAGATATCTAAAGGTCACTTAGCGTTATTTTCTTTTTTCTTGGTTATTGTGTGTGTATAGGCCAACTTCCTTACATCTATGAGGCATGTAAAAATGAGCTCAGTATATTTCTGTCTGTTTATATTGCTTACCTTTTCGTATACTTTGTAATTGTACATGGTGAGTTGTAAGCTAAGAGAGAGCCTGGTAGCCGGAGAAAGAGAGAGAGCCAAGCTGGGGCGCTCTCTGATGGTGGGAAGCGTCCACCTTCCACTCCTCTCTGTTTTGTCCTTGTATGTATTTCCATTTATTTGTTTCTTTCTTTTCTTTTTTCTTAGCAAGTACTTTCAAAGAACTCTGTACATTTTAACATGAAACAAAAATAAATTATGTTGAGCCATTTCTCTTGTTATTGTATTTCTTGAAAAGTCTCTTAGAAACAAATTAGGCATGCTACTCTATAATTTCAAAAGCGTTAATCTAATATTTGCAGTGTTCCTGGTGGAGTCTTGTAAATGAGTAAAAACTGATGTCTTATTTAGAAACTAGTGTAAAAGCTGAAAGCGGTTCTACAAACAGGTTCTTTTTAAGCTGAGCTACTTTAAGCATAAACATTCTATCAGACAAGAAAACGTTTTTATGTGTATTTGGACAGTGTAGTTTAGACTTTTTCTTTATCAATCATTTATCTGCCATAACATGGAAATACTTATTGGTATCAAACATATTCTTAATAGGATACTCCCTAAAATGTTTTCCTTTTTTAATAATTGTGTGGTATAATAGTAACAGAATTGACCCATAACATGGGTACACAACTGAAAGACTTGAATAAAACATTAAATCTATTCATACTAAAATTTGTCTTATTTTGGTATATGAAAATTATCTGTCTATATCGACAGAAATCAAATACAAAATGCAATCCTTGGTTTACATGGAAATATTTTTTTTTAAAGTGAATATTTGCTAATACATAATGTGCAAAGAAAGTAAAAGCATCATGTAGAGAGTTTATCTTATGGAGGTGTTATAACAGCCCTTTTTAACCTTAATAGGCTACCTATTGTCGTAGGGCACGATAAACCTTGAGCCAATAAAACAACGCTGTGCGGTGACGTTTATTGGCCCCTGTCCAATGAACTTTGAGTATTATTGTCCACTCGCTTCCACAATGCCAATTAAAACGTACTACTTACTTCCTAAATGATTACCATATTTGTGTGCTATGGCATTTTTTGGTTACACTTTATTTTAAGGGGTCATTGTTAAAGTGTAATTATATATTTAAGTACTCAGTAATATTAATTAACAACATGTACTTACTATAAGGGTAGGATTAGGATTTGGTTGAGGGTTAGTTGCATGTAATTCTGCATAATTTGCTGTTATTATATTTTGTTTGGAGGTGTTGGCGGCAGCCCTCTTTAACCATAATGCCCATTGTCAAAGGGCACGATAAACCTTGAGCCAATAAAAACAACGCTGTGCGGTGACGTTTATTGGCCCCTGTCCAATGAACTTGAGTATTATTGTCCACTCGCTTCCGCAATATATACCAATTAAAACTAGAGTGGGCGGGCACACGTGCTATACGTAGCCCACCATTGGTCAGAGCGAATGACAATCATATACTTTCTTGTCTCAAAATAACGGAGAAGGAAGCGACATTTCTGGTTGTGCTTTATTAAAAATCCCGGGAAGTGGCAGTAATAAAATCCAGAAATCGTGAGTATGATTTAATATTTACAGTATGAGCATTTACACCCAAAGAAAAGGAAACGTGGAATGAATGAGCCTTTTTAACACGTAGCTTGTCACAAGACAGTCCTGTGATGCGAGAGAGGGGAGGAGGAAATATGAACACATACGTTAGATACGAGGATGATGAACCCGTTCCTGTCTCTTCACCCGAGCTGCTGCTTTAAAAGAAACATTCTTCTGTCCGGTAACCAGATAGGGATGTAGAATAACAAATGAGCTCAGAGGCCTATCGGTTACCCATGAAGATGCTGGCAGGTTTACTCTTCTGTTATTGCCTGAACGACTAAAGACCATGTAGGGCTTCAGATCTGCATTAATCATCATGCCTGTCATAGACATATTTTGTAATTTTGCGTTTGACATTTTGTCCCTTGTTTTGTCTTTCCAGCTGTCACGATGATCCACAGTCTTTTCCTGGTTAACGCATCGGGGGACATCTTCCTGGAGAAGCACTGGAAGAGTGTGGTCAGCCGATCCGTTTGCGATTACTTTTTCGAGGCCCTGGAACGGGCCACGGAACCGGAGAACGTGCCTCCGGTGATCCCGACCCCGCATCACTACCTCATTAACGTGCTCCGCCATCGCATCTACTTCGTGGCCGTCATACAGAGCGAGGTGCCTCCGCTGTTTGTCATCGAGTTCCTCCATCGTGTGGTGGACACATTTCAGGTTTGTATGATTTTATTCTTCTAACGTAATTACCCCGGTATAGATAGTGTCAGATGCCATTGTGCATTGATATAGTATATACCATATTACACAAGAATACTCTGGCTGTATTATCTGATATGGTACTTCAGCCCAAGTGTACTCCAAGGTAATCGAATCATTACTATGGTAAATGTCTAAAATATCAGGTTATTGCCATAGTACAAAACATGTTATATTATGGTGTGGTACAATCTTCTCATAAAATACTGTGGTGGTACCATGGTACTGTTATTGGAATAGTATTAAATGCCAGTACCGCAGAACTTTGATAAATACCTTGGTATTAGCAGCTGCTGTTGTCTAAAATATTACACAAGTATACTCTGGCTGTATTATCTGATATGGTATTGGATGGTAATACTATGGTACTTCAGCCAGGGCTGGACTGGGGCTAAAATTCGGCCCTGGCAAACCCAGCCCATCCGGCCCATGAGTTCCCCCGTGAATGTTTTTGCTGGGGTTAGGACCTTAAATTGGAGGTAAATAAATAAAACTAAGACAGGGACAAATAATGCTGGATATTATCGAATTTACTGCAAATTCACAATTCACAGCACTGATATCTATCTTTCATGAGGTTCCGTTTGGAATAACATTTAGTCAAATTTCATTAGATCTATTAAAAAGTTCATTTAAAGAGAAAAAAGCGTTGTCCTTAATTCGTGGGATCCATGCATTAAAGCTGTTTTGTTGAATTATCCTTTAATTACCCTAAAGACATTTTATTTATAGTTTAACTGTAGTTTCATTTAACTGTAAGAGCATGGTAGTCACAGGCAAAACCATGCTCCTCATCACCATGGGTATATGGTTTCTAAAATAAATAAATCACAATAAACTATTGAATTTGTAATAAAAAATATTGTAAACTCATGTAGAAAATATAAAAACAGCCTCTATAAAAGTGATTTATATTCCGCAATATTTAATGTAAGTAATAATAGCAACATTTTTAATATACATTTCTTCCAAAACACCATATTTCTTCACAGTTAGTGGCTGCAAGCTGTTGTGGTTGTGCTAGAGTGACAAGTTTGTAGCTAGTTGCGTGTATTGCCGTTTTCCAAGTTACCTCGTCATGTATTTACATGCTCGCGGCTGTTTTCAGCTGATTCACCGCAGCGGCAGAACATGTAATGTTCCCATATCACATGACTCTATAAAACAAAATTCAGAGTCACTTCATAGAGCAGCAGAAACACAACGCGCGTTCAATAGCGCTGTGCGGATATTCGTCTTTTGCAGTTTCATGTGCTCAAAAAAATTTAAAATAGACAAAACAGCGCCTAAAAGGGACACAGTCTATGAATATGGAGGGAGGTATCTCTAGCTTTGGCCTGTCAATTCAGAAGACAAACCAATGGGCTGCTGTCCCCGCATGATGGGCCAATCAGTGGCAAAAAAATAAATAAATAACCTTGTATCGGCCCCAAAGTGCATCGGCCCACTGGGAAAATGCCCGGTATGCCAGATTACCAGTCCAGCCCTGACTTCAGCCCAAGTGTACTCCGAGGTAATCGAATCATTACTATGGTAAATGTCTAAAATATCAGGTTATTGCCATAGTACAAAACATGTAATATTATGGTGTGGTACAATCTTCTCATAAAATACTGTGGTGGTACCATGGTACTGTTATTGGAATAGTATTAAATGCCAGTACCGCAGTACTTTGATAAATACCTTGGTATTAGCAGCTGCTGTTGTCTAAAATAATACAAATAAAAATGTAATCAAGAATACTCTGAAAGCTTCATAAATAAAACATAGTACTTTGATAATTGTACTTACTAACTAAACGATTACCCTACTTGTGTGCTATGTTATTTTTGGTTACACTTTATTTTAAGGTGTAATTGTTACAGTGTAATTATATATTTAAGTACTCAGTAATATTAATTAACAACATTACTTACTATAAGGTTAGGGTAGGATTAGGATTTTGTTGAGGGTTAATTGCATGTAATTATGCATTTATGAATTTTCGGTTATTACTATGGCAAGTACATGTAACATATGTAATAATGACACATATAAAGGGTTACTGTATTTTTTTAATATACTCCAAGTTACTTTAAGAATACCAACATGCCATGGAACACTTTTGTTCAAAATTTTGGGTTTTATTCCTGTGACGGCAAAGCTGAATTTTCAGCATCATTACTCCAGTCTTCAGTGTATAATAATACAGTGTATACACAATCCTTCAGAAATAATTTTAATATGCTGATTTGCTGCTCAAGAAACATTTCTTATTGCTATCGATGTTAAAAACAGTTGTGCTTTATATTTTTGTGGGAATGTGATAGTTCAGTTCTGAAGAACAGCGTTTATTTGAAATAGATTTTTGTATCATTATAAAGGTCTTTACTGTCACTAGGCATCGATGCTGAATAAAATTACTCTATTCTTTCAAAAAATAAAATATGATTGACCCCAATTTACTTTTGAGACCGTAGTGTATAGGGCTGCACAATATATCGAAATTATCAAAATATCGCAAATGTACATATCGCGATATGCATATCGCAACGACGCGTGATATCTGAATGATTTGAACAGACTACTTCAACATTGTGATAAGTGTTTGTTTTAGGTTGACGCATACAGCAGAGAATAGACTGTGCACACGACTGTTACTTATGTGACTTGATTGACGTTAAAAAGAGTTATTAAACACAATAACTTGCGAAAAACAACTCCTTGCAGTCTCGCGCTGTCTGCTGTCTGACACACACACCGAAACATGCGCACATGCCGCCTCTCTGAAAGCGTGTGATCCCTTCAGTTCTGTTTCGTGCCTTAACTCGAACTGTCAAATACACACACAGTTATGTCAAAATGGCTGTCTTGATGAGTATTCATGTAAACACAGTCGGTTATGCTTTAAGTGAACAATATCAGTTGGGGAAAGAAACCGAATGCGTGTCAATAGGATCCGTGCATTAGGTCTTAAAGTGACAGCCTGCTAATACAGTAAACCTGCCGCTGTCTGTCAAACAACAAAAGAACAAGAGAAAATCACTCGGTGCTCTTGGCTGAATAACCTTTGTAGCTTTATTATGTATCAGTGTATATTTAATTAATGTGAAGACTACTGTTTTTAGTTCTTATTTTTAATAACAAAGATAAATTAAAATAACAGAAATTATCGTCCACCCCTAGTTCAGGTGTCTTTGTTTACCTGGGTGTTCTTGATGTTAAGTTTTTAGTTGATATAACTATATATTACCAAGTCAAGCAAAGAGTTTGTGGTATTTAAATATTGGCATTACATTTTTTTGTTTGTTTACATTGATGTTAAAATTATATTGTCAGATTTGTGAGATTCATTTGTGCTAAAACTCTGCTTGTCACTTTCAGAAGATGTAGCGATTTCTTTTCCCAGAAAGAATGTGAAACGCATAAGTGGTATCATTATCAGTTTTTAAAGGGGTGGTAAAACACATTCTTTCGAAGGCTTGATTGTGTTTGTGGGGTACACTGTAACGTGTTCATGCTTCGTTTATATATTTTACCTTTATTCTACACTGCTCTGTCCCTCCTTGTAAAAACGGTCTGATGGTTTCCGGGTTGTATGAAGCCAGTCCCTCAAAAATACGCAATGGGCTCAGATTGGTTAGCTGGCCCAGTGTGTTGTGATTCGCTAACCGCCTAGTGCACGTTTGTCGGAAACGTCACGCCCCTTACCTTTACCGGTAGCCTGTGCTTTGGGTAGTACAATGGCGTCAATAAAACCATTCCAATTTGAGCCTGAATCAGACCCAGACAATTTTAGTGAAGATGATCGAGCAGAACCTGACTGCGGATCTATAGTGATCGCTACTGAATGGCACTGTTACTTTTGTATTTTTAGAACGATTATAGCCAAATATCTGTCGCAAGAACTATTAACCCAAAACGAACACTAAACATTGGCTTTACTAGTAGCCAAATCAAACATAGAACCATGTTTAGCATGCCTGTAGATAAACAATACATAAAAGCTCTAATCAAAGAATGATTTACACTAATGCCAAGTTCGCTGTTGAGATTTTAAACAGTTTGTAACGTTAGGTGTTTGTCGGATAACGTTAAGTAGGCTATGAATGAGCATTTAACAAACTGGTTTGCAGAGCCAAATGAGCATTGTCATCTGTGTACTTCCTTGCTACAACGTACAATTAACAATACGAACTATTACAGGAAAACACATCAACGAAAAATAAATCATACTTACAGGTTGTGGCCCGTAAACAGCTTCTGTTTTTAAATCCATCTTTCAGGACAAGCCGCTGTACGAATCCTGCATTGAACTCGCGAAGATTGTGGAAGCTTTCCTCCGTGAAATGTGCAGCGGGAGCCGCTGTGCATTCACACTGTTTGTCTCGCGCAGCTGAACCGCGGCTCGTGTATTGCGAATACAGACGAATATTGTCCATTATGTCACATTTTCTGGTCTTCTCCTCCGACCCCTGTCTGTCTCTTGCTTATTTGATTTATGATGGGCAGCATATATCTGCTGCAAATGCGACCTGTTCCCCTCTGTCTCATACACACATGCATATAACATGATGTTGTATGTTAAAAGCTCTGCAACGCACCCCCGTCCTATAGGAAGGCTGAACAAAGTGGACCTGCAATCCAGATAGAAATAACAGCGTTTCGTCGGCATTGCGGCAACAACACTCCAGCCTACTAACTAGCCTACCACAACAACGCTTCCCCGCGGCGATACAAAATAGCCTCGTCCCCCCTTATTTCATTTTCTCGGAGGAGGGGTTTATGTAAATATTGGTGCTGGTGATGTCAGCAACCCTGGAGGAATGTGTAGTAGTCCCTAGCGGCCATTTGCTGTAGTCCTTAGAAATTGATTTCTTTAAAAGCAAATATCTCCCTTTGCTTTAAACTTTGAACGTCGTAACTTTGCAGATGTTGTTTATGCTCAAACAGCAACATTACACACTAGCTAAAGTTAGAAAAGTGAAATCGTGGTTTACCACCCCTTTAAATAATTTTTAAAAATATAATTTAGATAGATTTTACACACTTAAAGCAATATCATATCGCATATCAAATATCGCATTATTTAACAAGGTATTGCATATCGCATTTTTCTTCAATATCGCACAGCCCTAGTAGTGTACATGTCCAAAGTTGTATCATATTACCATGATATCATGCCCAAAAAACATGGTACTTTGATAACATATTAGCCACAAAATATGAATTAGTTAAGCAGAATGGTCTTCCTACACCTCAAACAAAAGATACTGATATACCATGTTATCATAAGTACAGAACATATTTTGAATGAGTACTATATTCATAGAACATGGTATTTAATAATAAATTATATATATATATATATATTTTTTTTTTATGCGCCTTTCAGAACACTCAAGGTCACCATACATCAAAGTAGCAACAATAAAAAAAAAAAAATAATAATAATAATAATTAACAGTAAAGAGCAATACCAATAAACCATAAAGAAAACAACATTTACAAACATGACTATCACAAAAACAAAGTGCTAAAAGTGAGTGCACACAGTAATCATGTAGGGAAAGCTAGTCTAAATAAATGGGTTTTAAGTCTGGTTTTAAATTGAGATAATGAATCAGAATTGCGGATGCTGACTGGGAGATGAGAAGAAGAGAAGCTAGGAGAAGCATGGCTGAAAGCCCTATGACCCATGGTGGTTAAATGAGCAGGGGGTGCATGGAGAAGACCCAATGAAGAAGAGCGAAGAGTTCGAGAAGGGGTGTAGGGCTGTAGGAGAGCTGAAAGTAGGATGGAGTAAGGTTATGAAGAGATTTGTAAGTGAGGAGAAGAATTTTAAATTCAATCCGGGATTTGACAGAAAGCCAGTGAAGCTGCTGAAGTGATGGAGTAATATGTTGAACAGATGGAGTCCGGGTTATTATACGTGCAGCAGAATTTTGAATAAGTTGAAGTTTATGAAGAGATTTGTGTGGTAAACCAGATAAAAGAGAATTACAGTAATCAATGCGAAAGGTGATAAGCGAATGAACAAGAATAGCAGAACCACGCGGGGTGAGAGATGGACGGAGACGAGCAACATTACGGAGATGAAAATAACAAGACCTGGTTATGTTATTACACAGTACATTTGATAAAAACCATAGTATGTGCATAGTATTCAAAGGTGCTTTAAAGAATATGAATGGATTACCATGGTACATTACATGAACTACTGATCTGTTTACAAAATATATTAACGCATTACTGAATTTAATATAAAGCATTACTTTAAAGGGCTACCATTACTTCTGAAAACATTCAATTAACAAGTTTATTTTTCCCTTCAGGACTATTTTGGGGTGTGCACAGAGGCAGCTATTAAAGACAATGTTGTTGTGGTCTATGAGCTGCTGGAGGAGATGTTGGATAATGGCTTCCCTCTGGCCACCGAATCAAACATCCTAAAAGAGCTCATTAAACCTCCAACCATCCTGCGCACAGTGGTGAACACCATCACAGGTATTCTGTGCGATTTTGTGGTGTGTTAAATGTCTCTCAGCTCGTGAATCCGTAATATTAAATTCTTCTGTTTGTGATCTGTGCACAGGAAGTACTAATGTTGGCGAGCAGCTTCCAACTGGTCAGCTGTCAGTGGTACCATGGCGGCGCACAGGTGTCAAATATACCAACAACGAAGCTTATTTTGACGTGGTGGAAGAAATCGATGCTATCATTGACAAATCAGGTAGATGATCTTATTTGGTGGTATCTCTTACAGTAGATACAACCATTAAATGCAGATGACATTGCTGTCCGATCTCTAACCTATGGATCAGTAAATCATTTATGAATAAATATATTTCCCTTAAAGGTTCCACTATCACAGCAGAGATCCAGGGAGTGATAGACGCCTGTGTGAAACTTACAGGAATGCCTGATCTCACCTTGTCATTTATGGTAAATCTGGACATCTTTTCAAAATAAATTTGTTGAACTTTTTGGCCCTGTTTACACCTGGTATTAAGATGTGTTTTGGTCAATTCGATCACAAGTAGATGAGGGAGAAACACCTAGTCTCTTTTGTCCACTTTGAACCACTGTCCTGATTTCATCGAGGGGAGGGTCTTATTTCAATGGGTGAAATAAGCTCACTCAATTTATATGTGAACGCGACCGTAGACGACAGGAAAACATATGGAGAGCAGCAGCTTTCGTTTCTGCTCTGACAGCTGCAAGACCACTCTGAGTGCGTGTTAGAAAGCAGGAATGGTGAGAGGACATCGTGCTTGGTAAATTTTTTCTTCTTCAAACCAAACTTGGGTCCTCTTAAGTTTAAATCCCGTCTGGCTAGCGCGCTTCCCATAATGTTTATACATTGTCAGTAGGTGGTCTTTAGCGGCTGTTCGAACATATTCGTCCACATGAGCGTTACACTTGACCGGAAAGTGTTTCCGACTGTTTTTGGACGAGCTCAAAACGTTTTAGACCCTGTTTACACCTGTATTTTCCATTGTCCACTTGTGATCCCATTGACTAAAATGCATCTTAATACCAGGTATAAACAGGGCCTTTCAAGTCCTGAACAACCAATACCCCAGTGTCTTCAAGTTATCAAAATTATCCCATAATTTACTCACCCGCAAGCCATCTTAAGGTGTATATGACATTCAGCTGAACAAAATCAGAGTTATATTAAATAATATTCTGGCTCTTCCCAGCTTTGTAATGACATTGAATACAATGTCTCACCTCAGAAAAACAAACTTTCCTGTCCTGTCCTGTCCTATCCTGTGTTCAAATCAATTGCATGCACAAATGTGGAGGCACGCGCTCTATATCACTTCATTATAAACGACGCGCAAAAACATTCAACATCGCAGTTATGTTGTCAATTAGTAAGTCAGGAAAATATCAAAAAGTACCAATAAACTACGTAACAGGTACTTTATGTGTTGTCTGGGAAGGATTTATATGCATGTATGATTCTATTCATTAGGAGCCGTTTCCATGTTTCATTAATTGTTCATGTTAGTGTTGTGTATTTACCATGGTAACTGTTGTTTCCATAACCCCAAAATGTCACTTTATTTTATCTTTGTGTTATTTTGTGTATTTTTAAATGACTGTGGTTAATAACCATGGGAAAATGTGGGTTCCATGGCGAAACCAGTTGAGAACTGCTGCTGTATAGCAAATTTCAACTGCTTGACTTCCACTATATTGCCAAAAGTTTTGGGACGCCTGCCTTTGTACATGAACTTTAATGACATCCCATTCTTAATCCGTAGGGTATAATATGGAGTTGGCCCACCCTTTGCAGCTATAACAGCTTCAACTCTTCTAGGAAGGTTTTCCACAAGGTTTAGGAGTGTGTTTATGGGAAATTTTGACACATCATTCTTCTAGAAGCACATTTGTAAGGTCAGGCCTGGCTCGCAGTTTCTGCTCTAATTCATCCCCAAGGTGTTCTGTCGGTTTGAGGTCAGGACTCTGTGCAGGCCAGTCAAGTTTCTCCACACCAAACTCGCTCATCCATGTCTTTTATGGACCTTGCTTTGTGCACTGGTGCGCAGAAAGTTGGGAGCATGAAATTGTCCAAAATGTCTTGGTATGCTGAAGAATTAAGAGTTCCTTTCACTGGAAAACAACCCCACACCATAATCCCCCCTCCACCAAACTTTACACTTGGCACAATGCAGTCAGGCCAGTACCGTTCTCCTGGCAACTGCCAGACTCGTCCATCGGATTGCCAGACAGAGAACCGTGATTCGTCACTCCAGAGAACACGTCTCCACTGCTCTAGAGTCCAGTGGCGGCGCTTTACACCACTGCATCCGACGCTTTGCATTGCACTTGGTGGTGTAAGGCTGGGATGCCGCTGCTCGGCCATGGAAACCCATTCCATGAAGCTCTCTACGCACTGTTCTTGAGCCAATCTGAAGGCCACATGAAGTTGGAGGTCTGTAGCTATTGAAGTTGTCGACTTCTTTGCACTGTGCTCCTCAGCATGCGCTGACCCTGCTCTGTGATTTTTACGTTTCTGTTCTTCCCAATTGCTTCCACTTTGTTATAATACCAGTAACAGTTGACTGTAGAATATTTAGTAGTGAGGAAATTTCACGAATGGACTTATTGCACAGGTGGCAACCTATCACAGTGCCACGCTGGAATTCACTGAGCTCCTGAGAGCGACCCATTCTTTCACAAATGTTTGTAGAAGCGTCTGCATATCTAGGTGCTTGGTTTTATACACCTGTGGCCGTGGAAGTGATGGAACAACTAAATTCAATGGTTTGGAGGGGTGTCCCAATACTTTTGGCTATAAAGTGTATATTTGATCGCGAAATATAATTATATGATCGCCCAGATCTTTTATATAAAGTTGGATATACAAGTGTCCAACTTTATCCACCAATATACAGTAGGGCAGTATAACCTATATAACATATTGGTTGTATTGTTGTAAAATTATAAGAAAATATGAAAAATAAGAAAAGCCCATAACAAAATTAATAAAACAAAAAGACATTAAAGCTAATTGGCTACATGGTGGCTACCATAAGATACTTTGATACCTTTAAAGGTGCACTTCATAATGCTTTGCTTGTGTTGCATTGGCCAATAAGTCATCTTGGGCTGTCATCTTCACATTTCAAAAGTCAGAATTTGGATTTATGCATTTAATGAGGGACAATGACCAAGTGCACTTTGAAGTTCAAATCTGCAATTTATTTTATATTACTATATACTAACTAACCCATATACCTCATTCCTTTTCTTTCCATTTCATTCCTTTGCAATCGACATCTTTCATTCTGTAGAACCCTCGACTCCTGGATGATGTCAGCTTCCACCCCTGTGTGCGGTTCAAGCGTTGGGAAGCCGAGCGAATTCTTTCCTTCATCCCACCAGACGGCAACTTCCGCCTCCTGTCCTACCACGTCAGCTCTCAGAAGTGAGAACAACCCAACATATTATTAGCTTCAATGGCAGGATTAGTAACTTTTAATGGGGACATGACAAAAAATAGTCCCCTTTAGATATTCACTTTAGGTGCTTTCGCACCGGAGGAACGTTTTCATAGTTCCTATAACTATTGGCGGAAGTACCCGCTTTTTACCGTGTTTGCACCGCAGGAACTGGGAACTGGGATTTTAGTTATAGGAACTCCTTTTGGGGGAACTAAATTAGCTCGTACTTCAGAGTAGGGTCTAACCCAGCACAACAAGAACTACCAGTGATGTAAGTGTACGTTGATTGGCCGAATGTATGCCATACGAAACACTGGCATCCTTTTTTTTTTTTTGCATAACTTATACGTCTACCTTCCATCTTCATTAACCACGAAACCTGTGACACACAACAAAAATACAGCGTCGTTCACTGCGTCCTTCATCCTCAAGTTGTTGAATGCCGTGCTTAAATGACTTCGCCGTCAGCCTGCTTGTGTCACTTCAGACGAATGCAACCAGAAAAATGGCCCTAGGGGAAAATGTACTTCTCAGGGGACGGCACTGGTGGCTAGTTCTTATAACTACCCGGTGTGAAAGCCCTCAAGAATCTCAAGAATCTCTTACTAATATTAGTCATTTTATTCTGTTGTTAGTAACTTTCTAATTATAGGTTTGTAGTATATTATATACACTATCGTTCCAAAAGGTTTTTTTTATTTTATTTTTTAGTTTCTTGCTCTCAACAAGGCTGCATTTATATGGTCAAGAAATACAGTAAAATATTGTGAAATATACATACAGTTTAAAGTTTTCTATTATAATATATTTTAAAATGTAACTTAATTCTGTAATGGCAAAGCTATAAGCTGCCATTTTTGCAGTTTAATAGACAGTTATATCTGTGATGTAAATACTTCCCTGCTATATTCTTCAGCCTGGTGGCCATCCCAGTGTACGTAAAGCATAACATCAGCTTCAGAGAGGGCAGTTCTCAAGGTCGTTTTGAGCTCACCCTCGGCCCAAAGCAGACCATGGGTAAGGCAGTGGAATCAGTCCTGGTGAGCAGTCAGCTGCCCCGTGGTGTCCTCAACGCCAACCTCAACCCCTCACAGGGCACTTACACTTTTGACCCTGTCACCAAGGTAAACAAGCATTTGTTTTCTGTGTTCGTTGTTATTTAGGTGCTGATGTTCATTTTGAGTTGAGAACAAACGTTTTATTTGCACACAGTTTGTTATGAAGTGTGCATTGTATTTTCACATGCAAAGGCTAAGAAGGGCTCCCTGATCAACTTATATTAATTAGTTTAATGGTGACAACTATTAAATGCATACATTTTAATAGCAGATCATAATTTACCAGATATGGGCTCAATGATATAATGTAATGTAATATATAATGCTGTCAGTATGTGCGTCTGTCTTTTTATGTGCATTTTTTTTTTTTACTGGCAGAAGCTGCATATTAATGTTGTGATGAATTGTTGTTATTTGCAGCTTTTGTCATGGGATGTGGGTAAGATAAACCCCCAGAAGCTGCCCAGTTTAAAAGGATCTGTGAGTCTTCAGGCTGGAGCCTCCAAACCTGATGAAAACCCAACAATCAACATCCAGTTCAAAATTCAGCAGCTGGCCATTTCAGGTACCTTAGATCAGTGGTTTCTTAACCGATTTTGCTTCCAATTTTACATAGGACATCAAGTGTTGACCCAACACAACACCAAGATTGTTCATAGAAAATTAACAATTATGCATTACATGTTTAAAGGGTTAGTTCATCCAAAAATGAAAATTGTCATAATTTGCTCAACCTCATTCCAAACCCGTAGACTTTCATTCATCTTCAGAACACAAATTAAGATATTTTTATTAAAATCTGAGCGATTTCTGTCCCACCATTGACAACGATGCAACTACCACTTTGACTCTTCAAAAAGTTCATAAAGAGATCATAAAACTAATCCATATGAATTGAGTGGTTTAGTCTAAATTTTATGAAGAGACACAATCACTATGATGAACAGATTGAATTTAGGCTTTTCACATATAAACATTCATCAGCACACACATCAGTTATGATGAACTGAAGCTCAAGCATGTGTGCTTGACGTGCAAGAACCAATGAGGTTCATTCTTGTGTTATGCATCACGGTTGAGCTTCAGCAAGAACCAATGAGGTTCATTCTTGTGTTATGCATCACGGTTGAGCTTCAGCAAGAACCAATGAGGTTCATTCTTGTGTTATGCATCACGGTTGAGCTTCAGCAAGAACCAATGAGGTTCATTCTTGTGTTATGCATCACGGTTGAGCTTCCGCAAGAGGTCTGTTCTCGAGTCTATTCAGAAAATTTGGACGAAACCGCTCCATTCATATGGATGGGTTTTACGATCTTTTTTATGAACTTTTGAAGCGTCAAGTGGTAGTTGTGTAGCTGTCAATGGAGAGACCGAAATCGCTCCGATTTCATTAAAAATATCTTGCTTTGTGTTCCGAAGATGAACAAAAGTCTTACAGGTTTGGAACAGCATGAAGGTGAGTAATGACAACATTTTTGAGTGAACTACCCCTTTAAGAAAATATGCAAAGGATGTTTATTGTATTACTTTACTATGCACAGCAAAATTTGCCACCAGGGATATAAAATGTATTGCATTGGAGCAATATATAATTAGTCCATTCAAATATCAGATTTGTTTCAGGTACCGTGGAGATTTTGTTTTGGTAAAATAAATATGAACAGAGACATTTTCACAGTTGACCTTCAGTCAGGAAATTGTTTCTTTAATCTCCCACAGGGGATGTAATAACGTGCAATTCTGCATATGAACAAGCAATTGAGAACCTTTATGACAATTGCATTATCTGGCCAGAAGGTGGAGCTGTTTTGATTCTGAAACAGATGGTTTGAACAGCTGCGCTTGTAACATGGCACTGTAAGACTGAGCGTTTCAAGCTTATCTTGACTGGTCATTGATTCAGTTCTTTTAGCAGTCGCAACCTTTCCTCAAAGACACTATCGTACCATATACGTAACTGACATGCTTGCTTTCCGCTTTCTAACCCAACAGGTCTGAAAGTAAATAGGTTGGACATGTACGGCGAGAAGTACAAACCTTTCAAAGGCATCAAATACATGACCAAGGCTGGCAAATTCCAGGTCCGAACCTAGACGACTTCTTTCTGCTTCCATTCCAAAATTAATACAATGGGTTTATGGTAAAATGGGGACGAAGAAAAGAAATGGAACCGGTTTCAGCAAATACATGAATGCATTTAAGGATTTTTTCAGGAAAATGTATAAGACTGTCAGCCATTAATGGGAGCGTGTGACTCCCAAAGAGGCAATGTTGTTATTAACACTATCAAATGTGCTATTACAGGAACACCCAGGTTAAAGGAACAGTAACTACATTATTTCCCCTCCATTTTATTTGCAGCTTCACTGTATTTCCATCCTGACATTTGAGTCTTACTTCTTCATGCGATTGAACTGCACTGTTATGTATTGATCTGTGCCTCTGAGAAGCGAGGCAATAGGTGACTCCTTTCTGCATCGCAGAACAGTAATCTTATATTACCATTGCAGACTGATTTTGGCTTCCGTCCCCAATGATTGTGTGCAAAGTAAACCATATTTCAGATGGTTTAACACTGAAGCTTTTCTTTGTTTGTTTACTGTACTATTTTGACAGTATAAATCTCTTTTGTTTGAATGTTTTTGAAAACGGTTTCTTATACTATTTATTGCTTCTCTGACCATAACTGGCCTATTTAAAGCATAACTGACCGTAACAATCCATAATAATGCTGTATGCGATGCTTGATTGTGTCGTTTGTCTTACCCAGAATGCGACATGCATTAAAAAATGATGGATTTGAAGCACACTTGCATCCATCCTGTCAATTAAAGTGCAGTTCTAGAGATTTTAAGATGATGATTTATGGACTGTCGGTTTGCTTATGGAAACTGAATGACATGTACACAGAGTAGGAAAGATGTGAATTTTGTTTTTAGCTACTATTGGTGTTGTTTTCTTTCCTCCTTACTGTTTTTCAGACAAATACAACTGTTTCCAGTGCTATGTAATAAAAAAATACATAAAACGCCCCATGTTTGGCAGCGTGCATCTCTTAAACCAGGCACATTGTAGAAATATTGTAATTAAAATGTGTATTATGTTAATATCTAGAGATTAACATGTCACCATGTTGGTAGGATGGTTTGGCAACGTGATGTACCCTTCAGTCTTGAAGTGAACGTGTAACAGGTTTCCCTCCTTACAGTTCTGTTAAAATCTAGACATAGTCACGGCTATGACGTAATTTTAACCCCATCGGTCCACGGCTCTGTCTGAACTCCATTCCACAATTTACTTCAGTCTCTCGCCGCCTCTCCTTCCTCCTCATCGTCTTTTAACTCTAAAACTTCCCTAGAGTGCATAGACGAGACTTAGAAGAAAGTTAAAGCGTCTGTCCCATAATGAAACTTTTTTTTTCTTGTCGTGAAATTCGCCATGTCATGTCCTGACTGTTTAGTGTTTTTTAACCCGTGCAGCAAATGAACTTTTCCTCCCCCCCCTCATTTGCACAGCTTTTTAAACGAATTACTAATTGCGTTTTAGTCATTCCAGTCGTGTGCAATTGTAAATGCATGTAATATTTTATCATCATTTTAATCTAAATGGGGTTTGACAAGACGCACGAGAACGTTTCCATCGCTTGGTAAGTCCTTCCTGCTTTTTATATGTATTTATATTGGGAAACTTTTTCTCTCTGAGGTAGATTTGACACGAATGAGAGATGTGTATTCTGCTGTGTACGTTTTTGAACCCCTAATGTGAGGTGATTTGCACAATACACATCGATTACTGATAACTTTTTCGATTGTATTACGGGGTGATAATGAGAGCTATCAATGTAACAACAACACCAGAAAACGTTGGAACTGCCCTTTGTTACAATGTATCGAATGCGTTATAAATGTAACATTCTGTTCTCTCAATGTTCTATTTTGTTTCTTTGTAACAAATCGCGCCAGGCAACGCTGCAACCCGCACCCCGGGGTGTTGTTTTCTTTATGCAGAGGGGGGCCTTGCTGATGTGTCGTTTCTCTCACCCTTCCCAGGAAAACTGTCACTTGTTTGTCAACATAAATCGGAAAAGCTAATACAGGCGTGTATGTGTCGCAGTTTAAGCGATCATCGCCGGTTTTTACACCTTTCCTTTTCTGAACTCTTCATTTTTGCCGCCAGTTAAAGCGCCCGGCTGAGTGGGGAGCCACGTGCTTAAGTCTCAGAGAGCGCGTGCGGCACACTTGACTGGCTGGTTTTTATATTTGGGCCATTTAACAATAAGGCAGTTGTCGATGGCAGGGTATACTTTTCATTTCGCCATTCTAATAGGATTCTTACTGGGTTATTTTACTCTTTTTCTGTCATTTTCGTTAGGTTCATTCAAAAGATCAGTAGCCTAACAGCAGATTAACCCTTAAATGTTTTGTAACACCGTTGGTTAGCCATTTATAACTTGCCTACACGGGTGAAATTACTGTTACCATCATCCTGAGGTAACAGTAAGTGTAAAAATATGAAGGATTTGCAAAACAATTTTCACATGTAAGTATCATTTCAAGTTGACGTTAAAGGACAGAACTGGTTTCACCTGCAGGTTCTCTTCTTTAATTGATACAATCAAGTTTTTAATCTAGTACTTGACTAACCAGACAGGGAGACTTATGTAACACTTTCCAGTACTTCTACTGCACAAAAATATATTTAACTATATTACGGCCGCACATATTTTCTGTTATGGTTTTAGTGTGTGTGAGTTGTTTCCAATTTTATTTGCTGTTTTTGTGGGTGCGTAATATTAGCTATTTTAATTTGTCTAAAAATTGGAATCTTGAGTAAAAGTTTAAGAAACCGTGTAAAAACTCCGCAAAAGACGTAAGCATTTACGTTCTGCTTATAAGCAGTGCCAAATCGTGTGCAGTCATATATTCTATTAAATCAAACAAACTAAATCGAATGCAACGTGGAAAAATATTTTGTATAGGCTACTTCATATAATGTCTATTTGGAATAAACTGTACAACTTAGACTATATTTTATAGCCTAGGCTATTTAAAAAAAAAAAAAGTCATACTCGCCTTAAATTGAAGGAGATTGGATGACTTGCAGTTTTTATATAGCTACCGTATTAATTACGCTGCAGTGTTTTATATCGAAGCATCAAGACAGGGTTTTAATGAGGAATTCCCTCTGTGCCTATTACCTTCCACACACATACATTATCAAATAAATAACGCGCCATTGCGATTCATAACGTTCCTTTAATGAGTCCTCACTGACGTGTATCTTAACTATACAACACCTTAATAACAATGCACAATACTGCGCTGCGTGGCCCGTAGTTACCGTTAAAATATTTGAGTTTATTGACGGTCCCCAAGCGCTGAACAAAGAGCGTCGAGCGAAAAAGTCCTGCATTGAGAATCATAGAGGACAAACAAAGAACTGTGGAGAGCTGTCTCATGAGGATTCGCCATTCTTACCGAGCATTTGCTCACATTTCACACGTAGTACATACAATCATTCAGTATCTTTGTGTCTTCTCTGGGTTTTTCCGCTTGCAGATCTGATACAGGCTGATACTGTCAGTCTTTTGACTTAACCTTCATTATGAAGCTTTATTAAAAAAAACGTAATGCTATACCAACATAGATACATATATATCCATGCTCCATTTTATCTAGATAGAGAGATAGAATGACAGATAATGCATGTTCTTATTTGTTACACTGTTTATTTAAATTTATATTATGCTATAATATTGTCTTCTATTATTTTGATCTTTATTTTATTTTTTTCTACATATATTCCAAGCTTTGTCGATATTGTAATAATAATAATAATTATAAACTTTATTTTATATAGCACCTTTAAAAGTTGTATCTCAAAGCGCTTTACAAGAACATACAAATACAATACATTTGAAAAATAACATGCATAAAAAACACACCCAAAAAACAAAAAAACGTATAGGCTAGCCTAAAAGTGATAAGTGAAGATTTAAAAACACTAAAAGATTCAGTGGAGCCCAAGAAGAAAAAGCCCGGTCACCCATAGAGCGTAAACGAGTGAAAGGAACGGTTAAAAAGCCAGAATCAGAATCAGCAGAGTTGCGTCTTGGGGTGTACTCTATATATATATATATATATACAATACTTTTTTATTTTAGATGAAAAATGTGTTTTATTGACTAACTTAATTCATACAAATCCTTATCCATACTTTTTTTTTTTTTTTCTCTTTCTCTCTCCATACAGTCCCCAGACTGCCTTAAGTGGCAATGAGCTGAACTGCTTTCCGTCTACATCCAAATGACAAAGTCTGTGTAGTAGAGAGATGCTCCCCATCACCTGCGGCCTTATTCCTAACATTCCTGCACCTGCAGGTGAATGACATCATGGCCAGAACTGTCTCCTCAAAGTAAGGAGTCCCTCTTTTGCCCATCGCCACCCTTTAAAACCCTTTGCAAACGTTCTTCCTTGGGGTCCTAGCACAGCACACAAACTTATGGACTGGTCTGTGCTGTGATGTAAAGAACCTTATATTTCACCTTCCATTTTGAAACTGTTATTGGCCACTTTTACCACTCTCTTGTCCTTAAGGAGAGTGGGACCTTCAGTATGCACAAGCAGAAGGGTGGCTCTGGCCCTCTCCTCCAAGACATATATGAATTCCCCGTGGATGAGGAGGACCCTAAAGTTTTCCTCGGGGCCAGGAGCGCAAGGGTGGTTTCTCCTGCAGATGACTACATCAGGTCCGAACATGAGCAAGCAGGCATGTTCTCTTTGCCGCAGATGGAGGGCCAGGAACTGACGGAGCCTGTGGTACCCCAGAAAAAGAAAAGGAAGAGATGTGGCATATGTGGCCCTTGTATGCAGAAGGAGAACTGCGGTAAATGCAGCAACTGCCTGAACAGAAAGATCGGACACCAGATCTGCAAACTGAGAAAGTGTGATGAGCTGAAGAGGAGGAAGAGCCCATGGGAGGTAAAAGATCTGATTCTGGTCTAATTTTACATTTTTGGTGAACTAACCCTTTAAGGTGATGATACACGGCGCATCTTTGCAGGTCGATGTTGCTTGGGCACTTTCCCATTGAGAATGGGCAGCACATTTTTATCTGAATACTTTAGATTGGTCATGGGCCCTGTGTCTCACCTGGTTGCCCATTGACAGCAACATTGCCCAGCAACATTGCTCAAAAAGTTGTCCCGTGTATCATCATCTTTAGAGGAAGTTAAAGCAGAGTCAGTAGAGCTAGAACGAGCGCGAGTAAAACGTTATCAGCAGAGAGAAGTCAACGGTACAGTTGCCAGGAATAAATGAATAATAAAACGCAGGTATCCCAGCGGAGCAGGACAAAAAGGAGAGACTAAACAAAAAAGTATTTTTTTACACACAAATTGCACGGCTATGAGCTACTCTCTCCTGGCAATGTGCCGGTGAGTGTAGCCCACGAACAACAGACGTATATGTTTTGTATACGTTTATGAATGACGAACCTTGCTTTCTGGCCAAAATACCTGTCAGAAAGAGAGCGCTGTGAGCTTGTTAGGAGAGGGCCAGTTCAAATCACAGATCATTTCCCAGTTAACAGTGCTGTTTGTTGATTCACACACAGCAACTACTTCATTAATATGAAAAACTGTGAAAAGATCAGACCCAGTTCAATAGGCTGCTAGAGAAACTGTAATAGTAGCCGGTGCTGGGTAGTAACTGATTACATGTAATCTGGATTATGTAATCAGATTCCCAAAATTAAGTAGGTCTACTTGTAAAATTTACTTTTTATTGATTATCACTCAGTGAGCCATTTATCCATCTGTCTTGGCAAGTCTTTCAAACATATTAAAATGTACAAATTCACGTCATTAATTATTTACATGCAATGCAGGGATTCGGCAACTTTTTGTTAGCTGAGCTTCTTTGCCCTAATATATTTACTTGAAAAGTTAAAAAGTTATGTCAATAATAATAATAATAATAATAATAAATAATAATAATACAATTAAATTTATGGTTCCCTGATGCCGTTAATGGTCACCTGACATGAAGGTAAACAAATAAAATATTTAAACTTTTTTTATTAAGTGACTTTTTATTATAATCTTACATTTTATGACTTAATTACTTAATAGCTTTTCACTAGTCTGGGAAACCTTGACGTAATGTAATATTTAATGCACTTCATGTTGTTGAGAACAAACAATGGAATAATTTTTCTTTCTCTTTGTATCAATATGGTACGAGATTATTATGAGTTAGGTCATATTACCGTAAATGTGTCATGTAATGGATTATGTTACTAACTACAATTTTTATCATGTATTTTAGAATCATTAACCGACTACAATCTAAACAACTAGTAATCTACCCAGCACTGATAATAGCATATGCACGAAACAGATCTGGCAAATGCTTGAGGGCGTATTTTTGTTTGCAATCTGGAGGACGTCAAAGGTTTCTATTTACAATGTGCTTTTGCAGCATTGAACAATGTTGCCAATCACATACTCTACGTGGTTGTTCTCTTGAACGCAGTTGCCAATCAGAATTGTTTAAGTTAGTCAGAATCCTCTCATAGCAAAGAAAATGTAGACACAATGTAAAAAAGATTCATTGTTCAAGTGGGCACAGAAAAGACTAGCAAATGGTGGCTAGTGTACTGTCAAAAATGCTAGCAAAGTGTACTTTTGTGGCCCTATCTTTGGTAACTGGACAGATGAAGTGGAGCTGCTATAATAATTGAAGGAATTTGTCTTCCCAGTTTAGTTTTTATTTGTGATTTTCATTATTAATTATTTTACTTCACAATGAGAAAATACAACATTTACAGATTACATTAAAATGTGGCATATAGTTTACAAATGTAAAAATAAAAAGTTTTGAAAAAGAGACAGCAAAATAAGGTTTGCTATGGTGAAAGGGTGCATATATGGTGTGTTGTGGCCCCATACCGTGAATTGCTTAGGGCCCCCAAATCACTAAGTCCACACCTGTACATAAAAGCATGTTACATATCTATCCATGTAATCTGCAAATGTTATTTGGAGAATTTAACACTCAAAGGCAGGGCTACACTCATCAACTTCTGTCTGTTAACCTGTTATTGGTACACCTAGACTCATTCCTTACCTGTCCTGTCTTGACACGTCTCTTTTCATCCCTCCATTCTCGCCTAGATTGTAATGACCTGACAAAATGGCAAGTTTCTTAAAGAGTCTCAAATGAGACAAAACTCTTATTACACAAATAACATTTATGGAGATTTCAAGCAATAATGTAGTCCTTTCAGCACAATGCACTTAGTGCATTCATCTTCACTTGATTTGATATATTTAATTGTCATATTTACTATGATATTTAAATGTATTATCATATATTTTATTTTAATGTACAGTCATGTGAAAATGTTAGGACACTCTATTGAATTCCATAGTTTTCTGTATCAGGACATAATAATAAAAACAATAATATATTCCTTGGCAGGTCTTAATTTGGAAAATAAAACCTCAGATGAACAACAACATGTGACATATCACACTGTGTCATTGTTTATTTAGCCAAAATAAAGCCAAAATGGAAAAGCCATGGGTGACAGGCACTACTAAACAAATGCCTACGGAAAAAGTGTAGTGCCTCTCGCAGTTCAAAATGCTTACGCTGCATATGACGACATTGCACACCAGTTACGCTTTTTTCCGATCTGGCAGAAGCTAGATATTTTACTATATTAACTGATCCCTCAGGAGCATTCAGGTGTGTGTTAACACAATGCCAATGAGGAAAGTCATTAGCAATCTTAAAGAAGCAATTGTTGCTGCCATCAATCTGCGAAGGGTTACAAGGCCATTTCCAAACAATTTGAAGTCCATCATTCTACAGTGAGGAAGATTCACAAGTGGAAGACATTCAAAACAGACACCGATCTTCCCATGAGTGGACGTCCCAGTAAATTCCCCCCAAGATCATGCAGTGTAATGCTCAGAAAAAATGCAGACAACCCAGTAACTACACCTCACACTCTACAGGCCTCAGTTAACATGTTAAATGTTAAAGTTCACGACAGCACAATTAGAAAAAGTTGGGTCGAGTATGGCATTTTTGGAAGGGTTGCCAGGAAAAAGCCTCTTCTCTCTCTCTCTCTCTCTCTCTCTCTCTCTCTCTATCTCTCTCTCTATCTCTATCTCTATCTCTATCTCTATCTCTATCTCTATCTCTATCTCTATCTCTATCTCTATCTCTATCTCTATCTCTATCTCTATCTCTATCTCTATCTCTATCTCTATCTCTATCTCTATCTCTATCTCTCTCTCTCTCTCTCTCTCTCTCAAAAAAAAAGGTTTAGGTTTGCAAAGTTGCATCTGAACAAACCATAAGACTTCTAGAACAATGTCTTTTGGACAGACGAGACCAAAGTGGAGATGTTTGGCCATTATGCACAGCACCAAGTTTGGTGAAAACCAAAAGAGCATATCAGCACAAACACCTCATACAAAAAGTCAAGCATGCTGGTGATTTTTGGCTTGTTTTGTAACCACCGGACCTGGGCACTCATTGAGTCGACCATGAACTCCTCTGTATACCAAAGTATTCTAGAGTCGAATGTGAGACCATCTGTCTGACATCTAAAGCTTGGCCAAAATTGTGTCATGCAATTGTGTCAATTGTGTCACCAGCAAATCTACAACAGAATAGCTGAAAAAGAAAAGAACGAAGGTGTTGCACTGGCCCAGTTGAAGTCCAGATCTCATCCTGACTGAAATGCTGTGACAAGAGCTGTGCATTAACAAATGCCCACAAACTGAAGCAATGTTGTAAAGAGTGGACCAAAATTCCTCCAGAATGATGTGAGAGACTGATAAATCGTGCAGAAAATTATTACTTCAAGTTATTGCTGTTAAAAGTGGATCTACATGCAATTGAAAGGATAGGGTGTCCTAATTTTGTCACCCATGATTTTTCCATCTTGACTTTATTAATGACACAGTGTAATATGTCGTGTTGTTGTTCATCTGAGCTTTTATTTTCCAAATTTGAAGACCTGCCAAGCACTAGATGTGTTTTTTCTTTTAATATAATGTCCTGATGTAGAAAACCATGGAATTCAATAGGGTGTCCTTTCTTTTTCACATGACTGTATTACTTTGCATAATGTATTATATGTGTAATGGGAGTTAATACTTTGTTACACTATGCATCAGTGACATGTTTGTGTGTTAAGGAGCATGTTTGTGTTTGCACGTCGCTTTGTGCGGTTAGCTAAGGTATGGAAATCAGCCCACGGAGACTGAAAAGCATTGAAGAATTGCTCAGCTGCTCACAGCAAAGCTCCCTCTCAACAGCTTAACAAAATGAGCCTCTCTTTGTTTGTGTTTATTTTTTAAAAGAGGCAGCTGCTGTAGTGTCCTTTTTCTTGATCTATCACATAAGAAAGGGGCTGATCATACTTTTCTTTCTTTCCTTTCTTTTTTTCTCAAAGAGCTGCTGTCTAGAAGTCTGTAAAGCCGTGCTCAGACTACAGGAGTTTTTAAATCTTAACCGATTGTAAAATCAATACTTATTCTTTGTAGCGAGAAAAATAGCAGTGTTGTTGCCACATTTCGACCTGCCATTCCTTCATTTCCGTTGTCCAACGGACCTGTACAGCTGCTTGTTATGCGTTCGCCATTTCAAAAGTTCCATCACTTCTGTCTCCTTGTAAACGTATCTCTCATTGGCTGTTGTGGAAGTACTGACGTATTCATAGTCATAATCATCAACATTTAAAATTTAGAATTAAAAGTTTGATATTTTCGGGGTGGCCCTGATGTGTCCACAAACAGATCTGTAAGTGCCTCGCATTACTAGATAATCTGGGCTGAACATTGGGACCAACTGATGCCCTGGATGCCAATTTTTTTTTCTCTGAATGTCGGGAGGGGTAAAGCTGGCATAAATCGGCCTGTAGTCTGAGCCGAGCTTTACTCTGGCAAACAAGAATCCACTTTTTCTTAGTCCGTTTGGCATTGTAGAATCTTTACCAAATTCAAATTAAATAAGATTTGTACTTAGATTATATTTGTACTTAGAGTGTTTCTCCATGCAAATGCCATTGCCATCAAGGTTAAGGTGTTGTGGGTGGTTGCCAGGGTGTTGCTTTGCAGTTGCTGAGGTGTTCTGAGTGTTTTAAATAGCACATTGCTATTTGGTTGCTAGGATATTCTGGGTGGTTGTTTGGTAGATACTTACTGGCATAAGTCAAAAGATTCTAAAGTCTGTAGCATATTCTAGATCATATCCCTGCTTTAGTAAGTTTGACATACAGGGGTTGGACAATGAAACACCTGGTTTTTGACCACAATATTTTCCTTGTCCATCCCCTGCATGTTATACTGGCAACACTTTACAATAAGGTTTCCTTAGTTAACATTAGTTAACCACTGTAGGTAACATGAACTAAATAACAAGAATTCTACAGCATTTATTAATCTTTGTATTAGTAAATGTTGCAATTTACATTTACTTTCTCGTATTTTTTAACATTAGTTTATGCACTGTGAACTAACATGAACAAACAATGAACAGCTGGATTTTTATTAAAGGGTTAGTTCACCCAAAAATTATCCCATGATTTACTCACCCCCAAGTCATCCTAGGTGTATATGACATTCTTCTTTCAGACGTTATATTAAAAAATGTCCTGGCTAATACAAGCTTCATAACGGTAGTGAATTGTTGTTTAGTTTTTGAAGTCCATAAAAGTGTATCCATCCATCATATAACCGCTCCACACGGCTCCGGGAGGTTGATAAAGGCCTTCTGAAGCGTAGTGATGCGTTTGTGTATGAAAAATATCCATATTTAAAACTTTATGGAGTAAATTATCTAGCTTCCACCAGATCGCCTTCTGTATTCAACCTACAGAAAAAATTTAGTGCCTCTCGCATTTCAAAATGCTTATGCTGCATATGACGACATTGCACACCAGTTACGCTTTTTTTCCAATCTGGCGGAAGCTAGATATTTTACTTTATAAAGTTTTAGATATGGATCTTTTTCTTACACAAACGCATCACTTTGCTTCAGAAGGCCTTTATTAACTCCCCGGAGCCGTGTGGAGTAGTTATATATAGATGGATAGATGCACTGTTATGGACTTCAAAACAGAACTACCCTTTCATTGCCATTATAAAGCTTCGAAGAGCCAGGACTTTTTATATATAACTCAGATTTTATTCGTATGAAAGAAGAATGCCATATACACCTAGGATGACTTGAGGGTGAGTAAATCATGGGCTAATTTTCATTTTTGGGTGAACTAACCCTTTAACTGACATTTAACAAATGATGAAACAAATGTATTGTTGATTATTAATTCATGTTAGTTAATACATTAACTAATGTTAACAAATGATACCTTATTGTAAAGTGTCACCAGTATACTTAATAATGTTAAACTTAAGTATGGTTTTAATGCCATTTTAATTGTTTACAAGGACAAAAGAAATTGTAATTCAGTCTCTTAAATAGTAATAGCACAGCACTCTTCACCAAGCCACCCGATTTGAGGTATCATTCATGTCCGAAGCACAAACTGTGTGTAATGCACAGAAGTTTAGTACTTTTATATGGCATTCTGTAAAATGAGTATGAGCAATAGTTATTGAGCCTATTAAGCACCACATTATATATGTCTGTTTTTCTTAATCTACTTTTTTGGTTATTAAACGTTTACTGTTTTCTTTGTTTGCAGCAGCTTAAAGAGTTTAGGATCTTTTTTCTTTATTTTGAGGGTAAGCGCACTCACATGGGTTCCAGTTGTGTGTGTATATGTGCGTTTGAGCAGGTTTAGAGTCTCAGTGCAGAGAATTCCTTTTGCTTACTTTATATACTCTGCTCTTTGACCTTTGACCATTGGAGGCGTGGGGGCTGACCTGTGGCCAAATAGGAGAGGAAGGAGAACGGGGGAGGGATAGAGCGAGAGACAAAAAAAGAGAACCAGAAAGAGTAGATAAGAAGTTTGGAAAGAAAAAGAAAAAGAGAAACCGTGGAAAGGTAAAGGAGAAATGCAAATAAACAGGAAGGGCAGAAAGCACAAAGGACAGTGAGGACAATTGAGGGAAAGGTATCCATGTCTTTGTGTGCTTGTGTGGGAAATGGACAGAATTAGATCTTTGATTCGATGACAGTAAACAACAGTACTCCCTCTCTCTTACACTTCCCACTCTCCCTCCATTTTCCCTCAACCTAATTATTGACCATACAGTTCAAGGCATGGAATGCTTCTGGTTATATTTTAGCTAGAAAAAGTGGTTGTAGATATGTAGAGACGGCTCTCTGACTACTGAGACAGACTAGCTTCAGCTCACACTAAAGCACTACGTTTTACTACAAGCTTTTAAATTGATAGTGCATTCCTCAATTTCATCATGCTTGTTGATTTTGTTTGTACAATACAATACACCACCGTTCAAAAGTTTGGGGTTGGTAAGATTTAAAAAAAAATGTTTTTGAAAGAAGTCTCTTATGCTCACCATGGCTGCATTTATTTGATTAAAAATACAGTAAAAACAGTAATATTGTGAAATATTATTACAATTTAAAAAAACTTTTTTCCATCTGAAAATATTTTAAAATGTAATTTATTCCTGTGATTATTCCTGAATTTTCAGCATCATTACTCCAGTCTTCAGTGTCACATGACCCTTCAGAATGATGATGCTGATTTGCTGCTCAAGACAAATTTCTCCTTATTATCAATGTCGAAAAAACTTTGTGCTTAATATTTTTGTGGGAACTGTGATGCTTTTTCCCCAGAAATGTTTGAATAGAAAGTTCAAAAGAACAGCATTTATTTGAAATGGAAATCTTTTGTAACATTATACATGTCTTTAATTGTCACTTTTAATCAATTTAATGTGTCATGCTGAATAAAAGCATTCATTTCTTTTTTACTTACCCCATACTTTTGAACGATATACTGAATGTCTGAATGCACTCAGTCACTATGAATTAAAATGTCTAACAAATGAATAATTGTAAATTAAAAAAAGTGTTAGACAGAGAGCTGTTGATTTCCAAGTATAAGGACTGTATGAAGTATGATGTAGTTTCTTACAAAATGGGAATGTTTAAATATAAATGTTTACTTATCGCTATTACCGTTGCACTCTCAAAGCATTTTATCAATGAACTCTATAGCCTATTATTATTATCTTGAACCTTAAAGGGATAGTTCACCCAACAATTTAAATTAGCCCATGATTTACTCACCCTCAAGTCATCCTAGGGGTGTATGAGATGAATACAGTCAGAGTTATATTAAAAAATGCCCTGGCTCTTCCAAGCTTTATAATGGCAATGAAAGGGTAGTTCTGTTTTGAAGTCCATAAAAGTGCATCTATCCATCATAAAAGTGCTCCAAACGGCTCCGGGGGGGTTAATAAAGTACTTCTGAAGCGAAGTGATGCGTTTGTGTAAGAATAATATCCATATTTAAAACTTTATAAACTAAAATAACTAGCTTCCAGCGGACAGCCGTACGCAAGTCGATTTGCGCAAAAGAGTAACCCCTGACACGATGTATAGGAGCAACGCAAGCTTTGATGCCTCTCACGGATAGTGCTGGTCAACAAACTCAAGCCACTCTTTTCTTATATCGGCATCCTCCGCATTTCTCTTTTTAAAAATCTAATTTTAGACGTCTAATTCATGACCAGTGTTTTTTATTTTTCACCCCCCCCCCCCCCCCACCCCCCGGAGCCGTGTGGAGCACTTTTATGATGGTAGGATGGACTTTTATCGACTTCCCCGTCACTGCCATTATAAAGCTAGGAAGAGCCAGGACATTTTTTAATATAACTCAGATTGTATTCGTCTGAAAGAAGAATGTCATATACACCTAGGATGACTTGAGGGTGAGTAAATCATGGGCCAATTTTAATTTTTGGGTGAACTAACCCTTTAAGTAGCCTATTGGCATTTAACTAGTACCTCATCGTTTTTGCTATAGACATGATTATGCACCAAAAGTATGTGTCTTGTTGCAGAGAAATGGGCTTTTGCTTTCTAACCGATCAGACTTATGTTTTTGGAAAAAAATAAATAAAAAATTCACAGATTTATATTTGCAACAAGGTTAAAGGCTCAGGGAAGGAGGCAGGAACCAGCGAACGATCAACATAAACTTTAAAAGTAAAGTGGCAGCCCCTCATGGATGACTGACACATATAAACATAATAAAACACAACAGAGTCCAGGCCTGGGCCTCTCTCGTTTTTAGCTGTCGTCACTCCAACGTTTATCCTTCCAGTGCTCCTCCGTGAGTCTCAAGAGTGGCTTGTTACCATTCGCACCACTCCCACGGCTCTTGGCACCACCCTGCCCTTGAGACTGCACTCTAATCCCCAACACCACCCTCCAACCACCTGCGTCACAGGGGGGCGTAGCACCTTGGTGTAAGGACAGATGAGGCAAGAGAAAAGGAGATGGAAAGATGAGGTGAGACAGAGAGGGGAGAGAGGAAAGAAAAAATCTTGGTCCGGTTTCCAGACACACTGACACTTGGTCCTCAACCAGCTGAGAGGCCCTCACTCGCGGTGCCATGCGATGGTACTGGATGCTTCTCGGTGGATGGCTCTGTACTCCTCGACCTCCTTGCAGACGACGTTCACTCCTCCAACCACAGGTGCTGGCTATGAGCTCCACATTCCCTCGCTCTGCCTGCTCCTCCCCATCATGGTGGACGACAGCAGGTCTGGCCTCCGGCAAATAGTGGCAACTCCTCCATCCCCTCACAGACAGCCCTCCACGACCCATGAGCATGGCAGCGAGCTCTCCATCCTCACCGCTCCTTCGTGCTGCCCGATTTCCTCAGTGGGTTTCGCCACCAATGTAACAAGGTTAAAGGCTCAGAAGGAGACTGGAACCGACAAACAATCAACATAAACTTTAATCATAAAATAAACAAGCAACAAAAGCAAAACCTCATGGACGACTGCCACATATAAACATAATAAAACACAACATGGAGTCCAGGCCTGGTTCTCTCCTCTTGCACTGTCGTCACTCCTCCTTTTACCCTTCCGGAGCTCCTCCGTGAGACTCGAGACCGGTGTACTTATTAGCACTCTTGCCACCAGCCTCGCTCCGTTCCCACGGCTCTCGCCCCCACCCTTCTTGCCACAATATTGAAGGGGGCATTTGGGCCAAATATAAAGACCATCAGAGACTTGACGGTGGACTCTTTTGACTTGAGCCAGAAAGGAACCAGCTAGCATCCATCCAGAACTTTATACAGGCTACTTGCATTTCCTTCAGAAAATGTAAAAATCTAGTTATCTCAATCCCCAAACAAATACTGGTAATAGATGTTTCTAATAACAGAGAGATTTTTTTGCCAAATAAATTTTTTGAAAGACCAGTTTGTTGTTTTTGTTTACTAGCTAAGATCAGACAAAGGATGAGGTGGATTAGATTTAAATGTCTGTGTGTGTGTGGGTGTGTTTGTCAGGGTCACCCATCCCCCCTCGCCTCTCCCACCCTCTTTCCCTCCTCATCACTTCACTGAGCACATGAAAGAGACCGGCTTTAAAATCTGCCCATTGAAATCTCACATGTGCAGCAAAACATTCATTAATAAATCACTGAATGCTGAGAAACCCTGTAGCATAAATGTGAACTAATCCAAATCCAGATTCACAAAACATTTCACTTGGTATGCGTGCACACAAGCCCATTCTGAGCACCTGCCTTGTTGAATTTGAGATTGAGATTGGACAAATGTAATCTTTTAAGAGGTGGAACAACAGACCTTGCTGTGCTACAGTGTCCAAACTGGCCATATTTCATTGAGCTGACCTCTGCACTATACCACCAGCTGACTTCACTATTGCCTGGCAACCAAACCACATTAAAGCCTGTTCCACCAATCAGAGTTTTGCTGTGAGTCAGAATGAATGCAGACCCAGCGTGCATGGCAGGTAGCAGCACTCAATAATGCTAATAAACCCCAACTAGTCACTGAATGAGAATAATTACTGTAGCTGCTGGCTTTCTGTGTGTCTTGAAGATGAGCAGCATTAAGCAGTTCAGAACGAAATCTACTTTATATTCGATGTAGATGTGAAAAGGTGCATTTGAAAATGAATGGCAATGTTAAATAATGCAAACTAAAGAGGGCTCTTCACAAATGACTATCACAGCCCATTTATTGATCCGTTCACTGCAGTATGTATCAGTCAGTGCTACAGCATATAGAGATTATCAACAGGGCTGCTGCATCAGTCATGTAAGACTGCTTGAAACTATGATGCTTTGGGGAGTATTAATTTTAACATGCATTAAAAGTAGTGTAGTTTTACAACACTTCTTGCATTTATTTTTTCTCTAGCTGTCATTTGGCTGTATCTCTCTTCCAGTAATGCTATGCTATGCTTGGCTTGCTGGAGATTTTTTTGTCATGGTGACATAGTTTGCATGCAACGACTATACTGCTGTATAGAAACCACTTGCAGGTTTCAATTTTTTTTTAATTTATCAATAAATTAAATACAAACTTAAGACATTTTTATTTGGATAGCTCAGGTATTAGGGTTTACATTCCAACAGTAAAATGTAACTTATACTACAATAATTGGGTAATCGTTTTAGTTTTTATGTAATACTTATTCTCAGTGATGGTGGTTATTAATAGCTTTATTGCAGTAAAATATAATAAATTAAAGTAAAACAAATACTACCATCATTTACAAGTACTATATATATATACACACACACTCACCTAAAGGATTATTAGGAACACCTGTTCAATTTCTCATTAATGCAATTATCTAATCAACCAATCACATGGCAGTTGCTTCAATGCATTTAGGGATGTGGTCCTGGTCAAGACAATCTCCTGAACTCCAAACTGAATGTCAGAATGGGAAAGAAAGGTGATTTAAGCAATTTTGAGCGTGGCATGGTTGTTGGTGCCAGACGGGCCGGTCTGAGTATTTCACAATCTGCTCAGTTACTGGGATTTTCACGCACAACCATTTCTAGGGTTTACAAAGAATCGTATGAAAAGGGAAAAACATCCAGTATGCGGCAGTCCTGTGGGCGAAAATGCCTTGTTGATGCTAGAGGTCAGAGGAGAATGGGCCGACTGATTCAAGCTGATAGAAGAGCAACTTTGACTGAAATAACCACTCGTTACAACCGAGGTATGCAGCAAAGCATTTGTGAAGCCACAACACGCACAACCTTGAGGCGGATGGGCTACAACAGCAGAAAACCCCACCGGGTACCACTCATCTCCACTACAAATAGGAAAAAGAGGCTACAATTTGCACGAGCTCACCAAAATTGGACAGTTGAAGACTGGAAAAATGTTGCCTGGTCTGATGAGTCTCGATTTCTGTTGAGACATTCAGATGGTAGAGTCAGAATTTGGCGTAAACAGAATGAGAACATGGATCCATCATGCCTTGTTACCACTGTGCAGGCTGGTGGTGGTGGTGTAATGGTGTGGGGGATGTTTTCTTGGCACACTTTAGGTCCCTTAGTGCCAATTGGGCATCGTTTAAATGCCACGGCCTACCTGAGCATTGTTTCTGACCATGTCCATCCCTTTATGACCACCATGTACCCATCCTCTGATGGCTACTTCCAGCAGGATAATGCACCATGTCACAAAGCTCGAATCATTTCAAATTGGTTTCTTGAACATGACAATGCCTTCACTGTACTAAAATGGCCCCCACAGTCACCAGATCTCAACCCAATAGAGCATCTTTGGGATGTGGTGGAACGGGAGCTTCGTGCCCTGGATGTGCATCCCACAAATCTCCATCAACTGCAAGATGCTATCCTATCAATATGGGCCAACATTTCTAAAGAATGCTTTCAGCACCTTGTTGAATCAATGCCACGATTATTATAGTATTAAGGCAGTTCTGAAGGCGAAAGGGGGGTCAAACACAGTATTAGTATGGTGTTCCCAATAATCCTTTAGGTCAGTGTATATACATACTCTCACTATATACATTTTATTAATTTATATACATTTATATAATTTTAATAATGTAAAAAGTAATTTGTTATCCTAAAAATATATATAATTATAGGGAATTATATACATCATATTTTATATTATATTTTTCTCTATAATTTTTGTAGTTTGGGGTGAAATATGACCTGGACGTGTTCTTTATAGATTTTATGAGATTTAATTTAGATTTGATAACATAACATGCAGTTTAAAACTTTAAATGAATGTTAAATTAACATGGCCAAAGTTGGAGTTTGCGCGAGTGGCGTGGCGTGTGGCGTGTGGCGTGTGTGTGTGTGTGTGTGAATGGGTTAAGTTGTGTATTGGAGCAGGGTCTTAGAAACTCAATGTGGATTAGTTGAATTTGAGGTGCCATTGTTTGACAAAAGTGGGAGGAGGTAGTTAATTAGTATTGGTAATCCTTCTGTTATTACAACGATGTCTCAAACCTCATCTAAACTCACGCAGACATGCGCACACACACAGACCTTTGCAATTCATTCACAAAGAAACCCTAACAATGTTTCTGCAGTCTTATCATGAGAACTCTACATGAGCGTGTGTGTAAAAGTGGTTTGGGGGTCACAGGTAGGATTACGACAATTTTCAGACAGCCTAAAGGGGATTTGCTTTGATACCGCCTGAATCACCTGGTCTGTCGTGAGAGTGCTAGGAAGGAGATTAATGACCACTTAGGCACTTTGGCTCTCGTGACGAACCAGGTGATTCAGCCTGTATCAAAGCAAACGGATGAGATAACATCAGGAAGACGGCAGTCATTCCAAATGCATTTGCATCGCAACTCTCTCCGTCAGTAGAACATGCTTTGCCATTCCATTGGCAAAACCTCAAAATTGCATTCATATTGTTTCTTATGATGCTAGAAGCGTAAATAAAAAAGTTCACCAGAAATTTGGTGCCATAGCGCAACCTTCCCTAGCCTCGTGGTTACTGCAAGCCTTCACGCAGATGCACACATGCACGAACACAGTGTTACTGGAACTCCCACGCTGCGTAATCCACTCTCATCACAAATGCTGCGTCACCAAACGTCCGCTCGTACTTCGAAAGCCTGAGTGCACGCTTCCCTCCATTCTCGTCCTCAACATGTCTCTGCTTAAGGAAAATACAGGCAAATCCTGAGGATTATGAAGTAAAATTAAAGCAAATAATTAAATTTTGATCTGCTTTTAAATTTCACATTTCTGATTTTGTTGATTGCAATAGCTGTTTTCTTGTTTGTGAATGGAAGCCCGTATGCTACCAACCTTTCATCGTCAGTTTTGTTGCACTCGAAATAACCTTGCGCATTTCCATCCAGCAGGCTTTTGTAGGTCTGGCCAGCAGAGGTTGTAGTTTACTGTGTATGGTTTATAGAATTTAAGCATTTATAGTGCTATTTTAAGCATGCACACATGCTTTGCACAGTCGGTCAACCCTGAGCGTTTAAAACAGCTGCGATTTGTCTTGTATTTGCGATGCAATGTAAGATCAGACGAATGTAAAATGACTTTACGTTCTCATATGGTTTTCATAATGGGCTACTTTTTTGGTTGGCAGAATGGAAGAAAGCAAAGTTTCCTTTGTGTTTTCAAACAACTGTTGGCAGCTGATCGTGTGTCACTGGCTGGATCAAGAGGATCGGATATGTGTGTTTCTCTGTCAGTGACATTGTTCGTCTGCGTCGTGGTACTAAAGACACGGCGTGCACATGCACATGTGCAGTCCAGTCCAGTTGTTGCAGGCAGCCGAGACACAGATGGTCTTCAGTGATACCACATTCCAGAGCCATTGTTTAAGGAAGGCAAGCCGGGTTAGATAATTGACAGCCACAGCGCACGAGAGAGAAACCCTTCCCCCCAGTCTGAAACGCACAGGCGCACATGCACACGCATTGTTCACAGCACGCGCCCTCTTCTCTTTCTTTATCCAGCACAACCCGCCCTCGCGCTCTCTCTCTCTCTATGTCTCTCGCTCATTCTCTCTCTCCTCTTGTCTGTTTCACCCTAGCAGCAGTGCCCATGCTTGCCTCCGATTGGCCGACGGCCGGTCTTTGTGAGCTATCGGTGGCGTGACGTCGCTGTGCGTGCGTTTGTTGAGTGTGTGTAGGTCGGAAAGGAGGCGGGGGGAGTATTCACATCACGTATTCTGTTAGCTTTTTCGTTTGGAGAGGGGGGAAGGGGGGTAGAGGAAAAAGAAAGAGAGGGAGGAGGCTATAGTGCAGCAGTGATAGCGATCACTGCCTTTTAAAAAAAATGCTCCTGTGTATATGTGGTCGAGCCATGAATTGGAGGAAGTGAGAGAGAGAGAGAGAGAGAGAGAGAGAGAGAGAGAGAGAGAGAGAGAGAGGCAGGGAGGGCGAGAACGAAAGAGCGTACGAGAGCTAATGTAAAACAGGATTAAGAACACAAGATGGCTTCCTGAATGGACAGAGACCAGAAGAGAGAGGGAGAAGAAAAGAAAGATAAAGAAAGACAGACAGAAAGAGAGTGAGAGAGAGGTGGGGAGCCGCAGAGAGAATGCTTCGGGTCTTCTGATGGGGGATACCTCTCGCCACCGAAGAGAAACGCGCAAATGCAGCGAGGCTGAGTAGGTAAATATTTATTAGCACAGGGAAAAATTACCGACAGTAATGGCAGATGGGGTGTTTTTGGGAGGAGGGGGGCTCTGAACAGCACTGGTTTATAGAAAAGCTAGGGTCAGAAACCACTAACTCACAGTTAAATGTATTTTTATGTCATACAGATATGTTTTATATCATAATTGGCAGGGTTGAATAAATATAAAGGACAGAATTTGATAATTTATTTAACATGTTCTGTTTTATGCATGTAAATGATCCCTGTCATAATTAAAACCTTTCTGGCTCATGACTTATGACAGGATACATTTTCTTTTCTTTTTTATCGCTAATTGTCATGGGTTATGAAGGTTTGGATAATTACGAGATGGTGTTTTTTTTATTGTCATTGATGGTTATTGATTGTTCTAAATCAATGTTTTTCCCTTTCTTTTTCTATGATTGTCCTGGAAGGTGGAATATTTTGAAGACGTAAAAACCCAGTCCATAATCCCAAACCTGGCTAAAGAGGTGAGCTAAATAACCTTTGGCCAGCTGTCTCTATGTATGTATCTTGTTACAGCAAATGTCAACTATATTTGCTAGTCCTCTAGTTCCCTGAGGTTTTCCTTAGTGCATGGGTATGATTGAGAAACAATGTTTTGAGCTGCAGTTGATGATTTGTGCTTTTTGCGTGACTCAACAGGCCCAATGCGTGCCCAGATGCAGCGTGTCTGCTTGGGGTTGAAGTGACAGCTGCGTTCAGGCATCCACCTGCGTGCTGCAGGTGGAACTCTGTGTTTGTGGCCTCCGTTTCAGATCCTAGTACTATGCCAGGGTCCGTTTCGCAGCGATGTGCTGTAGTGTGTCTTCTCCAGCCAGAATGGGGCGAGCGGACAATCGCGTGGACTAGGCCCCGGTTTAAAGAGACCCGGGCTTTGCGCTTATTGGAAGAGACGTAGGCGTGAGCTTCGCCTGGCAAAGAGAGAAGGAGGAGGAGGTGGCCTCTCTCTCTCTCTCTCTCTCTCTCTCTCTCTCTCTTTCTCTCACTCTCTTTCTCTCACTCACTTTCTCTTTCTCGCTCAGTCTGTCAGTCTGTCTGTCTTCCTTTTTCTCTGTGCTCTGTGTCAAGCCCGGGAATAGAGAAAATAGTGGCAGGCGGGACTGACAAAGTTTCCAGTCATCTGAGGTAAAGGGAGTAAAAGTTAGTGGGTCACATACACATACGCATGCGTGATGACGATGCTAGTATTTGTGTGTGTCCGTGTGAGCGAGCACGTGGCGGAGTGTTTATGGACTAGAGTAACATGTCGCGTCAGAGGTAGAGAGACTCGACGAGCCTTGAGAGCTTTAGTGGCGAATTACTCTCAACAAATATGCTGAATTGCACGTAGGAGTAATCGTGATTGGTGCAACTGCTCTAAAGCAGACAGTCTCGACAGCAGCGGCGATATCAGTGCTCCTCTTTGCGCTCTGACTACACCACGGCGGGTTTAACTTTAGCTTTGGCCAGGACTCAGTGTTATTGAATCTAGAACTTATAATCCATGCCAGTTCATTTATAACTGGCTATTTTAGTTTGTATGATCAAATGCATCGCTGCTAAATCCTGTACACCTTCTTACACTCACAAAGAATTACATAACCTAACACAGACACGTTCAGTTAAAGTACAGCTATATCTTGCTTGCCTGAAAGTAGTCTCAATTTTGTGGCTTACCAGTTGACCAACATGCCCTTCATCTGTCATGCATTGTTGTCGCTCCGCCACAAATTGCCAGTTTGCCGTGAGAAGATGGCTTGCATCACATGCTTATTTGCTTTCAAAATAATTTGCATTTGGATGTCTGTGGATTGGCATTGTCAAGCTTTGTTCGGCATTTTGCTACGATGCGACACTGAGCATGCGGTGACGTTAAGTTGTATTGTTGTTGTATTGTTATATAATTACTCAAATATACCCAGAAATTCGAGGCTCCTTGAAGAGGTGTCTTGTCTGTGTAGTGTTTCTTTCCTTTGGCTTGGCTTCCGATTGACGTAATGTACTATAGCTGTGGGGATAACCATAACATGACGCCATTCTACTGTAAGCGTTTGATCTCTGGGGTAAATGTATATCATCACCCGGGTTTATTAGTTTAATAGGTTCCGAAAGTTGCATGGGAGGCAGTACCACATTAAAGAGCTCATGGAACGTCTGTAGTAATGGTTCATTTTGCGGTGTGTGGAATCCCCTGGCGTGACGGGAAAGGGTTAAATGTGACCTAGATTTTTCGGCAACAGTGAGTGGCAGATGACATCACGGCTGTAATTATAGTTCAGACCCGCCCATGTGGCTGCTCACGTGATGTGGTATTGGTGTGTATGTATATGTGAATGTGTCCTTGTGAGGGGAAATGGTTTGTGAGTGTGAGCGATTTAAAGGTAATGCGAAAGGCAGGAAGCCACTTGTTTTCATTTCATCGCACTCCTGAAATTACGGTCACAATGTAATTCACTCTGGTATAGGCTGGTTGTGTTCTACAGATTCCACTAAGAGTTACCAGAGAGAGAAGTTCACTTTTGAGAAAACAGGATGTTAAAAATGATAGCTGTAAACGGCTTTAATTAGCTGATCTTTAACCACATGACCAGTTTCCTGAAGAAAAAAAACAACAACACGTACACAATCTATGTCTTTCTTAGTTTGCGTAACATCATTAGGTCTGGTTTTTTTCCCTGTCTATTCACCCAACCCCAAACATTCCAGCGATTGACCTAAAAAGGATTTTCTAGCTAAATATACCACCATCTTAGTAGCACATACTAGGCATGATTAATTTCACTAAATTGATTCTTAACAACCATTTGTGATTCTTTACTTTTATTATTATATTTTTTTTGTATATATGTTTTTACCTGTAGCAAAGGTAACAAAACCTTTTTGTTGCACAAAACAATTTCCAAAAACAGTTGATTTCTTAACCTTTTCATTGTTTTGATGCTTTTGATTGATAACTGGATTATTCCTGCTATGCAATATGTTTTGAATTCTGTAACTTTAAAAAATGCTAGTGTTAAATCATATAACAAAATTAAAACTTATTTTGTCAATTAATCCATAGTAAGCACTACATGTTCTTGGAATTGTGTCATTCACGGGTGTGTTTTGCGCTAAAATGTAATGATATCATTTGGGGAGTGATTTTTTTTTTCAGTAAACAGTAAATTCAGTTCGAAATAATAAAACAATAAATAACAAAAATTGGCTTATTAGTTTATTTAGAAGAACAGATAGAACAGATTATGTTTATAAACTAAACAATATAATAACATGAAATATAGCCTATGCAACAAAACTAAAATACGAAAAACACGAAAAATATATTTTTCAAACAGGTTTTTAAAAACAATCCCTGTTTGTCATTGGTCATATAGTTGGTTGGTGTGCCAGGTTGGGATGTGCAAACAAACAGAGCAATGTTTTGATACCAGTACAGTGTACCTTTCAGGGAATCAGGTCAGAACTGGCATACTTATTATTGGTTATGTTAAAGAAATAGTTCACCCAAAAATGAGGCAGACCGCCTTCCGTATTCAACTTACGAAGAAAGTGTCATTCACTGCCATTATAAAGCTTAGAAGAGCCAGGACATATTTGAATGTAACTACGATTGTATTCGTCTGAAATATGAATATCATATACACCTAGGATGGCTTGAGGGTGAGTAAATAATGGGGTAACTATCCCTTTAATGTATTTGGTATTGGTGGACTGGATATGCTATGCTTCTGCTGCTGCTGCTGTTGATTGTTGCTGCAGAGCAAGTATGTACTTGCTTCTGATAATAGATACACCGACATGCTGCTGTGAGCATGTAAGATATGCTGCTTCTGCATGAATAGACATACATAAATCTCGTAGCAGATCTAGGCAGGTGGAACTGGGGGAGGTGGAAGGTTTCAAAGGAGCTCTGATATTTAAATGACTATTTAAATGTTTAGCAAGCAATCTCATTGGCTGTAGGATCAGCTTGTGCCATGTGGTAATAATGCAAATTGAATGTAAAATCAGCCTGCTCCCTCTAGAGTTTCATGACTGAACTAGATAATTGTCTCTTCATATTAATCTGGTATACAAGAATGTATTTTAACTTTCAAAAAGTGCCACTTCAGCAGACATGCATCCTGTTTTGCATTTTGAAATGTCAAATAGGAGTGTGGGTGTGTGTGGGTGTGTGTGGGTGTGTGTGGGTGTGTGTGGTGTGTGTGTGTGTGTGTGTGTGTGTGTGTGTGTGTGTGTGTGTGTGTGTGTGTGTGTGTGTGTGTGTGTGTGTGTGTGTGTGTACTGGTTTGACTTAAATAATAATGACCCAAAGTCCTTATATTGTGGTGTTTATTCAGGATCCTGGTCACACTCCTATATTATGAGGACGTTAATGTCCTTGTATTTCACAACGCTAAATAAACATACCTAACTTTTTTATTAATTATTAAAAGTGTGTGTGTGTGTGTAGACAGAAAGAGAAAATGTATGAGAAAGGTGTTTACATTTAACATATGTTGGATTCTTCACAAAGCAGGCTAAACATACTCAGATGATCCTTGAGAGCGTCTGCTTCAACTATCCAGGCTTGATCAATGTCAGGAGGCTGGAAAAGGATGTAGTTAAGATCAATGCTTGCAGATCCTTGTCTGTTTTTGTAAATAAAACAGCTCTGTGCTGAACCATCATGAATGCACTGGAAACTTGCAGTTGTGTGCAGATGCATTTAAGATAATACAATAACCAATATAACTTAATGAATTTAAATTTTTAAATAAACTTTTAATGTTAAAATACTCTCCCAGCTTATTATGCAGAAAAATGGCCCTGGTTGTTTGTGCATCACAACAAATGCCTTGAATTTGGTGAGACACTATCTGTTTTTCTGGCCAGTGACAGATAGATGGAGGATAGATGAACTATAATGGCAGACAAATTACATACTCCCCAGCATGTTGTTTGTTATGCTAGGAAGGAGAACATGATGAGACCATTGCTTGTTGGCCTAATACATGTTTTTTAACCAAAATACTGTCTATCCAGGACCTTTGTACCTAGTTGTTCTCAATTCTATGTTTGGTAAAGTCAACCACACATGCATTAACATGTTTTCCCTTTACTTTTGCTTGTGGCTTTGCCTTTCCTGTGGAATGGATGACTGCACTACTGCAGTTAATGAAAAATGAATGTACAGGAAGTACTGTGGCACGTCAGCTGAGAACTAGCTCAGTATCAGTGTGTTATCTCTCTTTACATCTTACCCCCTGGTGATTTGTAATTTCTACCTTGGAGGTGTGTGTGTGTGTAGATGTGTGTGTGTGTGTGTGTGTGTGTGTAGATGTGTGTGTGTATATATGTATGTGTTTGTTTGTATTTGATTTAAATGCTTAAGAGTCTATGATTGGATCATTATTGCAGTGATTATTATGTTTCTAGCATGTTATATGTTTAACAACTGTTCTTCTAACCCTAATTGGTGGAGTGTGTAGCTTTTCAGTTCTTAAAGGGCCCGTTCTTCGTGTTTTTTTGAAGCTTTGATTGTGTTTACAGTGTGCAATATAACATGTGTTCATTTTTCGCGTGTAAAAAAATACAGTATTTTTCACACAATTTACTTATCTGTACACCGCTGTTTTCACTCTCCTAAAAACGGCTGATGACTTCCTTGTTCTATGAAGTCCCTCCTTCAGAAATACGCAACGAGTTCTGATTGTGCCAGCGGTTCCCGTGTTGTGATTTGACAGCAGCTTAGCGCACATGGCCCGGTTGCTGTGTTGTGATTCGACAGCAGCTTAGCACACATGGCCCGGTTGCTGTGTTGTGATTCGACAGCAGCTTAGCGCACGTAACTTGCATGGAAAGGTCACGCCTCTTAACGGGAGATATATGCACTTAATGATCTCTACAGCGTCCCTGGGAAAGCCAAACAAAGGGGATTTGACTCCGGGATGAAAATAACAGCGTCTTGACGACATGGCGACAAACACACTGAAACGCAGCACTTCCTTTTCTCCACGCGACCGTCCTCTTCTCCACGTGGGACAGCAACAAGACCACGCCCCCTTTTTTGTGTATTCTTGTGGGCGGAGGTTAGTCTGTTCTACTGACTGACGTAATTAATGAAGGAAGTACCAGGATGTAGTCCAAACCAGCCATTCGCTGTAGGCTTTGAAAGGGGGCTTCTGTTAAATAAAATATCTCGCTTGGCATTGAACTTTGAGCTTTATAATTTTACAGGTATTATTTATGCTCTAACAGCAACATTACACACTAACTAAAGTTTGAACAGTGGGATCACGAAGAACGGGACCTTTAAACAACCATGTAGGAAGACACGACATGGCCATATTCCAGGACGACAATGTCAAGATTCATCAGGCTCAAATTGTGAAAGGATGGTTGGGAGGGAGCATGAAGACACACTTGAATTGGTCCTGAGTCCAGACTTTAAATTCATTGAAAGTCTTTGGGATGTGCTGGAGGAGACTTTACAGAGTGCTTGACTCTTGCATTGTCAACACAAGATCTTGACCAAAAATGTATGCACCTCTTGATGGAAATATCGTCACAACATTTATTTCCATCAAGAGGTGCATACATTTTCTGTCAAGATATTTTATTTACAATGCAAGAGTCAAGCACTCTGTAAAGTTTGTGTGTATGTGTATATATACAGTTGCAAGAAAAAGTATGTGAATCGCTTGCAGAATCTGTGAAAATATAATAAAACATTTTTTTGTTTGCATATAGTACATATATTTCTAACCCCCAGCTCTTAATGTGCTGTGTTTCCTTCTGGAACATCAGTGAATGTTTGAACCTTTAATAGTTGTGTTTGAGTCCCTCAAATGTTCCTGGTGTGAAAAGATGGATCTCAAAATCATAGTTACTGCTGGAGAGGGTTCAAATATGCAAAAGATGCTAGGAAACTGAAGAATTTGGGGGATTTTTCTGAAGAACATTGGGCACACACACACACACACGCGCACACACACACACACACACACACACACACACACACACACACACACACACACACACACACACACACACACACACACACACACACACACACACACAAATGCATGAAAGGCAGATTGGATGTTAACTGCAAGGCATTTGTGCTCAACTGTATGTGAAAGAGAGGCTGAGACAAAACAGCACATGCAGTGCTGCAGTGTACTTTGTACCATTTTCAAAGAGACCCTGGCCCTTTAAGAGCAGCTACGCCTGACTTGAACATATGGAGAGCTAATCTTAGCCTTACTCCTGAGAGAAACAAGGCTGGCAACCAGCCACTGTGCAGAACTGGAGAGATAGTATTCTCTCTCTCTCTCTCTCTCTCTCTCTTATTGCTTCTTTTGCCTTAGAAGTTGAACAGAATAAGGTTTTTGGGTTATTAGTGGCAGATTTTAGACTAACATAGATGGAGTTTTGAGTTTTTTACATCTTTTTTATTATTATTTGATGGATTATTTGTAAGCCATATGAGAGTGTATAGCCAACCTTGAGTGGGTTTTGTATCAGGTTTCTTCCAATTTTGAAAGAGATCTGCATGTTGTCATCTATCTATCCCCTTCAACATGATTGTCTTTCAATCCTCTCTGTCCTTCTTCTCTTTCAAGCCTTCATCTCTGCACCAGTCTGCTATTTTCTGCTTTCCTCTCTCTTGTATCCCCTCATCAAATTTCACCTCAGTTTTTTTCTTTCTCCTCCAAAACTTCTTGCACAAAGACTACTCTTTAGGCTGTGTTATTCCTCCGTCTCATACCTCCTCCTTTCCCACCATCTTACTGAGTGATGATGGTGGCTCCTCCCTTCCCTTCCCCCTCTTTCCTTATGTCTTTTCTGCTTTGATTCCCTCTCACTTTTTTTTTCTCTCTCTCTCTCTCTCTCTCTCTCTCTCTCTCTCTCTCTCTCTCTCTCTCTCTCTCTCTCTCTCTCTCGTTCCCTTTGTGAGTATTTGTGGGGTAAAATGAGGAGGGGGCTCTCAGCTGAGTTGTGCGTGCTGACTTGCATGTGCCATGTGTCAGGGAGAACGAATTATGACAGGCTCACAGACATTTACATTCAACATCCTACATTCTACCTCACAGACCTACCAGCCTTGCCCTAAAGAAAGAGGCATCTTGTTAGTGTAGGCCAAAAATAAGGTGCACGCAAAAAGAAAGAGGACGAGGTTGGGTGGCAAGGAGGGAGGTAGTAAAGTGTTGGGGGCAGAGAACAATAGATAGAACTAAAGATATTGGAATTACAAAGGGAAATAATAGAAAGGTAAGTCGAAATCAAAGTGGATGTCTTGATAGCCTCAATGACTGTCTGTGCCATTCATGATCTGCCCCAGACCTAATGCACTCAGTGACCCTAAGCTTATTTGCATTGGCGTGTGCGCGTGCGAGCGCTCTGCGTTCATTTGAGTGTGTGCGTGTGCCCTCGCACGCAGTCGTATACAATTCTTAGAAAGCATGTTTGAAAGTCTTCCGTGGTTTAGCCTCTTGTTGGGCCCCTAGTTTAGCACAAGCATGTTTTATCTTTTCATGTGAAAGTGTTTCAGCCCTGGACTGGAGGGAGAGGTTTAGTAAGCAAATATAGATAGTGAAAGGGAGGGAGGGAGGTGTGTGAGAGAGATGGAAAGAGAGTATGGATGAACTTGTAATAGACAAAAATACTTTTTAAAATCTTTATTCGTCTTAACGCTACTTCCTGAAATGTTGGAATTTTCTTTGGGGATATTAGACTTATGGAATACTATATATTTAGAATCTATACATTACATCCTAAAATACTGTATACTGTAATAACCATGAGTTACTTCACAGAAATGTTTGTTTGCTGTTTCCTATGAGCGTGTGTTGCTTTCTGTTTTTTGTGTGTGGTTGTGTAGGTGGGGGTTTGAATTTTTTTTTTTAATTTTTTTTTTGAGAACTGAGATGAGCAATGAATTAGTCATTCTAGACTGATAAATCAAAAGACATCATTAAATGCCGTAACAACCACAGTATCAGTCATTGTTTTTCTGAGAACTTGCAAATCAGAAGCATTCTTAAACTGAGAGTTCCTAAATAAACACGAGTATTGTTTAGAATTGGAAATCATTGTTTAATTATTTGTCCTGTTTTCTTAAGACTTAGTGTTTGAAACCCAGACCCGCTGAACTGCAATGGACCTGCACTTGAGTTGTGAACAGTTTTTGTTGTTGCTGATAGTGATATCTAAAAAACTTTGTTTTGCATTGTCAAACTACAATCTTTAAAGTATACAAGACACAATGTCTGATTCAATATTTAAAGCGTTAAATAGAGGTGGTGTGTCCCTTATGCTAAATGTAGTCTGATTAATGTGTATCTGTTCACAGCTTGGTCTGTTAGTTTGCAAATATTGCTCTGGTATGATTTCATAACGATTTTCCACTGCATGGTAACGCTTGGTACAGCACGGCTCAGTTCGCTTTGGCTCCGTTTGGTTTTCCACTGCAGTTAGCACCGCTTTAAAGTAGGTGGGATTATAGAATGATCGTTGTAATTGTGCCACCTCTACTTCTCGGCATGTGGATGTTTTTAACTACAATACAAATACGTTTGTTTCAAGGCAGATAGCAGCAAAACAAAATACTGCTAAAAACAAGAGAGTGGGCACTCGTACAACAAAGTGCAAAGTGCACTTGATTTGCTCGACAGCGCACAAGGGTAAACTAATCTTGTATTTAGCAATGTGTTTAGAGTCTCAACCACTATATTACTGTCACAAAAGCATATAATGGGAGTGACGGTAGTGAAGATTCTCTTTGAACCAGTGGTCTGCAGTTTTTACACATCACTTTTTAGTATCGTTACGGCATGCTTGGTACTATTTAAGCGAACCGTACCGAACTGCACCATGCAATGGAAAAGCACCAAAAAGTGAGCCCGGATCAAGCTGTACCGAACTGTATCATGCAGTGGAACATTGCCACAAGTCAGATTAAAGCACATGACATCTTAAAAAAGATGACTTATTGCTTTAGTCAGACAGAAAACAAACTTTTAAATTGAATGTAAATGTATAACGTTTACTGGTCAGTACTCTCAAAATCAGCCTGGCCAATCTATCAGTATAATATAGCACTAATCCCAGGCATACTCAATGTTGTGCCCTCAAACACCATGTCCATAGTTGTTACAGGATAACTACCACAGCAAGTTCTGCCTAGCAGTGAATTTCAGTTCCTGTCTACTGCTAGTAGATCAACGACTCTCATATTTTAAGCGTGACCTTGCATATCTAGTATCCTAACGGTGGTTCAAGATTCAGGTGAGACTTGTCTGATGAGTAATAATTTGCTAGAAAAAGCATTTAGTGGTGACCTTTTGGATCTTATTGAAATGCCAAAACTTTCTGTGTATTACCGTCGTCTTACTGAGACCTGTTCAGTTTCACATCCCCCGTGTCTCTTGTGTTTGGATCAATGATCAGCTGTCTTGTGACACTGTGGATGTTTGTGGCTTGCTTGGTTAAGATTTCTCATATTTTAAAAGACACAAGAAAGCTCAGGCATTTACTGCAATGCAGAAGCAAAGGTCCTCTGTGTATACTCTGTGTAAAGATTCAAGATTTTCCTGTATGGTTTAGTATAGCTGATTATATGGGCCAGGTATGTATCATTTTTGTCTTTCAATATTATCAACCTGCTAGTGTTATGTCTCGCATCAAAGAAAATTTGTCAAAGGGACAGTTCACCCAAAAATGAAAACTCTATCATTGTTTTTTACTCGCCTCATGTTGTTTTCAAACCTGTATGCATTTTTAAATTCCACTTTTAGTTTTTTTTTGTTCATGCGATGAAAGTCAGTGGGGTCCAGTGCCGTTTCACAGAAGGTCAGTCAAACAGGTTTGGAACGACATGAGGGTGAGTAAATGATGACAGAATTTCTTTTCTTTTTTTTTTTGGTGAACTATCCCTTTAAATGTGTGTATGTGAGTTGCCATGTTGCATGTAGTAATGTTGCCATGTAATCAGTGTTATGTCAGCTCTGCATTGATACATATATTGTTAGTGCTCTGGTTTTGCTCCTCTCGGCATAGATGCGCCTTAACTTGCAAAAGTAAGGGTGAGGTAACTACAGGGCACAAGAACTGCTGTGTCACGCTGAAAGGAGTGAGGGACTACGCTTAGACGGGCGAGTGAATGAGAATGTGTTTGTGTGTAAGGGGAGGCACATCTACATTATGTGTTATGACACATCTACCCAGCCCTCTATCGCCGACTGGGAGCATTGAATGATAGTGGTGACGTAACTGCAACGTCATAACGGTTCCCACTCTCCTTTTTCCCTCTCTCTCATTCACTCACTTCTCCTCCGCTGGTGACAGTGCACTTTACCTCTCCGCTCGGGCTTTGGGTCTGTGTGTGTTTGTCCGTGGGGTTGCCTTGCCTTCACTGTGTTGATGCTGGCGATCCAACTGGCAGGACTCAACAGCGAGAGAGCGAGCGGGAAAGAAAAACACTGATCAGAAGGAAAGACGACAAGACGAGAGTCGCGGACATGGCAAGAGGTTATGCGGGTTAATACAAATTGCGCGTTATGCAGTATGCGATCGCATCCTCATAATGCAAAAGCGAGTCTACTGAGAGGCTTTCTGGCGACTGTCAAAGATGATTGCAATGTTTTTCTCTGAACAGAACGAGTACAAAAATAAGCTCACGGAGAAAGGAGAGGTAAAGATAGAAAAGATGCCAGCAAAAGAGCGAGCGAGAGACCCAGCTGAGAAGCTTCGGAGTTCGAAGAGATGGGTTGGCATGAAACAAAGTGTTTAGGCAGGCAAGAAAGCGCAAGAGTGGCTCAGAAAAGAGAAAGCAGAACACTGTTAAGACTGCGAGACTGATAGCAAATTCGTCTTTTACACCAAACACTCACTTACCATCGTGGTCTCTATGTTTTGCTCTTCCCTAGCCTCGAGTCCTTCACACGAACATTGTCCTTTCTGTATCGCTGCAAAAGCACCTCGTCGCCTCTCTCCCGCTTCTGAGCAGAATAAACACCATCGACAAGTCAAAATAGTTAAGTAGCAGCAAAATTTTGCATAAACGCATGTGGGTTGTGTGTCGACCGTTGTCTTTTCCCCAAAAACTTTGAGCTTCCTATCTCTCTGCGGTTCCCGTTAACCTCCCTGTACCTTGTGGTTGCTTCTGACAGTCGCTGTGCTTTCCCCCTCACATCCTGTGTTCCTCGGCTTCGAGTCTTGTTTGCTGCTGCTTGACACTTATATCTGCGGTTTATATAAGCGCACCCATATATATGCTTCGTATATGATGTAGATGACTGCCATTCCGTTCAGTTTGACAGTCTCTCAGGATATGGTTAAGCAACAGCACTTGTATACGTTTTGTCTGCAAGCATCTACTAGCCATCATCTGTTCAAAATCAGCATCTTATGATGTTTTGCAATATAAAAGCGCATGCCAATAAAGAGTTCAAATAGACAGCACTATAATGACAGGAGTAAATATCAGAGCCAGTCATTTCCCTTTCCTTGTTTTTGTTTGTATTATTCTTAAACACTAAATGGCAGCTGCTGTGTGATGACTGAGTAGACGTCTGCATTTAAGCACTGCAGCCTCCATCTTAGAAGACACCTCTACAATAACATAGCTGCTCATTTTTGTTTTGCATGCATCTCTGCTTTCACATAAGCCATAGATCTGTGTTCATACAGTCCTTTATTTAGCGCAGTAGCCAGCCAGTCTGCTACTCGTGCTTTCTCTCTGTCTCTACGTTTTGCAGCGGCTGTATTTCCTGCACACTCCACCATTCCATCGTACGTGCCCAGTGTGGCTCAGATAATGGCCTCTCTCACTCTGCACACACAGAAAAGAGGAGGGGGAGGAGAAAAATGAAGGGAGGGAGAAAACGAGGGAGGGGTGGGGAGGGAGTGAGTGAGTGAGTGAGGGAGCAAGCAAACGAAAGAGAGAGAGAGGTGGGGGCTGTAAGGCAAAGCAGACGGTGAATGCGAAAAGCAGAAAGAAGAAGGAGAATATAGAAAAAAGGGAAGGGAGGAGCAGAGAGACATAATGAGAGAGGGAGAAAGAGAGAAACGACAGTGGTGATAGGAAGAGAAACAGAGCGAGTGTGTGTGCATGGGGGAGGTGTGTATGACAGAGTGCGTGCGTGAGTGTGTGTGCGCCTGTGTGCCGCACTGCCTGGCTGACTGAGAAGAGAGGGAGAGAAAGAAATAAAGAAAGAAAGATTGAAAGAGAAAAAACCCATAGTGGATTTCCACCGGCTGGCTTCTTTTTTTTATTTGGCACTGTCTGGAAAGCCGTATTCCATGCACTTTCTTTTCCACGTTTCCCACCTTTGTCTCTTCAGCAACGTTATTGGGACAGCTAGACCACTGTGAGTAGACGCCAATCTGTTAATTTCTTTCTCTCTTCTATGGTTGAGCTTTGTATTTTGATTGTGAAAGACACCAGAGTATGGGGGGACGGGAAGGTGGTTGGGGGGAGGGGGGGGGGGGGTGTTGTGGTGTGTGTCTTATCGTGTTCAGCTGTCTACTACTAGGTTTTAAATCGCATCTGCAGTCTTTTTTTTGGCTTTATGCTGTCAACATCTGAGACAGCTGTTAATTGTGTGTAATTTCTGAGAAATAGTAGATGCAACATACAGAGTTTAAAGGGCACCTCATACTTCTGAGTAAAACCGGTTTTACAGTCTCTTCTGGTTGGGCGTGTTAATGTTTTGGTAGTAGTAGTAGCTCTGTGTCTGTAAAAAGAGGGAGAGAGTTTTGGCAGTGATGAAAGCCCTGGCACGCCTCAGATAATTGCCTAAGCACGTGCTTTCTGCTGTCAGACAGGTGTGTATTTGCAGGTGTACGGCATATATATGCGTGTCACTGATCCAAAGAATGTGATACACATCTTGCACGGTGCATGTGATAAATCAACTTTTTCATGTTTGAAATATAAACGATCTACTTTTTTTTGCGTGTAAGTGTGTTCTAGTGAACTCTGCGGTGGCACTTAGACTATATTGTGAAAGTTTTCTGTGTGATGGGTATGCACGTGGGTGTTTATTGCATCACTGAAAACAGGAAAATAGCCTGTTGTAACAATTGTGTGGTTCAGCTTTTTTGAAGAGTTGAAGTGTGACCATTGTTAGTAAGTGGGGTACTAGTCTCAAACATGCTTTTGAAACACACATGTACACACACACACACAAAAACAGTCGGCTCCAGTGGCTGGCACACAGCCCACGAGGGTCCAAACAGACACCATCAGTTGAGGTGAATTCAAAGTGTCTGAACAGCAGTATAACTCATTTAAAGGGTTGTCACAATGAAGGCACAATCAGAGAGGGTTAGACAATTAGTTACAGAGCTATTATTATTAAGGGTTCTCTTGAACATGCATGTCTTGTCTCGGCAGTCTAAACAACCTCATTTTATGCAAAAAAAGTTATACTGAAATCTTGTAGATGCTTCTACAGAATTATGGCTTAAGACATCTGAATAGTTATGTATGCTAGTGCGGTTTTTTCATGGGTGTTTTTATTTATTTAGTTAACCTGATAAACCCACAAGGTCCTCTTTTCTAAGATATGCCTTCACCATGGACAAAGTCCTCTGTGTTTGTCTTCAGTGCAGCAAACAGGTTTTCATTTCATCTACTCTGCATCTAGGCTGCACTAAAGGCATTATACAAATCATTCACTTACATACATTTGTAATAATGTGGTGTGTTTTAGAGATACATTATCACTTAAAATTGCCACAAAGATGGTTGCATGTAGATATTGCCCTTTCACACTTATCTGGGAGACAGTTCACAGTTTCCACAACAGTTAACCCTTTAAAGAACCAGCACAGAGTGTATTTGAAAACCAGGAACTAGAACAAGTTTCTCAGTATGTTGACTTGGGCATTACCAGTGGTATTATAATTGTAAATATGGGGTTGTATTTGCATGATACAGTTGAACTGGTTGAAGCAGTCTCCATTGTGCACTTGAAAAATGTACAGGTAGGCCCAGGCTATTTTAGTAGTGTCTGTTCAATGACATAAATTAAATTAAACAATACAGCAATGATCAATTTTATGTTTTCTTGCGAGCAGAGAAAAAAGACAGAGAGAGAGAGCAAAAGAATAACATAAGGCAACCCAGGGATCTCCATGAGACAAATGATTATGTAGTCTTCTCTCAAATCAGGCAGCAACCAGAGTATGAGTCAGAGTATGTTGGTTAGTTAATAGAGGTCAATGATTATGTCACTATTCCAGGACAAATGCTATGATGTTTGTTTGAATTAGTCTGCAATTAATATATTAAAATAGTATTTGCCCTATATTTTTGTATGATGTAATCATTGCATAACATATCATTGCTACAAAATGTTTACAAAAAATTAAAAGGATACACACTCTTAATACATATATGTACACTGTCAGTTTGCTGAAGCATTGTCAAGTAACTTATTTTTTTTGCTCTTCCACAGACTGTTTCTGTGGTGGGTTCAGTGGATGGCCCCAGAGGAAGAGGCCAGATGGAAATTGGGTCCCATGACCGCCTGGAAGAAGGCGTGTTAAACCATGAACTGTCTAATGGGCTTAGCAAACATGCAAATGAAGAAAATATTTGTGATGAAGAAGTCAGGGGTGTGGCCAGGGAGCAACACCAGCATGACTACCATGAGGGGGCTGGATGTATTTCCCAGACACCGGGCTGGGTCCCTGAGCAAGCTGGGAAGTCTTCAAATCCTGAATCTCAACAGGGTGCTTGGAATGGCCAAAATGCCAGCACACCAGTGAATGATGTGGATATGGAGGATGCACGAACCCTGGTGGCCTTTTCTGCTACTGTTGGCTCACTGCCACCTTACACCAACCATCAAACTTCTCAGACTCCTACAGCTCAGCTGTATGAAAGGTTCCATCAGGAAATGTCTAATGGAGGTGAGGAGGCCAGAAAGAAAGGTGTAGATGGTGAGTTGTGCCCCCCTGAAGATCTAAACACTCTTCAGGCAGCACTAAGCAAGGCCCGTCATGGCCACAAGCCACCTAACTGTGATTGTGATGGCCCAGATTGCCCTGACTACCTGGAGTGGCTGGAGAAACAAATCAAAATGGTGGCTAACTCCCAGGACAAAGGTTCCTGTAAGATCGTGGGTGCTTCTCCACAGCCACATGCACAGCATCGTTATTCTCAATCCCAACCTCAACAATGTGGAGGTAACCTCTTGCGTATGCAAGACACAAATTCACAGCCCCTTGTTAGCCAGCCTTCTGCACCTAGACCCTTTGGCCCACCAGCACCTATTCCCTGCTCCCCTAGTGTTCTGTCCATAGCCAAGGAAAGAAATGTTAGTTTGCAAACAGCTATTGCAATTGAGGCTCTGACCCAGTTGTCTGCCACTGTCCCACAAACTGTTGTTCCCCCAGGCGAGTCTTCACCTGCAAATCACCATCAGCATCTGCCAACCTCCTACCCCCAGAGTATGCCACAAGTGGTCTCTTCATCGTCTGGTCCTCTTTTTTCCTCTTCTGCCTCCTCTGCTATCCCACAGTCCATCCCTCCAGGACATTACCCCCAGGAGGTGTCATCTTGGGAGCAGCAGAGACCTCAGTCTCAGGGTGAGGCCTCTGCTCCTAACTCATCTCACTATGCTTCGCCATACCCATCATCCAAGTCCCCATTTACAAGCATACACCCATCCACCCCTAATCCTCGACCCCAGCAGTGGAACCAGGGCACAGCTGGAAGCTGCGAGAGAAGCTCCCCTCGAAACCCATGGATGATGGAGAACACAGAGTCCCAGCTTCGTTTTGTAAACCCATCCCAAGGCAGCATTGACCCAGTGTCCGAGCTAAAGCAACTCCTTGGAGACACCGGTGGAAAGTACACCAACTCAGCTTTCAAGTTCCCACTCCTTCACCCCAGCTTGCAGGATGGTCGCAAGGGCAGCCTTGCTGGGGTGCCTCACATCAAGCAGGAGGTGGACACAAAGGAGTACCTGGGCTCAGGATGTGCAGTCATGGGCCAGGATGGGATGGTAAATGGCCAGCAGCCATTCCAGGGTCAGCAGTTTTCAACCACCATTAGGCACTCAACTCAGGCAGCATTACAGCAGCACCTTCATCATAAACGTAACCTCTTCTCTAATTCTCCTGCCTTTAGTCCGTTAGCCCCAATGGCTTGTCAGAACCTTCGTAAATGGTGGCCACAGTCTATTCCAGAGAGTCCTGTAACCATCAAACAGGAGCACAAAGAACCCAAAAAGAAAAAGAGTGCTCAAAGTTCTCCTCTTCTCAAGCAGCCAGTGGGTGGGCTATTTGGTCCACTAGGCACACCTCTTCCAAAACCCAAACAGATTGTTATCAAGAAGCATAAACAAAAAGCTTCCCAACCAACTTTTCTCCCACAGAAACAGATTACAATATCAACACCTCCCTTCTTCTCCCCAGGATATGCACCATCCCTCTCCAAGCTTATTCCATCTGTACCAGGCATGGAAGCTGGGCTTCCCCCCTCTCAGGTGGCTGAGAGCCACCCAGCTCCAGCTCAATCTCAGGAATTCATTTTCAATAGCAGTAGTGCACCTATCTCTGAAAACAGTCATTCTTATTCTACCCCTGTGTCGGTCCTAGCACCATCCACCCAGAAGGTGATAGCTTGCTCAGGCCCAGCTGGGCCAAATGACAGCATCCCAACAACCAGTATCACGCCTCAAACCTCTACAACGCAGCCAATTCCTTCTCTGGCTGGCCTCAGTAACCTAGATCCAAAATTTGAAGAACTGATTCGCCAGTTTGAGGAGGAGTTTGGGGACACCATTTCATCAGCTTCTGTAGCAGAGACTCCAGAGAATGGCCCTGCTCAGCCAGTGGTGACCGAGTCACAACCAAACTCAGGACAAACCAGACCCGAGTCACCATCCCCAAAGCAGCCAGTCAACTGCCCTCCTGTTCCCACAAATGAGTCTGAGCCCATGGATGAAGGTCAAAAGGACATGACTGAAAGACTGAAGGAAAAAACACCATTGCTATCTGAGGAGCTCTGTACTGTCAAACAGGAAAGTGAGGAATGTGAGGTGGACGTGAAACCTTCTGGGCAGCTCCTGTCTGGAGCTCAGGATGCATTTCTGGAGCAACAGCACCCCTTCATCACACCTTTCTCCCCTCCAAATAAACGTATAAAGATTGAGTCATCTGGTGGTGTGACTGTGCTCTCCACAACTGCATGTTTCTCTGCAGACAGAGAGGGGGATGATTTGAATACCCCCACCAAGGATATCTTTCCCTCCTCCCCTTCACTTAAAGGTTTTCTTGAGTCACCATTGCGTTACCTGGACACTCCCACCAAGAATCTACTGGATACACCTGGGAAAAATTCCCAACCGGATTTTCCCACCTGTGACTGCGTAGGTAAGTGTGAGAGAATAAAAAAAGTCTGGTCCAGCAAAAACTTTAGAAAACTGGGCAAAAGCACTCATATTCTCAAACAATATATAAAAGCATATAAACAGACATTGAGATTTTGTGACATTATAGCACATTATAGCACGTTATAGCACATCACAGCACATCACCCCACATCCTCTTACATCCCCTTACATTGTACTGATCAGACTATGAGACCTACTTAGCTAACCCTCCTAACCACAGACATTTTTCAGCTCAATTTATGTTTTAAAATAGTTTAGCTTTCATTACAGTTAGCTTTATTACCAGTTAGGGTTAGGGTTATTACTTTAGACTATAACCTTCAGGAAGCCCAAAATGTTTATTTTTTTATCACATAATTTCTGCATCAGCACATTTCTCAGGGTAGTGTTGGGCCATGTCTGAGAATGCACGCTTTATCAGGGGCCGTGCATTGCTCTGCAGTCTGTTCTCTGTGCCTCTTGCAGAGGAACAATAGTTTTGAAGAAAGGACCCCATTGTAATTCTTTGGGCCAGTGCAGTGCAGCGCATTCTGTCTATGTTCAGGCTATTGGGACAGTGAGTGCAGCTAGTTTCTCCAAAGGAGGCAGTAATAATGAAGAGTGTCTGCTCATATATCATATGATATACTGTGGCCAGACATCAAAGAAGGGAGGGACTAGGGAGGACAGGGTGAGAAGAGATGGACTGCAACCTCTTAGCTCTGCCCTCGTATCTCTTATTTTGTCCGTTTAGAGGTTTTGGTGAATTGTGTGAAATTTGTCATGTTGCATTGTAACAGTAGCTAAGAATTATTTGCACATTTCAACTGAAGATATTCTAATAAGCTTTTCTTAGTATATAAACCGTATTACGTGTGATATGTAATTGTCAAAATTATTTGCCAAATATGAAAGAAATCGTTTAAGATAGTGTTCATTCAAGGGTAGTAAGCTGTGCCTGAACACTTGTTGGAGCTTGACTGTTACTAAAAGCAAAGGACAATAGAAGGGAGGTTTCCATAGTGAATCCTTAAAGCAATCTGTCAACACCACAGGGAACACCCAGTGCCATTTGATACTTACAAACACACCAAACACATCCCATATGTAGTACATTCAGCAGGTCTACAGTCTTTATATTGATTTGATCATGGGAGAATATATCTAGTCTAATGTATATATTCGTGTCTTATGTCTTATGTTTTTTTCTTTCATAGTCTGTGCTTCTTAAAAGCACTTGATTTTTCCTACAGTATATTGTTAGCTATTCTTACACATATTGTTGGCACAGTATTTTACCCTGCTGAGTAAGTAGGTAGTATGCATCCACTAGATGTATTTCTTCTTTCTTTCTTTTTTTAATAAGACTTTCTCTCTATTTTTGCTCACCCACACAAATGACTGACTCATGGAATTACACATTAGCCAACACAATTAGCCATTATTGTATAAGAGTGTGTCCATGCTTTAACCTGCATTCTCATTCACTCACTGTCTCCTCGTAGACCAAATCCTAGAAAAGGACGAGGGCCCATACTACAACCATTTGGGGTCTGGGCCAGACGTAGCTTCAGTCAGAAAACTGATGGAAGAGAGGTGAGAGGCACAAGTCAGATTTATAAATCATTATTGGTTCAGATTGCATTCTATAATGTCTCCTTCACAGATTTTGTTGTGGGCATGTTTGTTTGCAAACACAACCTACAGGACATGTAAGGGCCATGTGGGATCCAACTTGAAAATCAAGTTTTTATTGAGTAAAATCACAACATTTTTATGAAAAACCAAAATGTCTACCTATTGATTACTTTCTTGATCTACTATTAAAACAATATTATTGGCTGGAGAAACTATTTTGAATGTTGAATTTAAAGGTCCGCCTGCTTGCTTTTTTTCTTCAATTGCCTATTCTGTCTTGACCTTTTTTTAGTAAAATGTTACCAAAAAAAGATAGAGGAAAATATTCTCATACACATACAATGAGTAACAAACTCGAATGAAAATCCATTTATAGATTACATTTTTTTTTCTTCTACCGTTTAAAACCACAGAGGAATACTGCTGACCCAATGTCATTTGCTTTAAGAGTTCTCTAGCGACCCTTTCATTGTTCCGTGGGAGTTGTTTGGAAGCTCTGGCAGTTGGATCCTGGCAACAGATCCTTAACCAGCTGAGGATAAGCATCTTCCTTTTCTGCCGTTTGCTCTCCCCTTCCCCTCCTCCCACCTTCCTTCTCTGTGATCTTGTCCCCAGGGAATTCCTGACCCAGAATCCAACAGGAGTAACAGGAAATATTGGCATCAGCAGATTGACACAGGGGAGAGAAAGGGAGATAGAGAGACAATGAATAGCAGGGAAAGAAAGAATTTAGAGGAAATTAAAGAAGGTGGTGGTGGTGATAAAAAACGGTGGTGTATATACCGGTATAAAGAGTATATGTTAAAACTTGAAGCAATGAGTATCCTGTAGGTTTTTTTTTTAGATACACATGGCAAAAGGAAACAACATTTCCTTTACAGCAGCACTGTCATATAGGGTCCATATGTTCAAAATGTTCACTATTTATTCTGTAAATCAAGTTAATTTTCTATATATGAGATTACTTGATATATTCCCTGAGGTTTGAAAACTTTTACTAATACTTTAATGATCCTGTGATCATTCAGCAGTGAAGAGGAATATGAAAAGCTCCACAGGGTGTTGCCCCTTTTCCCCTGTAAGCATACAGAAGCTAAGACTTCCTTGACCCATTTGGATAGAGAATCTCCACCTTTGCTGACCTCTGGTACACTTGTCCACTCTCGTTGCTTTACTTGAGAGCTGATTGAGGGCATAGTAGCTGTAATTTCTATAGCTTGAGTCTTCTCCTCTGAGATAGAGGGGGAGCTGGTGGGTAGAGGTAGAACCTCCCCTTTGTTTGTCTGTCAGACAGTGGCTATAGCCTTCTTAAGCCTAAGCCTGACCCTTTTGTGGCCTTTGACCTTATAGCCCACCCCTGTGGATCTCAGAAGCTTCTCCACCAGACTTAGTTATAACTGAACAGTATTTATACTTTGCACATGCTGCTGTCATGCTCATGCACTGAGAGTTTCATTGGAGGAGACAAGCAATTGTTTACTGGGATCATGGGCCATCATACAAATGTGTATAAACATTAGGACTATCACCAACTACTTCACTATATGATACGCATCGCGTCACATATGTAACCGTTCAATACATTCCAACATATCACAATATAATTGCATTACTGAAACTATACCAAACTCTCCACATTGGCTCTGACAGCCTTACATTTGATTTGAAATCGAGGATTTAAGTATAAAGTGATTTAAAATGGGTCCTCATTAAGATTGAGGTGGGCTGTTGTTTTCATGTTGCATTATCAAACTGTGTAATTTGAGCTACCTATGTCCCCTTCTCTCCTCTTATTATTCCAGGTATGGGGAGAAGGGTGAAGCCGTTCGTATTGAGAAGGTGGTTTACACAGGACGAGAAGGAAAGAGCTCTCAGGGATGTCCTATCGCTAAGTGGGTAAGTGTGGATGGAAAACAACCTATTTCTAATATAGTTGGTCATTGGGTTACCTGAACGTTCGGACAACTAATCAGGCTTAAGAAAGTCCTGTATAAATTAGGATGGTTTGGAGTTCACTTGAGCATGTTTCTTAGAACCTCCTGGCATTCAAAAACAGCTACACAGCATGCACTGTGGGACTATTTTGAACTTCAAACGTCATGAGACATAGCAGTCAATGCTGTCCCTCCGAATCATTTCTGTATTAATTTCATTGTGGCCCTGCCCAAGTGGGCAAATAATTTACAAGTCACATACATAGGATATAGATCATACATAGATTTCTGTCTTCCTATATTACTGACTGTCTCTCTGTAGGTGATTCGTCGCAGCAGTGAGAAGGAGAAATTGTTATGCGTTGTGAAGCAACGGCCTGGGCACCGCTGTCCCAATTCTGTTATTGTTGTTGTCATCTTGGCCTGGGAAGGTGTGCCCCGTGCTCTGGGAGATAAACTGTACAGAGAACTCACAGAAACCATCATTAAATACGGCAACCCCACCAGCCGCCGCTGTGGACTCAATGACGAGTGAGTTTTGAACACAACTGATATGTTTTTATTTTTGGCCTTTTGTGTCTTCGAGAGATGTAGTAAAGAGGTCACAGTTATAATTTTAATTAAATTATAATTTGGGTGAACTAATTTGTTTAATGATTGTAAAGTTGGACTAATTTGGATATGAAGTATCCATGTTGTATCACTGGTGCATCATTCAAACATCAGGTGGAGTTGTATTGGATGATTCACTGTCAAAAATTGTTGACCTAAAGAGTCATTCCTTTGATTATATTAGGTTGCAACGGAGTATCTAGACTGTTTTCAGAGTCAGTGTGAAAAAATTTAATAATTGTTTATGCAAGTCACATTATTGACTGATATTGCAGAGATGCATCAGAAATACATTTAATCACATGCTTACATAAAGGCAGTCCTGTAATCAAGCACATTTTAAGGAAAGGCTTCAAGAGTATGTCATGTATTGTAAGAGTTTATAGTGACACCATGTTGGGTGCCTTTTGCAGTCGAACCTGTGCATGCCAAGGGAAGGACCAGGATACCTGTGGAGCTTCCTTCTCTTTTGGCTGTTCCTGGAGCATGTACTTCAATGGATGCAAGTATGCTCGAAGCAAACAACCTCGCAAGTTCAGACTGCAGGGAGACCACCCCAAAGAGGTTAGTTTCACATAAAGAAAGGGAGAATAATATTTTGTGGGCGTAAAAAAAAAGAACATCGTAAAGGTACTGGCCAAAACAAAATGGGGTGCAGATTGTATTATACTTCTACGTCTCTATAGAACACTGATCCGATCCCAAATGGATTATGGGAGTGCAGTTTATGGGTCATCCAGAAAATCGTACATCAAAATGCAGGATACTGTACACCTCTTAGGATTACGACTCTCTCTAGGACCATTCAGGACTTTGCCTATTCAAAGTCTGTATACTGAAGCAAAGGAACCATCTCTTGATAGAAGACAGTGGAAACTTGCTATTCATTATGCAATTAAGCTGAAAGCAAACAAATGCAATTCAGCTTACTCTTCAATTTTTCAACCTCAGTATCAAGATTTGTCTGAAGCCAGACCGAAGTATATTAGTCCTTTTGGTATTTGTATAAAATCCAACTTGGAGAACATGGACATCAATTTGAATAGACTTGCACAAACCCATTTATGCCTTATTTCTCCTTGGAACATCAAAAAATTTAATATCGTGGAATTTGGCCAAACAAAATAAGAATCTGACACATCCAAAAAGCTCTCTCTTTGAGAATTACAGACTGTCAAATTCCTCCATCAGATCTAAATCTGGCAAATGGAATGGAATAGCTGTGTTAATAATAAGTTATATGAAGTTAATCCAATCATAAATGAAAATATTTTTTGCAAATTTTATTTTAAGAGTAGATGTGATCAGACTGTTTACACAAGATGCCGAATTGGTCATTTTGTTTTTATTGAACGGTGATGTACACCAATGTGTAATTTTTGTCAAAGCCCTTTGTCTATAAAATATTTTTTCGGAATATACTGCTTTGAATGTCACTATTCAACATTTTTACAGACAGTTCTTCAATGGATGTTTTTAAAAATGTTTCACCAGGAATAAAAGTTTTGTTTATCAAATATTGAAATGAAAAATCTTATAGAATGTTTGTTATATTTATGTGAGATGGGTATCAATTGTTGTTTTTGTGTTTTGTTACTTTTTTGCTACCACTGTGTTAATTTTGTTTATATATTTATTTTTTTATATATTGATCTTGCCATGAAAGTAGCCACAGATGCTGATATGATAATACAAGTAAATATACATTTTTATTTATTTATTTATTCATTTTTGTATAGGAGGACGAACTCAGGGATAACTTCCAAAACTTGGCCACACATGTGGCCCCTCTATATAAGCAGCTGGCTCCCCAGGCCTACAGTAACCAGGTTTGTTTTATTTGTTTGACTATTAGTCAGTGTAATAGTCACTGTAGGCACACTACACTGAATGGTTCACAATTTATATCATCCGGAACTTAATGTTCCAGAACTGTACATGTATACAGTGAATTACGGAATTGGGAAGTGTGTAATAAACAGGGAAATAATTTATTTATTTACAATATTTTTTTTCCTGTTACCCAGTGTATAAATGAAGACGTTGCTTCAGACTGTCGGTTGGGTTTGAAGGAAGGACGGCCATTTTCAGGAGTCACAGCATGCATGGATTTCTGTGCCCATGCTCACAAAGACCAGCATAACCTCCACAATGGCTGCACTGTGGTACGTTATCAATTTTCATTTATATGTACATGTATATGTGTAAATATCATTGTATAGTTTTGTCTATAGTAGCCATTTTAGATGTTTTCATGATTTTGAATGCTTTCCAGGGCTGTACTGTCATTACTGCTTAGTGTACTACTGTTACAATACATGCATTGTGAATTATTCCTGTACAAATAAATGAACATAAATAAAAATTATTCACTTGTTGAATTTAGAGTTGTGTATTTTTCTGTGCAACAGGTACTAGGAGTTAGATGGACCCTATGGTGGAAGTAGTTGCTATTTACTTTAGCCTTACACTTCCTAATTTTGTTACTTTCAGGTGTGCACTCTTACGAAAGAGGACAATCGCAAAGTGGGCACAATTCCAGAAGATGAGCAGCTGCATGTGCTTCCGCTCTACAAGATCTCTACAACCGATGAATTTGGTAGTGAGGAGAACCAGCGTCTCAAAATGCAAACAGGAGCCCTCCATGTGCTCTCTAACTTCCGTCGAGAGGTTAGAAAACTTCCAGAACCTGCTAAATCCTGCCGGCAGCGTCGGTTAGAGGCCAAAAAGGCCGCATCAGAGAAGAAAAACAGGAAATTGCAGCTTGCAGAAACCCCAGAGAAGACCGTCAAGATGGAGATGCACCACGTGGAGTCACCCCAACCTCAGCAAGGCAATAAAGGTCAGTGGTTAAATATCAGTTTACCTCTATATACATAAAGTAGGCTATGTAAAATTCCAATTTAAAGGGAGTTATATAAATGAATGGTTGTTCAAAGTAACGGACAAGCCATTAATCTATCTGAAGTGGGAGTATTTTAGAGATGTGCTCTTTGGACACAGTGGTGTTATTATTTAAATGTAATTTGCCATTCCAATTGAAGGTTTTGTATTCAATAGCTATAAAGTATACATTTAATATGCAATGTGTGTTTTTTTTGTTTATCTGTTATCTAGCTATTCCAAAACAAGAAGTGAAACCAACCATCAAAAAAGAGCCTGACGACCGATTCCAGCCCTTCAATGGAGCCATACATGGCTACCCAGCACTAAGGAACGGCAAGACAACCCCTGATCCCCACAGCATGAGCAGTTCGTTCTCCTACCCTGGTAACTATGCAAGAGGTCACATCCCTACCAACGGCCAACCTCCTGCACAGAGCCCCATCAATGGCTTTCACCCTAACCTCCAAGATATACGTTACCGTTATTACAACTACCCTTCTAGTGCACTTTTTCCTCCTGAGCTCTTGGGATATGATAACGGAGCCTGGCCCAAAGCTGGAGATCCTTCTGCCACACCATTTGACCAAAAGCCAGATGTTCAGTGTCTCCAAGCCAAAATGGCACAGGCCTATCCCAGCCGTCCTGGGCAGTCACAGCAACAAATGGCTGATGCATCCCTTCAAGGCTACACACACCCTTCTGAGGTTTCGCAGTCTCCTGTTCCACCCAGTCGTAATCAATCAGTGTCACTTGAGCAGACCCACCGCTCAACACCTATCATCAAGCAGGAGCCCATGGATATGCCACTATATGATGTCAGATTGGATGGGCAAGCTCAAAGCTGCCCTAGCACTCCCAGTACTACGCCAAATCCTGAAGGCTGGCCTGAGCACAAACCAAACGGCAGCATAGTCTCTAAAGGCTGGGATGGAAACATTAGAACTGGTCCAACTAATTTGCCCTTCACTCCAGATAAGCAGAGGCTCCACCAGCAACACCCTCACCAACATGAACACCCTCAGTATCCACATCAGCAACAGTGGAATTCCTATCCCTGTCCTAACACTCTAATGTCATCCCCTGCACCATCTCCATCTCCATCCCCATCCCTAAAAGGCGGTCCATCACCTGCACCCTCTCCACATCCATCCACCCCAAGACAGTGGGGTAGCCCTGCCCCTAGTCCACAGCCTAAAGCGTGGGGTCCTTACGGTCCCATGGGTTACAGCGCTGGTGGTATCAGGCAAGGAAACCCTGCTGGTGCTTTCCCTGATAAAATGCTTTCCCAGGCAGGCTCTGCACCTCTGGGACTCCAGGAAAAAGCCTGGAAATCTGGTGGTGGATCAGCAGCAGGCAGCACACCATCTCCGTCTCCTGAGGGACGCTTGTTTCCTGATGCCCTGCAAAGGTCGAATGGACAGGCATGTTGGGACAGTGAGGCAGAGACCCAGAGTGAACGTGACCCTGAAGAAGATGAGGTGTGGTCAGACAGCGAACACAACTTCTTGGATCCCAACATTGGAGGAGTTGCAGTGGCCCCTGCTCATGGCTCCATCTTGATTGAGTGTGCCCGTCGGGAGCTCCATGCCACCACGCCACTTAAAAGGCCTGACCGTTCTCACCCAAGCCGCATATCCCTGGTCTTCTACCAGCACAAGAACCTGAACCAGCCCTGCCACGGTCTGGCTTTGTGGGAATCCAAGATGAAACTCCTGGCCGAGCGAGCACGACAGCGGCAACAAGAAGCAGCTCTTTTGGGTCTCTCACAAGAAGAAATTAAGGCCTATGGGAAAAAGCGCAAGTGGGCGGCTGGATCAGCAAGCCCATCCCCTGGACAAACCAAGGACAAACGAGAGGGTGTGATGACACGAATGGCACCCACACAGCATACCACCACCATAGTAACAGTTTCACCGTACCCGTCCACACACCTCACTGGTCCTTACAGTCGATTTGTGTGAACTCTTGTAAACTGTTGCCCCCTAGAGCCAGAGATGGGAATAGAAATGATAAGGATCATAAGAACCTTTACCATTTGCTTCCCCTCTTCTAGCTCTAACACCTCTCAGGCCACCACACGGGAGGGATAATAGAGGAAGGGGCACTGTTCACTTTTTTTTTCTTTTACCTCAAAATTTGGCAGCAGTTTGGGAACTCCCCAAACGGACACGCTGTCTATGGTGCTCTTGCTCTCTCCAACGTGGGAGGGATTTCCATAGCTACCCCTCCTTAAGTGAATTTGATGATCCTGATTATTATTGCTCTATTATCAATATTATTACAATTGCTATTGTTACTGTCAATGTTGATATTACAGGTATTGTCATTATATTATGAAGATGACTATTTTTTATTTTAATGTTATTGTTTTTTCACCATTTTTATTAATATTGTGATTTTTTTTTTACCCTCTGGACTAAGAGGGACTTCCTTTCTTCATTCTCACTTGTTCATCATGAGGAGCTATTCAGCATTTTTTGTTGCGCTTTTTCCTCTCCCAACCTCAACAATCTCTATATTAATGAAGCGCCTTCACATCATTGCAAATCACGTTTATGTGACTGCATTAAGGCAACTATAGAGTATTTGCTCTATATTGCACTAGTCACTGAACACGTGCACAAGAAAGAGAGAGCCAGACACCAGCTTGGGCCTTTCTGTTTGGTGCCACTCTAATGAAATCTGCAAAGTCTCTCATCCCTTCAAATGGTGCTTCTTTTCTGTCTCAAGTGTCTCTAATTTTGCCCTCACAATACCGAGGCAGGTGCTGGACCTGGGTGCTCTTTAGCAGCTGATGTCAGTCATGTTCAGTGACAGGGACCCCCCAGTCCCGATAATTGGCTCAACCTTCCATCATGTCATCTGATTGGTGCTGACTCATTTGCCTGCAGTTTCATTGGCCATTCTTCACTACCCATGTGACATTTTTAGACTATGTTCTCTAAGGTGCTGATAGTGCTAGCAAAAATCCACCTCCATAAAAAATGCCCTAAAGAGCTGCAGATAACCCACCATGGGTCTTAAGCTTGTGATTTCCACATAGACACTGCTCAAACAGTGAATTCTTTATTGGCTTAAAAATTCTGCAATCTCTTCTTGTTTTACCCTAGATGTGTTCAAATTGACTGTAGTGTGAAGACTTTGAGCTCCAGTAGGTAAGACATCAGCATTTAAAACAAAAACAAAAAAAAACACACGACTTGCTGCAAAATTGTCATTTACAGATGAGTATCTATAGATTTGAAACATCAGTGGATCTTCTTGGTTTCAGTCAGCAGACTGTCCAAACAAGATCTGCACAGGGTTAAAGCTAAAGAGGGTCTTCTGGTTCCTTTAGTTACCAATAATTGGTTTTATGTATGGGATTCCCAACACAACCAGCCCTGTGTAAACTGAACATGTCTTCCATGTCCTGACTTATCTCTAGTTACCCATTTGTGATGATGGTGTTGTTCTAAGTTATTATTTTTGGGATGTTTTCTTACCCACTGCTGGTTAAACCCACCAGCCTAACAGACAGAGCACATTTCTTGGAGTTGGTGCTACTATGAGTCTTTAATGCTCCTGTAAAGCTGCCCCTCTCGTTGTAAGCAGCCCTCTTCTCTCTTTTTGCCCGAGAGATCCCCCACGCCTGGAATTCATGGTGCTGAATGGCAATGCATACAGTTTCAGCGCAGTTGTTTGTGCGAGTGTATCTATAAGTACACAATGCGTGTGTGTGTGTGTGTGTGTGCACATTTGTGTATGGATTCCTAAACATGTACGCTGGTAAGAATGTACGTGTGCCAGTGTGAATGCCTGTCTTTGAGCTTTGTATAGGGAGCAATGCAGGGCTGCCGCTGGTTTACACAGGGCTGTAAGATGCTTGACACTCACAGAGGAGAGATCCTGGTGCTCAGTAAGTGGTCCTAAAGCTCTTTACCTCATGTTGTACAGACACTGGTCCCAGTCACAACATGCTACAAACACACAGGCGCTACAGACTGCAGGCTTGCTGCCTACATCCACATTCGTACCTACTTTTTTATTATTATTTATTATATGATAATGATGATGATTATTGTTATTGTGATTGCTGTCATTTTATTTTTTGGGTTTGTTCATTTTAGAGAAATTGTAAATATTGAAGAGAGGATTTTATAAAAGCACTTTTAATCTTGATTTTAATGAGGAGAAAAAAAAAATAAGAACGGATTATTGACAACTTGAAACCTAGTTTTTGTTTTAAAGGAATTTTATTGGGAGAGATAGAAATGTAAATAGTTAAATATTTAGGTAAGATTATTTAACTGATGGCCTAATTATGAATGATTCCTGAATTTTTAGTCTTCAGTTGTCTGTATGTCAAGCCGTCAACATCAGACCACAAAGCGGGATGCTTTGTCGGTCTACTCAAGATACTGCTGTCCTTCCTTTCGTGAGTACTGTACTTACACCAATACCTCTGTACTACCATTGTCATCAGCTTCCTTCCCCTGCATCTGATCCACATCTATAAACCATAATCTAACGGAGAACAAAGAAACAAATGTGAACGTGTTGACTCGGTTCGCAAGGATTCAGGACTCGCTTTTTTTTTTTTTTTTTTTTTTGAAAGGGAATGGAAGTACATCTCTTTTACATGAAAATTACCCATAGAACGAACATAATATCAGGTTTACACTTTTCAGTTTGAAATGTGACAGCTTTCAAGTTCAAAACTCCAGGTAGATCATGTAATGCTGATTTTTTTTATTTTTTTTTTATTAAATATTGTGTGGGGTAAGTTTTACACAACTCTGAGTCTGCACTGACATTGTTTTATCTAGATTGTCACTTGTTCTCTGAGATGTGAGACTTACCCCTGAAGTTGAGAAATAACTGAGTTTCAAGACAGCTCTTGAAGCCCAGCGCAATGTCATTCACCCTAAATGGCTTTTGAACCATGGTGCTACCCCCTAGAGTTCACTGGGGAAATGACTCTTGGCAAAAACTGTTGCTACAGTTCCTGGGCTCTTAAATTGATATGTGAACTCGTTTTGAGAGTAATTGAAAGGAAACCTATGTGGTGCTGATCATTTTTAAATCTTTTTACATGGTTATTTCTGAAACACTTCTGTCACTTCGGTCACAGTTTAATAAAAAAGCACTCCAACTGATCCAGTTTCCCTTTTTAGCCATCACCCTAAATAATTGAAATGGTACTTGAAGAGCATGATGGCAGGTAGAGGAATAGGTACTTTCATGCTTTTGATGTGAATAGACTGTTAATTTAATATCTGGTGCTACCTAAACTGCCCAGAAATGTGTTTTCACCCATTCTGAAATTTAAACATTTTGTCATTTTATTGAATATACTCGTTCTTTTTCTTTACTCACATCTACCCTATGGCCACACTGTCACACCAACACATACGAAAACACACAAACACAACACTCACTCACTCACTCAAATACACACACTAATCTGCCCCCTCTATCAGCACTCACTGTTATGAGTATAAATCATGCCCAGTTTTAAACATCAAAAGGACAAAATGTCTAAAAAGAAAAAAAATATATAAATAAATAAAAAACTGGCAGCTACATTCCTTTATGAGTTAAAGATTGTTCTTGGTTCTATTTTTCATGTTGAGTATGCAGTATGTAAAAAGTGTTATCTTTTGTTTGGTCTCTCTCCTTGTAGCTGTATGGTGTATTATGTGAATACATAGTGTATGTGGTAAGATCCACAATACTGTTTTATGTTCTAAACTAAGAAAAAAAAAATAAAAGAAAAAAATTTGCTTGTGTGGCAATGTCTATTTATTTATTGACTGCCAATCTGAACAGTTCCGTTAATCACATAAGACTTTATAAATGTATGCTGTAAATGTTTATTTTGAGACTAAACCAGCCCACTTTAATGTTAAAAGTCAGAATAGGACTGCATAGATTTGTATAGTTTTTTGAAATTGCTCACACACTATAGAAATGGTGCCAAGTCTGCAAAACTACAAGCACATTATGTGCTTTATGCTCATTTTGCAGTTGTAAAAATGCTAAACACAGTTCTTTAAACAGGGGGCCGTAAGAACGTGATAGGGGGTCCGTGGAAAAGTCTAGAAAAAAATCTGTTAAAAAATGAAATGAAATACAATTAGATTAAAATAAATGAGTAAAGCAATAAATTAGATCTAAATAAATAAAATATAATATAAATAAAATTAGATTAAAATTAAATAATACATATAATTATGTATTAATTACTACATTGAGTAGAGCAAAATATATAATGTTTTTATTTTCATTTATAATATTCTTTTTGTGTATCAATGTAGTGTTTATAAAAGACAGATGCTTTATACATGTTAGGATGGGGGTTCCTCATATGCAGGGATGATCATATTTAGGGGTCTGTGGCATCTAAAAGATTGAAAACCCCTGCATTAGACACATCACTCAAAACAAACAGCTCGCGTGTAAAACTCTTATACATAAATTGATCACTTAGGAATCAAAACTCAATGTTTTGAGAAACAAATAAATGTTTTAACCTTGCATTTCTGTTTATTTTGTACTGAATATGCATACAAGTCAAGTCACCTTTACACATTATGAGCAGCTTCACATTAGTAACAAATTTGAATTCTGCTGTAAAGTTTTGCAACGCGTGTAGGGGAGCACGGGTCACAGCCTAACGTGGGGTTAGTTGTAACACGCATGGTTTAAAACTTTCCACACATGCCAGGATGATGAAACTTAGTGTAGGCTATTTACTAGTTGCCATTTCAACATTATTTAGAAAAAAATTGCGCCAAAATAAAAATAAATCTGTTTTTCATCTATGTTTTTTGTGTTTATTTAAAACAAGACAAATCTGATATTATTTTAATCTTATATCTGTTATTCAACAGTTGAGATAGTAACATACTCGGTTACTCACGTAACTTCGGTTCCCTGAGAGAGGGAACGAGTATTGCGTATGGGAAAAGCTCCTTTTCTCGAGAATATGAAGCAAAACTTTTATTCATACAAGTATCTATGCAAAACGCAGTGCCGCTGCACAGCAGTACAACAGAGCGAGCTACACGCTGATTGGATGTGCTGCGGCAACTGCAGGAACCTATGGCGAGGTGGCTGAGAGAGCGAGCCAATAAGAGTTGCCAGAAAAATCAGCCGAAAAGGGTCTCTAGAATTAGCATACTGAGGCTATAAAAGACTGTGTTTTGCCTTAGGATTCAGGTTTAAAAATCGACTGAAGCGATACCCTGAGAAGCACAAGCACAGCGCAGAACATAATACTTGTTCCCTCTCTCAGGGAACCGAGTACGTTCCCTTTCGAGAGGTCTCTCCTATTGCGTAGGGAACCCAATTTAAAACGCTGTGCGTACCGACTGACCCAACCTGGTCTGAGGAACCAGAGACACTAAAAATGGGTAACAGTGAATCCCTGGGGAGGCCGACGAGTGGGCCTCATATAAGGGAAGGAATAAGGCCGGATAGAATCAGGCCGTATGAAACACCTGACCAGACATAGTCGGGCCTTATGGTATAATGTAACACATGCTTGTGAAAACAATTTTTACATGAAGAATGGGACACGATAGGAAGTAATTCGAGCCCATAGATTGGTTGATAGAGCCTATCAAATGGAGAAAATCCCAGGCTGTAAAGCAGGAACGTCCAAATTATAGAATCGGGTAAAAGTGGACGAAGAGGCCCAGCCTGCCACCGCACAGATATCTTCCATAGGAATGCCAAATGACCATGACCATGCCCACGATGAGGCCATGCCTCTAGTAGAATGGGCTTTGATGCCTATAGGGCAAATGAGACCTTTAGACTTATACGCCAGTGAGATCGCTTCCACTATCCAATGTGACAGTCTTTGTTTCGTGACAGCACAACCTTTAGTGTGGCCACCGAAGCATACGAAGAGCTGATCCAACTGCCTGAAAGGGGCGGAGCGCTCTAGGTATATTCTCAATGCTCTGACTGGACAGAGCAAACTCGCGTCTTTTTCCTCCTGTGACGTGGGTAAGGCCAGCAGTGAAATGACCTGTGCTCTGAAGGGAGTGGAAAGCACTTTGGGTATATAACCATGTCTCGGCTTGAGGACATCCCTGGAGTCGTTAGGCCCAAACTCGAGACAAGACGCACTCGCAGAGTGTGTGTAAATCACCCACTCGCTTGACTGAGTCCAGTGCCAGCAGAAAAGCGATCTTGAGCGAAAGGTGCTTTATGCTCACAGATCGAAGCGGTTGGAATGGGTAACTATTCATAGCCTCTAATACTGTGAACAGATCCCAGAACATATCCCATAATGGAACTGAGGGGGGGCTAGGGGGGTTAAGCCTCCTGGCCCCTTTAAGAAAGTGCACAATGAGTTCGCTTTTACCCAATGATTGTCCTGAGACCTTAGCATGATATGCTGCTATGGCAGCAACATATACCTTGAGCGTGGAGGGGGAATGACCCGCATCCATTAGCTCTTGAAGGAAGGCGAGCACTTCCGCCACCTCATATACATATGGATCGAGGCTTCGTGCTGTACACCAGTTAGAGAATACCGACCATTTCAGTGCATAGAGCCACCTGGTTGCAGGGGCTCTGGCTTCAGAAATAGTATTCACAACCCTTTCAGGGAGGTCCCCAGTTATCTGTTGATGTGCCATACATGCAGGGCCCATAACTTGGGATGGGGATGCCAGATTTTCCCTCTTGCCTGCGTAAGGAAGTCTCTCCTCAGCGGAATAGGCCATGGGGTTGTGTCTGACAGCTGAATCAGCTCGGAGAACCATATCTGGTTCTTCCATAGCGGGGCTATTAAAAGCACTGTGGATCCCGTTTCTCTGTTCTTTTTGATGGCTTGTGGAAACATCGCGACCGGAGGAAAAGCATACAGAGGGAGTCTGGGCCAAACGTGGGCCAGCGCATCCCTGCATTTGGAGAAAAATATTGGGCAGTGAGCATTGTCTTCTGAGGTGAAGAGGTCTACTTCCGCCTTGCTGAAGGTGCTCCAAATCAACTGAATCGTTTGTGGGTGAAGGGACCACTCCCCTGGGGGAATGCCACCCCTGGATAACATATCTGGGCCCTGATTCAGAATACCTGGCACGTGAGCCGCTCTCAGAGAGCTCATATTGCGCTCTGCCCATAAAAGGAGGTGTTTCGCCATGGAGTGTAGAGTGTTTGACTTCAGACCGCCCTGGCGATTTATAAAGGATACCACTGTCATGTTGTTCGATCGGACCAAGATGTGGTGACCCTTTATGTATGGAAGGAAAGCTCTCACAAATAATATAACCGCTCTCATCTCTAGAGAGTTTATGTGCAGCCATTTCTCTGATTCTGCCCACAGGCCAGAGATTGGCTTGCCCTCATGTAGGGTGCCCCACCCCAGGGTGGAGGCATCTGTTGAGACCACTTCAGCTTTGTGACCGTGCCCACAGACACACCTTTTTGGTACCAGGCAGTCGCTTTCCAAGGAGCCAGAGCTTTGACACAGCTGTGGTTAACTTTGATGCAAAATTGGCCTGATTTCCATGTGTGAGCTGGAACGCGGGAATACAACCAGCCTTGAAGGGGGTGTATGTGTAATAGACCCAGTTTGAGTACTGCTGAAAACGCTTTAGAGGAACGCAAGCACCAGCCTTGAATGACGCCGCCATGCTCTGGACAGAGAGCACGCACTGTGACGTAAGCCGCGCTCTCATGTGTATTGAGTCTATGACTGTCCCCAGAAAAGAAACATTCTGGGTGGGAGACAGTGAGCTTTTGGCGGTATTGATCCTGAGACCCAAACATTCTAGATGGTTGAGAAGCCAGGACCTGTGGGTTATCAACTGTGTCTCTGATTGGGCTATTACCAGCCAATCGTCGATGTAGTTGAGTATACGCATCCCTCTTAGTCTGAGTGGGGCTAAGTCCACGCACTTCGTAAAAGTGCTGGGTGCCAGGGATAACCCGAATGGCAGGACTGTGTACTGATAAGCCCGCCCCTCGAAGGCGAATCTTAAGAATGGCCTGTGGTGAGGGTCTATCTGAATGTGAAAGTAGGCATCTTTCAGGTTGATCGTTAAAAAACCAATCCGCCGGGCGAATGTGCGCTAGGATTTGTTTCACCATCAGCATCTTGAATGAACGAAACATGAGCGCTTTGTTCAGATGTCTGAGATCTAGGATGGGCCTGAGGCCTCTGTCCTTTTTCGGGACGAGGAAGTAGCGACTGTAAAAGCCTGACTTGCTTAGTGATGGGTGTATGGATTCCACCGCTCCCTTTTCCAACAGTTTCGACACCTCGAAGCGAAGCATGTGACTGACTCTGCTTTTCACAGAGATCTCGACCAATTATTAAAAAGTTAATAATTGTATTGTATCTTTGGCTATTTTTTTGATTATATCAGGTAGCATTTTAAGCTGTCATTTGGTCATTTTACAATGTGCTCCTCACATGTTACAATGTACCCCACATATGGGGCATGTTGTCACATTTCACTTCTATTCTTTTGGGGTAAATCAAGAAAAAAGTATTTTAAAACAAACTGTAAGTAGCCTACCCTCAATGAGTTGTACTTTGCTGCAAGCCCACATGATGGCAACAGAGTTCTGTGTCTTCAGCATACGTGCACAGATGTATGTGTGTGTACATATCTGAATGCTGTATCATTAAAGTGTTGTTGGGTAATTAATTATTATTACTAGAAGAAGCTGCATTTATCTAGGTTGCAGTTAGTGGCCATAACAATAGACCCACTAATCAGCAACAGTTGTTAAAAAGATTATAAGATTTATTTCCTAGGGGAAAAAACAAACAAACATAGATTCATTATTACTTCTGTATGAAACAATTATCAATATTCATGTTCATTAAAATTCTTGAAGCGTTTTCTAAGCACACTAATCAGCAACAGCTGTTCAAAAGATTATAAGATTTCTTGATGTAGGCTATGAGACGAATATCAATATTTATGTTCTTTAAACTTAGTTTATTCTGTTCTTATACCCTTCTATCTGGGTTTAAAGCCAGTGCCACGACAATTGTTTGTTTTAAAACTCTTTAATGGTTAATTACATATTTTAGAGACTGAAAAGTAGAGACAGTGAGCGTCTGTCAATCACGACGCGTTAACTTTTACTCAAACTCCAAAATAAAATAATAAAACATTAAAACTTTAATCAGCAGAGAGAAATATCAGACTCCAAAAACACTGACTTGCATATATCATATACCGTTTTCATTCTTATTCAATAAGTAAATCTTATTCAATAAGTAAACAACTACCAGTGACTCCATTTGCACCCAATTTCAGTTCAGATGTTCTTGTAGCTCTGCAATAAAACATTATTCGGTTTAGCAGCGTCCCCTTCTGGACACTTATGTATGAAGGTAAATTGATGCCTTAAAGAATCGCAAGCGCAGGGTAAGATTTGTGAAAGTGTACATAAGATTGCAAGCGTAAATTTAATTTGCATGTGCAAGATAAGTTTTGTAAAGGTGTAAATTGCCTTTCAAGTGTAAGAAAAAAATATTTGCAGCATTTTACTGTTATTCGTAAGTGTAAAATTATGTTTTCGCTTGCAAATCGATGTTCACAGTTGTGCAATGATTTTGGCTGTATCTTAGCGAAAGAAACATGTCAAAAGTCTTAGCACGGAAAAATGGATGTCAGAAGAATGCATATCATATTTATTTTGTGTTAACATGAAGCTGCAGTTTCACAATACATGAATTACACTTACGAATAACAGTAAAATGCTGCAAATATTTTTTTCTTACACTTGAAAGCATGGATGGATGAGAAAACATCACTTGCAGCTTAACCTGGCAAAGACTGAGTTTCTCATCTTCCCCGCCAGTCCCACCATACAACATGACTTCACCATCCAGTTAGGTACATCCTTGATTTCCCCATCAAAGTCAGTCAGAAATCTTGGAGTAACATTTGATGACCAGCTGTCCTTCAGAGAACACATTTCTAAGACAGCTCGCTCATGCCGGTTTGCACTCCACAACATCAGGATGATTAGACCGTTCCTAACAGAGCACGCAACACAGCTTCTTGTCCAGGCCCTGGTTATTTCTAGACTTGACTACTGCAATACGCTTCTGGTTGGACTCCCCTCTTGTGCGATCCAATCACTTCGAATGATCCAGAATGCAGCAGCACGTCTTGTCTTTAACGAGCCCAAAAGGACCCATGTCACACCTCTCTTCATCTCCCAGCACTGGCTACCACTCGCTGCTCGCATCAAGTTTAAAGCGCTGACGCTTGCATACAGAGCCACCACACGCTCAGCTCCTGCTTATTTTGACCCCATTCTACAAATCCACACCCCCACCAGAAGCCTTCGCTCAGCAAAGGAACGACGGCTTGTGGTACCATCACAGAGGGGGAAAAAATCCCTTTCCAGAACATTTTCATTCAACGTTCCCAGCTGGTGGAACGATCTTCCCAACACCATCCGAAACGCAGAATCATTGACATCATTCAAAAGTCAACTTAAAACTCAGCTCTTCCGTGAGCACTTAACCTCATAAAAAAAAAAAATTCCTCTCCTCTTCCTCTTTCTTCTTCCCTCCCCACTCTAGCCTGTGCTACACTGAGCAATGTACACGGTCTCAGGATCTCAGGCTCTTATTGCGCTTCTCGACTCTTCATGACCTATCGCTTCATGTTCCCACAAGTTGTAAGTCGCTTTGGATAAAAGCGTCTGCCAAATGCATAAATGTAAATGTAAATGTGAAAGGCAATTTACAACTTTACAAAACTTATCTTGCACATACAAATTTAATTTACACTTGCAATCTTATGTACACTTTCAAAAATCTTACCCTGCGCTTGCGATTCTTTAAGGCATCAATTTACCTTCATACTTATGCCGTAAAAGGTTGCATAACCTTTATGTTTATGGTCAAGCATTCAAAATCAAAATGTAAGCTAATCTTTTTAGACTATATGTATCGCGATTGTCTTTTTCTAACCATTCCAGACAAATATTTATGTTAGAACTGAATTGTGGCAAGGTGCTAATGTACATTGTACTGTACTGTAAAATAATATACATTGCATGTGAATGAGGGTTTCAATGTAATGCGTCCAATTGAATTGGACCATTTACATAAAACCCCAAAAACGTCAGCTGGGTCAATTTTCCCACAGCTGTGTCATAATGTACATAATAAAATTACAACATAGTTATCAGTTGTTTACCAGCTTCTGCATTTTGGAATACATAGTACAAAATATGCCTGCTTTCACAAAGATGAGTTACATTTTGACAAATGACGAATGAGGGCCATAAAATAGGATGAAATGAAAAAACTAAGGGTATTCTGAAATAGAGAATATAAACATCATGACAAATCCCATAAGGCAAACACAATAAATATGATGAAACAGTTTAAAGCTGAAAGTGGTAAATGATTATGTAAACCCTTTGCAACTGAAGAATAGGCTAATAAAATGTCACATAGATAGTACTTTATGAATTTTGTACCCCTAGATTTTGTCTTGCACAAACATTTGATTGTCATTTTGATGAACCGATATCGATTCTTAAAGACACAATATGTAATTAAAGCTGCAAGCAGCATTTATCGGGGTTCAAGCAGTTAAGGCCTTTAAGCACACAAGCATCAAAAGACATTACGTTTTATTTAGCAAGCATTTAACAACTGCCATCATAGATGAAAATGTCAATTTACAGCCTATACAGGCAGTTTACCATAGGAAATATATGGTTTCAAAGCGTTTTTACAGTCATAGCACCTTTTGCCTGAGTCTTCTTATAGTCTTGCCTGATCTCCACCACTTTTATTAGTATTACTCAAAGTGTGCCCATACTGTATATATGTGTCAGATTTGTTGTAAATATGTAATTTTAATAAGGAGTTTAGACAATTATATTCAGTGGCGTAACGAACGAGCCAACACCGGGCCCTTAAGTAGGATTATCAAGGCGGGCCCCAGTCCCAATTCAAAACAAATTTCATCACAATCCATCATTGTTCGTTTCAAACATGTGAGAGCATCAAAATGATCCATGGGTGAAATTGATTGGATTTAATTAATTTTTTTGTCAGTTCCTATCATAATTTTAACATTTTGGCATTGTTTAGCTATTTACCTATGTTTTCAAATTTCCTTTGTTTTTTTGTTGTTGTCTCAATTTGACTAACGGCTTTGAAGATAAACACAATTTTTTAAAGCTCTAAATGACACTTACAAAAACCATAAGGCAAAACCTGGCATGTTTGGTATTGTTAGACTCGGCAAGGATTCTTAGGAGGTCACTCCTGTGAAAAAAACACGGGCTTGAAACTTCTAAGGCTCCTTCAAGGCATTGTGCCAATGACGTATACTGAGTTTTTTGAGATACACCAATGTTCTCATAGACTATCATGGCACCCTGGACAAAGACACTGCATGCCAATTTTCAGTAGACTAACGGTTGGGTGCCCTTATAGCTATTTTTATGATTTTTTTCACTGTTATAGCGCCACCAAGTGGCCAATTGTCACAATTTTTTTCATGTCAACTCAAATTGAGCTTATGAACATGTGTCCCAAATTTAGCGAAAATATCTCTTTCCATTCACAAGTTATAACCATTTTATAGCGCCACCAAGTGGACAATTGTCATGATTTTTTTTCACGTGACCTCAAAATGAGCTCATAAACACGTGTCCCAAGTTTTGCGAAAATATCTCTTTCCGTTCACAAGTTATAACCATTTTATAGTGCCATCTAGAGGCCAATTGTTGCAATTTTTTTTAAGTGATCTCAGATTGAGCTCACGAAGATGTATCCCAAGGTTAGCAAAAAAAATCTCTTTCCGTTCACAATTTATGATCATTTTAGTAAAAATGGCCCTGGTGCCATCAAAGATTTTGGTTCCCCTTATCGACCGTTAACTGAAATTTTGAATTTTTTGGTTGATTATTGATTGACGGACTCCAGAGAATAGTCTTGCGGTGGTTTGGTTCCAATCGGGCCAAAAACCTAGGAGAAGTCAGCAAAAATAGGTTTTTCAAAAAACTGCAATTTATGCGAAATTGGCGCCGAGCAAATCTGAGATAGCCATTTTGTCCGCCTTGAGCCAAGGATTCCAACGATATAAGACACTTGATCCTGGGACAAACAGTCTAGGAGTTATGAGCAATTTTGAACTTTTGATTGCTGTAGCGCCACCTATGGGCCATTCGGGGTCATACTCTGATAGGTTGTCCCCAAACTGAGGCCTACCATCTGGCCAGGTTTCATGTCTCTAGGCCTTACGGTTTGGCCTGCAAGATGCGTTTTACGAAACCTTACAATTACAATAGGGTTTCAGCATTTCATGCTTGAACCCCTAATAAGAATGAAGGCTTTTTGCCAGTTATAGCGCCACCTATGGTCCGAGCTCCATGAAACTCTGCATGCTTCCTCACCATGTTCTGACACATATGCTCATCAATTTTGGTGGAGTTCTGAGTTTTCATTTGGGATTTATAGGCTTTTTAGTGTATTTTGCCACACCCCTTTTCTAAATGACCCTGTTACAGCCACCCAAATGCAAAAGTTCAACTTTCTTTTGATAATTATTGATCAAGAGGGTCCATAGAATTGTTCTAGACTGGTTTGGTTCCGATCGGGCAAAAAACCAGAGACTAGTTTGCAAAAGTAGGTTTTGGACAAATTTCGACATAGCAGAAAATGTTCCCCGCCTAAATCAAAATTACCTTACAATTACAATAGGGTTTCAGCATTTCATGCTTGAACCCCTAATTAACTGGTACCCACTTGACATAATGTTGTCTGATTTAGTACTTTTTGGGTACAAGCAAGTAAATCAATTAACCCTTAAATGCATGACTGTTTTGCCAAACATTCTTACATGTTCGCGTCTTTAGCGACCCAGATCTATATCTAACATGGATAGCTATACCTGTCGCGATAATATATAAAACTATATTAGAGTAACAATTACAGAAGAATAAAATTAAACATATTTCGTTACCTTTTGAAGCTTGGAAGAGTTCAGTTTGAGCAGATGTCACTGTCCTTCACTGTCCTTGTCAGAACTCATTTCCCAGTACATTCAACATTTCCCTCATATTCGCGATCTTACGCATATCCTCAAAACTCATTTTCAACATCTTCAAAATAAATATTTTGATCACTGACAGCTTCCTTCAGATCCATCATCAAGTGACATTGACAGTAATATTTGATTGCGTTCAGTACTGTCTCTGCAGTAAATCGCTGAGCCATTTCAAGTTTTGCAGATTATATATTATTGTTTCGTTTTCTGTCTGAGGTAAATATGAGTGAAACGTCACTTCATCATTGTGTATCAGACATTGCCACCTTGTGGAATAAAGGTGAATTGCACTCATTTAGGCATTATAGATTTATTTATTATTGTGCAGATAAAAAAAATACTTATACAATCTTACACACCTCGGGTCGTTAGCGACCCTATACAATTTTGACAAACAAAACTAGTGGAAAAACAGGCATTCAATTATAATTTAATTTTTTTTTTCTTGTTATATTGTTTAAAATGGATTGATTGAGGAATACTAAGATGGTTGATGTCTAACTTTAAAAAATGAATGAGGAGGAGGGTAGTGAATGACGTCTCGGTTCGCTAAAGACCCAAGGTATGCATTTAATGGTTAAACAAGAGATTCAAACATTTACATTTATGCATTTGGCAGACGCTTTTATCCAAAGCGACTTACATTGCATTCAAGATACACATTTTACATTTTGTCAGTTCTTGCTTTCCCTGGGAATCGAACCCATGACCTTGGCGTTGCTAGCGCCATGCTCTACTGTTTGAGCTACAGGAAAGCCAAACAATACGACTAACCTTCAGCTAGCCTATTAATGATTTGTTTTCTGTCAATAAATATATCTAAACAGTTGCTCACCTGTCTTAGGCCCCAATCAGACAGAACGCGTATTTGAGAGGCACCTTTGTTTAAATTTACTATTGGCAGTGAACGTTATGCACGCTGTTTATGCGCCCTGAGCACCTCACATTTTTGTAGGAGCGCTCTGAGCGCCTGAAGTTGAAAAAAACTCTGAGCAGAAAAGCACCCGACTTCATCACATTTTTTTCCCATTGTCCAATCGAATGAATGGAGAGACGGGCCTTCCGTTATAGTGACGGTTACCTTGATTAGACTGACAGGACAGAGTTGGGGGTTGCCTAGCAACATAAAAACTGCTCTTTTCAAAAAAGAAAAAGTTTAAAAAAGGCAGTGCTGTGCTCCTCGTGTTTTAAACCGAAATCGAGGGTAACGGATATGATGTAATTTAGAGGCGACTCAATGACACGAGCGTTACACTGGTTAAAATAGCGTTCTCTGGCTGAATTATTGATTAAACATTGCTGTAAACATTTGGGATAATGTATATGGGCCTACACAGGTCAACAAAATATAGTATAACAATTGTCTTGGTTTTTGGATATTCTAATGGATAAATCTTACATATTGTACCTTTAAATAGGCCTACCAATCCATCTTTTAGTCTATGCTGTTTTCAATTTGTTAACTGAACAAAACTAGCACGTTTCCAATTCTATTATTCGCAAAAATTCTAACAAAAATTGTGTTTTATTACTTTTGATATGAAACAAAGTCTCAGGTTTCAAATTCTATCAATATTACGAAATGCAAAATAACGTTTTGGCGCTATTTAATGTGGCGTGACAAATCGCTATAGTGCCTCAGTTTGAATTGTGTTGAATAATTAGTGTTGAATAATAGTGTCATGTTTTTATGACAGCCACCATAGGTCTATTTTAACAATTAGCCTATACCATTAAAAATGTATTATAATGTAAAACACTATTCAGAATGTAGGAATACTTTGAAAACCATCTAAATGTGTGTATTACTAACATCAAAGAAAGTGAGAAAAAAATGGAAGGTCATCCGAATTTATATCACTGAATAGCTTTCATCTATAAAATGCTCAGAATCTCTCAGACCAAACTGAAAATGCTGTTGACATCTGAAGGACATTTGTTCTGATATTCATGGCATGAGATGAAACCATCAATTACTGGTTACCTTGATTTACTATGTAAACACATTAACTCTGATCTTTTACATGATTTGCTAGCTAATTGGGTCTTGACATTCTTTCATATCATCTGCATCTGAGTTCCATGTTTCATCCGACAGTTAAAGTTCAACCAATAGAACAGGAAAGGCAGATAGCATGTGCATCTAAATGATGGTAACAGGTGCTAATATGCATACTAATAACCTATCCTAATTTGTGAAAATCATCATTCCCCCCTTTTTTAAATAATTTATTTATCTGTTTTTATGGCTGTGTAGTAGTGCAATGTGAGGGGGGCATGCAGCATGAATAGCTACGCCTTCACTCAGCTGTGTGATGAATGGCTTTAACCTTTTCTTTCTTTTCAAATCAAGCTCTTTCTATTTGTGAACCGATAATAAATCGCTGGAAGCCTGAATTTGACCCATTCTGGAGCCAAGCACCTATGCAGAACATGGACCTTAAAGCACTGAATGCAGAAGATACATTTGGACCATTGTGAATGCCAAAAAGGGTTAATGCGAGTGAAGAAGAAACTGCAATTAATGCTGATTTGGATCAGATTCCTCAAGTCTTCATACACTATATTCCCAAAAGTATTGGGACACCCCTCCAAATCATTGAATTCAGTTGTTCCAATTACTTCCATGGCTACATGTGTATAAAATCAAGCACCTAGGCATGCAGACGCTTCTACACACATTTGTGAAAGAATGGGTCGCTCTCAGGAGCTCAGTGAATTCCACTAATGAAGTGGTTTTGTGATAGGTTGCCCCCTGTGCAATAAATCCATTCATGAAATGTCCTCACTACTAAATATTCCATGGTCAAATGTTAGTGATATTATAACAAAGTGAAAGCAATTTGGAACAACAGCAACTCAGCCATGAAGTGGTGGGCCACGTAAAATCACAGAGCAGGGTCAGCGCATACTGAGGAGCACAGTGCACAGAAGTGGCCAACTTTCTGCAGAGTCAGTAGCTACAGACCTCCAAACTTTGTGTGGCCTTTAGATTAGCTCAAGAACAGTGTGTAGAGAGCTTCATGGAATGGGTTTCCATGGCTGAGCTGCATCCAAGCCTTACATCACCAAGTGCAATGCAAAGTGGACTCTAGAGCAGTGGAGACATGTTCTCTGGAGTGACGATTCAATTCAATTCAATTTCAATTCAATTCAAATTTATTTGTATAGCGCTTTTCACAATACACATTGTTTCAAAGCAGCTTTACAGAAAGTGCATTTCATAGATGAACAGTATAAAAAATGTTAAAAACACAATGTTAAAGAACAATGTTCGAAAAAGATAATCAGTCGTGTATTAATTTAGGCCATAACAACGCTGGCGTTGAGTCGTCTCTTCACAGGCGTGGAGTCGTCTCATCACAGGTGTTGGGGCATCCAAAGTCTTCATGAGAGGCTGGATACCAACCGGAGCTGACGAACTATTTACCTCGGGACTAGTGTCCCGAGATAACAACAGAAAAGCAGATGGGAAATAATTAGCGTAGCTGCTGTTCAGAATATTATATTAATGCTGTTGTTCCGATTTAACTGTAGTATAAAAGGTAATTATAATGTGAATGCTTGGCTAAAGAGATGTGTCTTTAATCTAGTTTTAAACTGGGACAGCGAGTCTGAACCTCGGACAATATCAGGAAGACTATTCCAGAGTTTAGGAGCCAAATGTGAAAAAGCCCTCCCTCCTTTAGTGGACTTGGATATCCTAGGAATGACCAGAAGCCTAGAGTTTAGTGACCTTAAAGAGCGCGATGGGTTGTAGGGCGATAGAAGATCCGTTAGATACACTGGAGCTAAACCATTTAGGGCTTTATAGGTCAGTAGCAATACTTTGTAATTGATACGGAACTTAATAGGTAACCAGTGTAGAGATGATAAAATTGGTGTTATATGATCATATTTTCTTGACCTAGTAAGAACTCTTGCAGCTGCGTTTTGGACTAACTGTAGTTTGTTTATTGAGGATGCAGGACAACCAGCTAATAAAGCATTACAGTAATCTAATCTCGAGGTCATGAATGCATGAACTAACTTTTCTGCATCAGGAATAGATAGCATGTTACGTAGCTTAGCAATGTTTCTAAGGTGGAAAAATGCCGTTCTTGTAACATATGAAATATGATTTTCGAATGTCAGGTTGCGGTCTAGTATAACACCTAGGTCTTTTACTGTAGTGGATAAAGTGACAGGACATCCTTCCAAGGTAAAGTTGTATTGTGCAAGGTTTTGTGGGCAGTTTTTTGGACCAATAAGTAATACCTCCGTTTTATCTGAATTTAATAGCAGAAAATTACACGTCATCCAGTATTTAATATCTTCAACACATGCTGTCAGTTTAGATAATTTAGCGTTTTCGTCCGGTCGTGATGAAATATATAATTGAGTGTCATCAGCATAACAGTGGAAATTAATTCCATGTTTTCTTATAATATTACCAAGCGGTAGCATATATATTGAGAATAGCAGAGGGCCTAATACGGATCCTTGCGGCACCCCATAGTCTACTGACATCATCCTGGATTTTTCCCCATTTAGACAGACAAAATGGTAGCGGTCTGATAAGTACGATCTAAACCAGTTTAATGCCTGTCCCTGAACACCAGTATAATTTTGAAGTCGATCTATGAGTATTTTATGATCTATAGTATCGAATGCAGCACTAAGATCGAGTAGAACTAGTATTGAGATACAGCCTTGGTCAGAAGCTAGAAGTAAATCATTTGTGATTTTAAGGAGCGCAGTTTCTGTGCTGTGATGCGGCCTGAATCCTGATTGAAATTTTTCATAGATATCATTTTCTTGCAAGAAAGAGCACAATTGAGCGGACACAACTTTTTCTAGTATTTTAGACATAAAAGGAAGATTTGAAATTGGTCTGTAATTTGCTAGGTTATTATGATCTAATTGTGGCTTCTTAATGAGAGGTTTTATGACTGCCAGCTTGAATATTCTTGGAACATGACCTAAAGATAAAGACGAGTTAATAATATTGAGAAGAGGCTCTTCCAATACAGGTAACAGCTCTTTGAGTAGTTTAGTGGGTATTGGATCTAATAAACATGTTGTTGGTTTAGATGCAATGATAAGTTTATTTAGCTCTTCCTGTCCTATAGTTGTAAAGCGGTGTAGTAGTTCTTGAGGGGCGATAGTAGCGGTTGAATCATAAGACATCATTAAAGATTGTACATTTACAATTTTATTTCTGATGCTTTCTATTTTCTCAGTGAAGAAATTCATAAAATCATTACTACTAAACTGTAACGGAATATTTTGCTCAGGCGATGCTTGTTTATTTGTTAGTCTAGCCACGGTGTTAAATAAAAACCTTGGGTTATTTTGATTATTTTCTATTAGTTTGCGGAGATGCTCAGCCCTGGCTGCTTTTAGGGCCTTTTTATAACGTGATTCAAGTTTCTCTGTCTGCCAATCCGATGGACGAGTCTGGTTTGGCGGTTGCCAGAGGCACAGTACTTGCCTGACTGCATTGTGCCAAGTTTAAAGTTTGGTGTGGGGTTGTTTTTTAGGGGTTGGCCTTGGCCCCTTAGTTCCAGTGAAAGGAACTCTTGATTCTTCATTATACCAAGACATTTTGGATAATTTCATGCTCCCAACTTTGTAGGAACAGTTTGGGAATGGCCCCTTCCTGTTCCAACATTACTGCGCACCAGTGCACAAAGCAAGGTCCATAAAGACATGGATGAGTGAGTTTGGTGTGGAGGAACTTGACTGACCTGCACAGAGTCCTGACCTCAATCTGATAGAACACCTTTGGGATGAATTAGAGTGGAGAATGCGAGCCAGGCCTTCTCTACCAACATCAGTGCCTGACCATACAAATGCGCTTCTAGAAGAACGATCAAAAATTCCCATAAACACACTTCTAAACCCTGTGGAAAGCCTTTCCAGAAGAGTTGAAGCTGTTATAGCTGCAAAGGGTGGGCCAACTTAAACAGTATGGATTAAGAATGGGATGTCATTAAAGTTCATGTGCATGTAAAGGCAGGCGTTCCAAAACTTTTGGCAATATAGTATATATCTGTGGTTGTAAATAATTCAGTTCAGCACTTGCTCAGAAAACTCCCTCACTCTCTCTGACTGCAATTATTGGTTGTTTACACTGCAAATGACAGACAAAAGAGCATGCTTTCAACCTGGTATAATGACCAGCACCAGAAATAAAAATCCAAAGAAAAGGGGGCTATTTGTCCAGCATTTTACCATGCTTTTTAAATACTAGACCAGAATTCAACACCTTCAGATTGAGCATTTAGCATGAGACTACTCATCCAAAAAGTTGCACACGAATGCAAAAGTCATTTAATTGGCTATTTAATAATGTGTGATGTTGTTGTGTAATGCATTTCAAATAGATAAAATTGCATGTGCAAATTAGTCTCTATAGAGTTTTATATGTCTGCATGCTTTTATTTATATTTTATATCTATTTCTTTTCAATACTGTTGGACTTACTATGACAAACAAGCTCATGCACTGATACCAAACTTTTTGTCTATTATAAGTGGCTCTTATAGTATTAAAGTCTCTCTCACATTTTGCCCGGATCCTGTCTCGCATGTTTGCGGTGCAGACATGAATGCTACAGCAAATTGTGCAGCTTGCTGAAAGGTGTGCTTTTGTGAATCTGATGTTTGCCTGGTGGATTTTTCAAAAGAGGCTAAAATATCATAATTAAAATAATCTAGGGAAAATCATAGAGACTTCGGAGTGGCCTCTCTTAAAGCTGTAAACAATCACCCAGGAAACTCTAGTATCCAAATATCATGGAAAAAATGACAGTCTAGAACAATCTAGTTTACACATCTTCAAACTTTCAAGTTGCTTGTTCAAATTTCAAATGTCCAATTTGTTATTGCAAAATTGTTTTATTAGGATCCTAAATATAATGACTGAGATGGATATCATGACAATACTTCACAAACAAAATACTTTGGACTTTTCTGAGCACATATTTGTACTGGTAACATAACCAGTCAAACAGGATTCCAGCAGGATTCCTCTGTTACCATGTGAACTAATGTGCATGGCTTACAATCCTTCACCGAACAAACATATTATTTTGCTATCGTGTTGGGAAAAGAAAGCCGCAAATTATTTTAATGATGTTCTATTCCATTAACATTCTGTTTTCGTTGATATTCAGTTTTAGATATCTGCATGCTTTTACTGATGCAGACAAAATAAGACTCATAATGCACAGCTATTCACCTTTTTTTTAAATGTAGGAATAGGTGCGGCCATTTGTAAGTTCAATGTATCAAGGCTTCCAATCTCATTAGCTAAAGCTTGATGTTACAGACTGTTATTTATAATATTGCAATGTATTCATTTTAATCATAAACACATAGGTTTGTAGTAGAGATGCCTCTAGCCTGGCTCCGCCCTCCTACGTACTTCCGCTCAATTTTCATTTTCCTTCAGTACTCCGTCTGGGACTGCGGTATATTTTTAGGTTTTCTCCGATCAAATTTTAACTGGTCCAATCAGAGAACAGAGGGAGTAGCTGAGAACGATGACGTTGATGTCTTGCTCTAGTTTGAGTTGTAGATTTGGATGCATTTCTAGACTTATATTTCTTTAAATGCTGGCAAGTATTTACAAGAGCATTATATTTCATCACCGCTCAAAAAATAAAAAGAAGAAAAGCACGTAAACATTTGAATTGGCCCGTTATTTACGTCAGCATTTATTCTTATCATACCAAGCATATGATATTTTATTTACAGCATACAATCATGTTACGGACCACGTGAGCAGCGCGTTCCCTGATCACAAAACTCTCCCCTCCACTGTGAATAAATCACAATCCGAATGCACGAGTTTTAGGTTTTATCACTGAGGTGGCGTGCACATTTATTTTTATGGACTTCCATGTGAGAAACAAAAGGCGAACGGCGCATGACATGGGTCACGACCAAAGTTAGCGATTGGTTATGGCAGCTGCAGAGTGGCTCTTGGCAGATCCAATAGTTTTAAACTTCAACAGAGTACCCGCCTTCAAGGAAGCAAATGTTTGTCAATGGAGAGTGGCCAGACTCTCTGTACAAATGAAATGTACGAGAGTCTGGTAAGACCAGGCTAGAAAAAAAATCTCCAAATTTGCTATAAACTATACAGCTTGCTCAATTGGTACATAATACTATAGGTTGAAATTAATAAAAGAGCCCAAGCTATTACATTCCACTGCTATTTATTTTAGATATAGGCGAATAATTACACGCAAATAAAAACAAAAACAAATGTTTGTATAGGCTACAACTAAGTGGCTCATAAAGTAGTTTTCATGAACACTTGTCTTCATAACAAATGTATTCAAACATCATTAACAGAAAGCTCCCTTTCTAAATAGTTATACGGAACTGTAAACTCTGGGTAACTTTCCTGAGGTATAAATGCAACATTAAGTGACATTGCTCTCAAGCTGTTCTACGGTTGAAACGCTGATTGATCAACGACATGAGACATTTCAGCAAATTGCACTATATCTTTTAGCACCGTCTGATATGCATTCATGTTTATTTTGTGCTATAACAACTTGAACTGAGGCGCTACAGCGTCATTTATTGTTTGTAGTGATAAAAAGAACAGCGTTTAAAAGCTGAAACTTAGTTTCTTACCAGAAGTAACAAAGCTCTTAGCTATTATTGGATGGGAGGCGTGCTACAAATATTTGGTGTATGGAAAATTGCTGAACTGGCAACCCAAACCACAATATATTAAAGCGTATTTGGCGTTTCCATGGTTTCTACGGAAGTAAAACCAGAAATCGAAGGTATTACACTGGTTCAAATGGTTGATTTCTCTCAATTTAAACATTGCTGGAAACATTTGGGATAATGTAAGTACACAAGTCAACAACAACAACAAAAGTTATTTGTTCTAGTGGTCTAGTGGTTTTGGATATTTTAATAAAAAAATCTTACATATTGTGCCTTTAATTGGCACTGCTTCTCTGAAAGCTTGGAACAGATCATGTTCCTACTCAGGGGCACCATAAGGTTTTGAGTTAAAAGTACAGTTTACACAAGCCTCTTAATTGGTAACTCTCTTATAATGATACTATAATTTTAGTTTGGAGGGCGTAATTCACAAGTGAAGACAATAAAATTCACACTAGCATAGCAAGGGTCAACTAATACAGGTAGACTGAAACATCAGGATTGGGGAAGTTGTCATATGTTTTTGTTTTTTACATTTCATTAACGAGAGAGAGAGAGAGAGAGAGAGAGAGAGAGAGAGAGAGAGAGAGAGAGAGAGAGAGAGAGAGAGAGAGAGAGAGAGAGAGAGAGAGAGAGAGAGAGAGAGAGAGAGAGAGAGAGAGAGAGAGAGAGAGAGAGAAAGAAAGAAAGAAAGAAAGAAAGAAAGAAAGAAAGAAAGAAAGAAAGAAAGAAAGAAAGAAAGAAAGAAAGAAAGAAAGAAAGACTTACATTAGACAGGCAGACTTGCATTAATTATTGTGGATAAAGCATTCACATTTCAAGCTGCATGGAATATCAGATTTTATTTATTTATTTATTTTTTAAATGAAATAGCTATAAACTTCTTGGAATGTAGGCTACACATAAGTGTTTTGCATCTCATTAAAATGATTTATCTTCATAGATTTGTTTCTGTATGATGATGTCAGATGACCTGAGATCTTATCATTCCTCTTTTGTTTAGTATTTCATAATCTGGCTTTATTTCAGCAGTTTCAAGGTAACATGCAGACTGTGTATAATACTCAAGGGACTCGTTTGTGAAGCTTTGAGTCACAAATGCAGAGAAGTCTTTGATGTACAAAGAAAACTCTCTTTGCTTCAGCTAATATTTTGTCTTGTCAGTGTGATTCAATGATCTTAGAAACATCAAAACGATAAGATTCCGGCTTGTTTGCGATAAAGCATAGGCCTACATTTTTATTTCTTTTTTTAAAATCAAAATGAAGTCCAGTTTAAGACAGACTGACAAAGGGTCCTCTGAACTTGGCAGAAAACGAGCTGTTTTTGTAGTTCTGGACTTCTCTCAGTTGTTTCATAAAGAAACTTTGTCATCTCCTATACAGTATGAGTTATACCATAACTTCTGACATTTATTTGGTTGGTTGGTTGCCTCTTATACGATATTGATATACCATGAGGAAAATATTTTGCCACATAGCAGCTACAGGAAAATCAAATATATTGAACCATCACAATAGCATTTCTAATGAAACTCTAATGGAGATGGATATGAAAGTACTGTGGTCTTTTCTCAGGGGGGAAAAAACTAATCAAGAGTCTGCAGTTGTTCTCCATTTAAAGGTCCCGTTCTTCGTGATCCCATTGTTCAAACTTTAGTTAGTGTGTAATGTTGCTGTTAGAGCATAAATAATACCTGTAAAATTATAAAGCTCAAAGTTCAATGCCAAGCGAGATATTTTATTTAACAGAAGTTCCCTTTCAAAGCCTAAAGCGAACGGCCGGTTTAGACTACATCCTGGTACTTCCTACATAAATGACGTCAGTAGAACAGTAGAACAGACTAACCTCCGCCCACAAGACTACGCAAAAAAGGGGGCGTGGTCTTGTTGCTGTCCCACGTGGAGAAGAGGACGTGTCGCGTGGAGAAAAGGAAGTGTTGCGTTTGACTGTGTTTGTCGCCATGTCGTCGAGACGCTGTTATTTTCATCCCGGAGTCAAATCACCTTTGTTTGGCTTTCCCAGGGACGCTGTAGAGATCATTAAGCGCATACATCTCCCGTTAAGAGGCGTGACCTTTCCACGTGCGCTAAGCTGCTGTCGAATCACAACACGGGAACCGCTGGCATAATCAGAACTCGTTACGTATTTCTGAAGGAGGGACTTCATAGAATAAAGCAAGTCATCAGCCGTTTTTAGGACAGTGAAAACAGCGGTATACAGATAAGTACATTGTGTTAAAAATACTGTTTTTTTTTTACACGCGAAACATGAACACGTTATATTGCACACTGTAAACACAATCAAAGCTTCAAAAAGACACGAAGAACGGGACCTTTAATCTCACTGCTTTCTCACTAATAATAATAATAATATTAATAATAGGGCTGTCAAAAATATTGAATGCAATAAATGCAGCATCTGATTTTTCCCCGTCATACTTTGTCTGCACTACAGTATATGATCACGCTATCATTCATTCATCTGCTATTAAACCATTCATGTGCGATAAGATGCAAAAAAGGAACTTCCATGTGTACTAACGAGTTTTACAAAGTTTTACAAAGGATTTTAATGAACTCTTTTAAACACTTGGAAGATTGAAAATTAATTTATTCATTAGTGGACAACTAATGACAAGAGGAACTAATATGTTTTCATGGTTGCTTGGTCTAAATGCTGCAAAAAAACATGCAACATGACATGAAAGGAATGAACTTTATTGACAACATGTCCCCCGCACTTTTAATAAAACGTACATTCGCCCCCCGCACTTTTACCGGGTCGCACGGTCCTAGTCGACCCGCTCCGTGCGGGATTCGGACCGACGTCTAGTCGCACAGCTCTTACTGGCCTACGTCTGTTACACAAGTTCGTTTACGTAGAAGCCAACGTAAATATATCTAGATTTAAATTCAAAGACACTAAATAATCTATACATGACCTGTCATTTTATTCGTATCCAAAAATGAGGCGATCTGAACACTATGGAGTCTCGTGCAACACTCCAATTCATACTCGAAGCCACAGGGCGCGCTCTCAAAGAAAAAACAGAACTGATTCATAGAAGTAAAACCCTGTCACGTCCCAAAGGCATTCAGCGCGGGAGCAGCAGCAGCTGAAGAAAAATAATCGCTATGACTGATGAAACGTGACAACAAACACGATTGCTATATGTTTTTTTTTTTTACCAGCCATCTCAAGGTAGGCCTATTTATTGACAATAAAGAATATGAATAACGCAGTGCTAACTGACAGCCTTTTTAATGTTTAGTATCTTCTGCTTGCCAAGGCTGCATTTATTTAATGAAAAACACTGTTAAAACATTAATATTGCGAAATATATTCACATATGCCTATATATTCACAGATGTTTTAATTTGTAATGATATAGTAAAGTGTTTTAGTTTTTCCTGTGATCAAAGTTGAATTTTCAGCATCATTACTCCAGTCTTCAGTCTCACATGATCCTTCTGAAATCATTCTAATATGATCATTAGATGAAAAGGAAACATTTATGATTATAATCATTGTGGGAAACAGCTGTGGAAACCATGATGCATTTTTATTTTTCAGGATTCTTTAATGAATAGAAAGTTAAATGAACAGCATTTATTTGCATTGAATAAAGCATGTATAAATCTTTAAATGCCACTTGATCAATTTAATGCATGTTTGATGAATAAAAGTATTCATTTCTCTCTTTTTTTTATCTTACCACAAATGTTTGAATAGTTTCATGATTTCCACAAAAATGAAGCAGCACAACTGTTTTCAACATTGATAATAATCATAAATGTTTCTTGAGCATCAAATTAACATATTAGAATGATTTCTGAAAGATCATGTGACACTGAAGACTGGAGTAATGATGATACATTCAGCTTTGATCACAGGAATAAATTACAAAGATTTATTTTTTACTGTATATTCACACAGCTGCTTTACATTGGGATAATATTTCACTTTATTACTTTTTTACTGCATTTTTTATTAAATAAATGCAGCATTGGTGAGCATTGTATTCTTTCAAAAACATTTAACAATTGTAATGTTTCCAAACTTTTGACAGGTACTTTATAACTTCTGCCTTATTCAGTGATATTTTTTTTTTTTTTACAAAGCATAAAATCCATAGAGACTTTATGCACAAGTGTTTGTAGTAGCCTACATAAAGCAATCATAAAATTGGCATAACATATAGGGAAAACATTATAGATATTAGTGGTTATTGTTCAGCAGTGTATTTGATATCTTACTGAATTAAAAGCAAGTGCCTTTAATATTTCCTCTGTATCCATCCTTTTTTAAATAAATCTTATTGGATTGTATTAGACTCCAGTCTAAAATCCTGTTTGGCAGAATTGTCTGCTTTAAAGGATTAGTGCAGCCACAAGAAGAAAAAAAAACAATTTCAGCAGATGCCCTATAGCCACAGTGACCTTGCTTCTTATTTGTGATAGTCACTCACAATGAATTCCTCCATTACAAGAATAGTTTTTCAAGAACTATACATACAGTAAGTACCTTTGCATTACAAATGTAAAGGTATGTGTGCACCTTTCCATTTGTAATGCAGATCTTGTTTTGACACCCTTCAGGGAGGATCAAGCCTTTTTTTTAGGGCAGTCAGACCTTGCCATAATTTGCACCCTGGTTTTCATTCAATAGAGTTAATTTCAGATAAAGTGCTCTGCGAGTCTGTGAGCTGACAAATGGGTACGTATCTTGAACCTCTTGTTGTGTAAGACAAAGGCACCGTACTCAGCAAGCAAAATGTTCTAAATTCTCCTTTTGAAATGTGAGTCAAAAGAGCACTTATAAAAGCTTTTTCTCAGTCTGTTATACACCAGCAGCCACCCCAGAAATAAACACAGCTATCAGGCAATCTAGCTCAATTAATCAACCTTGACATAAGTAGGTTTCAAAATCAGTCTTGATTATGCAATTAAAATTTAGGGTAGTTATGACAGCTCATTGTGAAGTTAGTGAACTCCGAAGCTTCACGCTACTATTGTTGTTTTTTCCCCGGAAATTAAAATTTGTGTGCTGTTATTTTTTCCCATGAACACAAAATGATAATTTCTGGCTAGTTCAAATGAAGCAGTGGATAAGATTTTCATAGAACTTTGGTCTGTTTTGGTCATAATTTCTCATTTTTATGAATAAATGAATAAATAATGACAAACATTTTAGATTAACTTTTTTTGTTTTTGTTTTTACATTTACAATAAAAAAGCTCTTTTCCAATTGAAAACTTTTCTCAAAAACCAAGCAAAGCTTAGCAAAACTTAGCCTTTATCTTTATCTTTAGCATATATCTACAAATATATGCTCTGTATTTTGCTTCTTATAAGATTATGAGACAGCATGGATATTTTATCTCTTTGAAAATGGATAATTTTTCCAGTCATAGTTAAATATTACCCAATCCACTATGGAAACCAGATAACAGATGACTGCTCTAATGATAGAAGTTAAAAATAATTTAATCATTTATCATAATGAGAGAAATGCTTGTTCCCTTTCGAAGTGGAACTTTGATGCTTCCTCTTGGTATTGTATTGACGCAATACAATTGGCGAGTATGGAGGAGTGAGGAGGCTGGACCCACTTTATATTAAGTGGCCTTAACTACTATGTACTAACATTTTAATTAATCATTTGATACAATGCACTTTCTCCTCCCCCTTCGAATCTTGGCACAGTTTATTAACTATTATTTGTATTATTATAATTAGCATTATTGTTTACATGTACAAGACACAAATGTATGTCAAATTACAACAACTGTAGTAGGACAGTTGCTGAATTATATCAAAGCACAACAAAAAATATAAAAAAACTAATACTATACAACAAATAAAAAGCAGTTAATAACTGGGAATAATTCATTGTTATTAATTACTTGAAAAAAAAATGGACAAATGTGGTATTTTGTGGAGGTTGAAACTATTACAGGTAACACTTTACAATAAGGTTCATTAGTTAACATTAGTTAACTACATTAGTTAACATGAACTAATAGACTTGCTCGGCATCGTGTCATAGCTGGGGGCGTGACGTCGGGGTGGAGTCAACGTGGGGGAAAACAGTCCATTCCCCACAATGTAAATGCATGGGGTTAACCGAGTTTAGCCTGTGTAGAATCACTTTTGCCGCTCGACAGAGCAAGATATATAGAAAAACTGAGCCACATTGGGTCAGATTGTCCATACAGTACTGATAAACGACCCAACGGAATCAATGGCCAGAGGTGTCATTTTCTCATCAAAATACATGCTGCTCCGCTGACCCCCATATAGGTATAAAATGCCAACTTCATAAAAAATCTTGCGATGAAGACGTTAATTCAGTGTTCCTGATTTTAATAGATTAAAAGTATGTATTACATACATTTAACATTTTAAAATGATCATAAAACGTGTCTTGTGTTATGAAATTGATATTTGGAGTTGACATGTCAATGTCACAATATTATAATTACTGACAATAGTGAAGTTTTTATTTACTTTTTTATAGCAACCGTCTTCATCAAAAGACTGGGTGATTTATGAAGTCTAGCTATTATGTTGTGTAATATTTGTGTGAGCAGCTGCATTTTCACGAGAAAATGTACAGTGTTGTACATATAATGTGACCATCAGCTTGAAGCACAAGCATGAGCCCAGCCCTTCCCATCATGAAATAAAGAAGACTTTTGAATGTTTTGTACGTTAATAACATCACACATTATGTGGGTGTGATCGCTCATTGTGAAAAACTGCGTTAAAAAGCTTTAACGATAAATTGACTGATGCAGTTTGAGTCCCGTGACAAGTATATTGGTGTTTTGTTCAATAAATTTTTGCCATTGCAATTAATGAAATCTCTTTTTTAATCTTTACAATAATACCAGCATCATGTAGTGCAAATGTTTCATTGTGACGTATTGCAGGCTTTCGGAATTGACGAACGGCTCCGTCTATTTATTTAGCAGTATAAAACTTCAGATCAGAACGCCACATGGCAACTTTTTGGGACTGCACCAAGCAAAAATAAATCGTAATCATTACAAAGAGTAAAAATATAGCGTCTAACAAGGTCTACGTGCATTCATATAATGGCTTGTTTTCCCCCACGGCATATGGCGGATATGACGTTTTGTGGGTGTTCCCAGTAATGCCTACCAAGTCTATAATGAACTGCACTTATAGAGCATTTATCAAGCGGGTAATCCAGCACCCGGAAAGCATACCTTCCATAGGGGCAGCCATTGCTAACCAAGCCATCACCTCCATCCATCCATCTTCTTCCGCTTTATCCAGGGCCGGGTCGCGGGGGCAGCAGTCTAAGCAGAGCTGCCCAGACTTCCCTCTCCCTAGACACTTCCTCTAGCTCTTCCGGGGGGACACCGAGGCGTTCCAAGCCAGCCGGGAGACATAGTCCCTTCAGCGGGTCCCTGGTCTTCCCCGGGGCCTCCTCCCGGTTGGACATGCCCGAAATACCTTCCCGGGAAGGCGTTCAGGAGGCATCCGGAACAGATGCCCGAGCCACCTCAGCTGTCCCCTCTCGATGTGGAGGAGCAGCGGCTCTACTCCGAGTTCCTCCCGAGTGACTGAGCTTCTCACCCTATCTCTAAAGGAGCGCCCAGCCACCCTGCGGAGAAAGCTCATTTCGGCCGCCTGTATCCGGGATCTTGTCCTTTCGGTCATGACCCAAAGCTCATGACCATAGGTGAGAGTAGGAACGTAGATTGACCGGTAAATCGAGAGCTTCGCCTTACGGCTTAGCTCTTTCTTCACCACGACAGACCGGTACATCGACCGCATTACTGCAGAAGCTGCACCGATCCGTCTGTCAATCTCCCGTTCCATCCTCCCCTCACTCGTGAACAAGACCCCTAGATACTTAAACTCCTCCACTTGAGGCAGGAGCTCTCCACCGACCTGAAGTGGGCAAGCCACCCTTTTCCGACTGAGGACCATGGCCTCGGATTTGAAGGTGCTGATCCCCATCCCAGCCGCTTCACACTCGGCTGCAAACCGTCCCAGTGCATGCTGAAGGTCCTGGTTAGAAGAGGCCAACACGACAACGTCATCTGCAAAGAGCAGAGACGAAACCGTGTGGTCCCCAAACCTGACACCCTCCGGCCCTTGGCTGCGCCTAGAAATTCTGTCCATAAAAATTATGAACAGAACTGGCGACAAAGGGCAGCCCTTCCGGAGTCCAACATGCACCGGGAACAAGTCTGACTTACTGCCGGCAATGCGGACCAAACTCCTGCTTCGTTCATACAGGGACCGGACAGCCCTCAGTAAAGGACCCCGGACCCCATATTCCCAGAGCACCCTCCACAGGACGCCGCGAGGGACACAGTCGAATGCCTTCTCCAAATCCACAAAACAAATGTGGACTGGTTGGGCAAACTCCCATGAACCCTGACCACCTCGGTGACTTCAGCTTGGGTGATGGACGCGTCCTCCTCTGAGCCCCCAGCCTCTGCTTCCTCAATGGAAGACGTGACGGCGGGATTGAGGAGATCCTCGAAGTATTCCTTCCACCGTCTGACAACATCCCCAGTTGAGGTCAACAGCCGCCCATCGCCACTGTAAACAGCGTTGGTAGGGCACTGCTTCCCCCTCCTGAGGCGCCTGGCGGTTTGCCAGAATCTCTTCGAGGCCAGCCGATAGTCCTTTTCCATGGCCTCACCGGACTCCTTCCAGGCCCGAGTTTTTGCCTCCACAACCACCCGGGCTGCAGTCCGTTTAGCCTGCCGGTACCTGTCAGCTGCCTCAGGAGTTCCACAAGCCAGCCAGGCCCGATAGGACTCCTTCTTCAGCTTGACGGCATCCCTTACTTACGGTGTCCACCACCGGGTTCGGGGATTGCCGCCTCGACAGGCACCGGAGACCTTGCGTCCACAGCTCCGAGCGGCCGCTTTGACAATGGAGGTGGAGAACATGGTCCACTCGGACTCAATATCTCCAGCCTCCCTCGGGATCCGGCCGAAGCTCTGCTGGAGGCAGGAGTTGAAGATCTCTCTGACAGGAGACTCGGCCAAACGTTCCCAGCAGACCCTCACAGTACGTTTGGGTCTACCGAGTCTATCCAGCTTCCTCCCCCGCCATCGGATCCAACTCACCACCAGGTGGTGATCAGTTGACAGCTCCGCCCCTCTCTTCACCCGAGTGTCCAAGACATATGGCCGCAGGTCAGATGAAACGACCACAAAGTCGATCATTGACCTACGACCTAGGGTGTCCTGGTGCCATGTGCACTGATGGACACCCTTATACTTGAACATGGTGTTTGTTATGGACAAACTGTAACTAGCACAGAAGTCCAATAACTGAACACCACTCAGGTTCAGATCAGGGGGGCCGGTCCTCCCAATCACGCCCCTCCAGGTTTCACTGTCATTGCCCACGTGGGTGTTGAAGTCCCCCAGTAGAACTACGGAGTCCCCAGTCGGAGCACTTTCCAGCACCCCTCCCAGGGACACCAAGAAGGTCGGGTACTCTGCACTGCTGTTCGACCCGTAGGCACACACAACAGTGAGAGACCCACCCCGAGCCGAAGGCGCAGGGAAACGACTCTCTCGTTCACTGGGGTAAACTCCAACACATGGCATCAGAGCTGGGGGGCTATAAGCAAACCCACACCAGCCCGCCGCCTCTCACCATGGGCAACTCCAGAGTGGTGAAGAGTCCATCCTCTCTCGAGGAGTGTGGTTCCAGAGCCCAAGCCGTGCATGGAGGTGATTCCGACTATCTCTAGTCGGAACCTCTCAACCTCACGCACAATCTCAGGCTCTTTCCCCACCAGCGAGGTGACATTCCATGTCCCAAGAGCCAGTTTCCGTGTCCAGGGATCGGGTCGTCTAGGCCCCCGCCTTTGACTGCTGCCCGATTCACTTTGCACTGGCCCCTTACGGTCCCTCCCGTGAGTGGTGGGCCCACGGGAAGGTGTCCCCACGTCGCTCCTTTGGGGTGAGCCCGGCCGAACCCCGTGGGGGAAGGCCCGGCCACCAGGCGCTCGCATACGAGCCCCAACCCCAGGCCTGGCTCCAGGGTGGGGCCCCGGCTGCGCCGTACCGGGCGACGTCACGGTCCTCCTATGCTGTTAATGTGCAATTCAAAGTGCTTTACATAAGAAATAAGAATACCATGTGTAAGAATTCAAAATAAAAACAAGGATAATTAAAACAGTTTTGGAATTTAAAAGATACAAATAAAATGGTTGACAGATGCATAAGAAATAGAAATATACAGTTGTAAAGAGAACTAAAAAGAATAAAATGATGATATATAGATAAAACAACAATGAACAAAGGAAACTAAAACAGTTATAAAAATAATAAAAAGATGATGCATAGATAAGATAAGGTGCAATCAGTCAGATGTACAGTGGCACAGTGCTCATTCAGTAAATGCACAGCTAAACAGATGTGTTTTGAGTCTGGATTTGAAAGTGCTACTGTTGGAGCACATCTGATCTGTTCAGGAAGCTAGTTCCAGCTGCGGCTGGCAATATAGCTAAAAGCAGACTCTCCTTGCTTGGAGTGAACCCTTGGTATTTCTAACTGACTTGATCCTGATGATCTGAGTGATCTGTTGGGTTTGTATTTAATCAGCATATTGGCAATGTATTGAGGTCCTAGGCCATTGAGTGATTTATAAACAAGTAATAGTACTTTAAAATCGATCCGAAATGTAACTGGAAGCCAGTGTAAAGACCTGAGGACTGATATGGTCATATTTTCTAGTTCTGCTCAGAATCCTGGCAGTAGCGTTCTGTATGAGCTGAAGCTGTCAAATTATTTTTTGGGGAAGACCAGTGAGAAGACCATTACAATAGTTCACCCTACTGGTGATGAAAGTATGAACGAGTTTCTCTAAGTCTTGTCCGGAAACAATGCATCTAATTCTTTATATATTTTTCAGATGATAGTATGCTGATTTAGTTATTGCTTTGACATGACTACTGAAACTCAGGTCTGACTCCAAAATCACACCCAGATTCCTGACTTGATTTTTTGTTATTAGAGCCTCAGAATTAATCTAATAACCTAATCGAACTGGCTTTGAGGGTGGATAGCCGCCTCAGTCGACTGGAGCAGCAGTCCAGGAGGGTGCTTCAGCCCGCTAATGTCGAATGCCCTCAGGCCAGCGGATGGGGTGCGGTCAGTCCCATTTCCGATCCTGAGTCCATGCAGGTGGGTCGTGCTCGGCTTTCCCGGGAGGAGAGAGAGAGACGGAGATCCTGGGGTCTTTGCTTCTACTGTGGCGGAGCGGGCCACTTTCTGGACAGATGCCCGGTAAAAGACCAAGCCCGGCGGAAAACCAGAGGCTACTGTCGGGCGGGATCTCCGTGGAGAAGACCTCATCCTCTACTCTCCTTCCGGTAAGACTGCTGTGGGCAGCCCGGTCCCACGTCTGCCAGGCACTGCTGGATTCAGGGGCAGAAGGTAATTTCATGGACTTATCATTGACTCGCACTCTGGGTATCCCCATCACAGCACTACAGGACACGATCAACGTCAGCGCACTCAACGGTCAAGAACTTCCCGGTATCACATTCACCACCAAACCTTTGACACTCATCACATCTGGCAATCACACAGAACTCATTTCATTTCTGCCTTTGGACTCACCCCTGGCTCCCGTTGTCCTCGGTCATCCCTGGCTGGTCCAGCATAGCCCTAGGATTGACTGGGGACAGCATTCTGTTTCATCCTGGCGCAATAAGTGTTAGGAGTCTTGTCTTGTGTCTGCCTATTCGTCTGTGTCTCGTCCTGTTTTTCACAGTGAGGTGGTGAATTTGTCTAACGTGCCCTCTGAATACCTCGACCTGAAGGAGGTGTTCAGTAAGTCCCGCGCTGCTTCTCTTCCTCTGCATCGTCCCTACGACTATGCTATAGATTTACTCCCAGGTAAGGCTCCGCCTAGAGGCAAGCTTTACTCTCTTTCTGCTCCAGAGAGGGAGGCCATGGAGAAATATATTTCTGATTCTCTAGCCTCCTAATTCATCCGCCCTTCCTCTTCTCCAGCGGGGGAAGGGTTCTTTTTTGTGGGAAAGAAGGATGGTTCTCTCTGGGACGAGGAGGCATAAATTCAATTCAATTCAATTCAAATTTATTTGTATAGCGCTTTTCACAATACACATTGTTTCAAAGCAGCTTTACAGAAAGTGCATTTCATAGATGTACAGTAAAAATTAAAGTTCAATAAAGCCCATAGAAAGCCAAAAGCAACGGGACAAAATATTTCAACAACGTGATTCAGATTTCACTTTGCACAAATACTAGAAGACTTACAACTGTCAGACAGGTTGCTCACATCACATCTACGTCGTCAAGCTCAGTCTGAGGCTGCGCAGACGCTCAGCTATCAGGAAGTGAGTGCTTCTAATTGACTTCACTTTTTTCCGTTGAAGTCTATGGGGTCGCTGTATCCATTTCTTTTACTGTCTATGGCATTTATTTATCTTTGTTAATGTTAATTTCAACATTTACTAATGCATTATTAAAATCTTGCTGACATTAGTGCACTGTGAACTAACATGAACAAACCATGAACAGCTGTATTTTTATTAACTAACGTTAACAAAGATTAACAAATACAGTAACAAATGTATTGTTCATGGTTAGTTCATGTTAGTTAATACATTAACTAATGTTAATGAATGAGACCTTATTGTAAAGTGTTACCCTATTAGGATATAAATAATTATCTATAATGTTCAAGAATCCTGACGTGCAAGCTAAATCCAGCGGTGTAGGGTCATCATTAATTCACAACGCTTTGAAGTGACGCTAAAGGGAGTGATGATATATAATTTCATTCTTCCGTCCTCGTGTCTTTTCCTTGCGTCCTTCCCTCGCATCCTGAAGGGGTGGAGCTAAGACGCGAGGAAAGGAAGCTAGGAAAGGAAACGAGGATGCAGAAATAAGAATTGACCTATCGGTAAGCCCCTCCCATCGAGCCAATGGCAGTTGAGTATCAGTTGCGCTGGGACCGGAACTCGGACATCTTTAGGTTTCAGCGCCATAGAAAAACATAGGAAAATCCGAAGCTGTCATCGGTTTGATGGTGTTTATGCTACAAAAATGGTAAACGTCATGCCTGAGGTACTGCAACACTGATTCCAGGGATCCTGAGAGGATTTTCTGGTTGTCATACTCTCATTAAGTTACTATTAAAGTTAGTAATTCCCTGCTAATGTTCAAACCGACTAACTATAACTAACTGTTCTCATGCAACGGTGTAACGTTAGGTCAGAAACATGAAGGTCTACATTTCAGTGCATCTCTCCGTATTAAACTGCTGATTAAATGTGAATTTATGTAATCTTACCTTGTGGTACATGAACAGTGTTGATCCTGGATGTTATCATCTGCGATCGTAACAAGAGGCTTCTCCCGTTTGCATTGAGATCTGTAAACCATCGCTTCCAAATTAATCTCTCACCATATTTATTTTATTTCTGTGAGTTTAGATATGTTTAGATATGTTTAAAGGTCTGCATTATCTGTCTTATAAGGAGGACTCCTATTTTGATGGGTATTATAGTCTACGGGTAGTGAAAAGGAGAGCTTGCATGCAGTTTATGGGAGTTGTTTTGCATATACAAAGTTCACCAGTTATTAACTGCACCCCTTGAAAAGCATAAGGTCTGTGTATATGTTTGTTGACTGTGAGTGTTTTGTGCAAATTCCTGTGTATGTTAGAGAGAGACTATGTGAATGAGACGTTAATGTGCACTTATGCTTTGTTTGTTTGCTCAGCTCTTACAATAATTTTTTTTTTGAGTGAAAAACGATGCAATAAACTTGATAATCCATCAGTAGTTTGGCCATCATTCGGACGGGGTATACGCTACATTCTGTGTCCAAAAACATCTTGGGATAAGGTTTTCACATTGACAGTTGTACATTGTAAGATATAGCAACTCCGTTTGTTTGTCCGAGTTAGCAACAGTAACTAAGGGGGGCGGGGCTTATCAATAGGTCAATTGAGAAGCACCCTAGTTCCTTTCCACGCATCTTAGCTCCACCCCTTCAGGATGCGAGGGAAGGACGCAAGAACGGAGGAATTGAATCAAGTTAAATGATAGCTGTGTCTCATTTCGAAGGCTGCATGTGTAACTGGTGTGAAATTATTCATTGATTTGTTTTGACTTGTGTATTTTCTTTTCTTCTATATTGTATTTTCTTTATGGTTTATACTAATGTTTATTTTTATTTTGTTAATGGAAGGGTTTGGTGTACTTCACAAAATTTTGTTTCAATATCGTTCACAAGTTATGTGAAAACAATGTTAGAATAGCGGAACTTTTCTTTGGGAATTTGTTGGGGAAGGGAACGTTATCAGTGGAACACATCTGCGGGGTTTCCTCTTGCACGACATGCGATTGCTTCAGTCTACCTGTGTTTGAGGCTGATGACGCATGTGCTTTCCGATTCTCCCTACAAAACTTTCTGGTCTGGTGGCGTTTCTTACTTAAATGCATATTTGTTGCTGCAAGAACGTGATTGAATTATAGTAACATTTGATTATGTTAGCTATGATGAAAATATATCGTTTATTGTGTTATTTAGTTTGAATGATGTGTATCATGGCGCTAACTGATAAGCATTGTGTTTAGTGTGTACCAGAGAGGGAGAATGTCGCCCCGTTGCTTCACTGATCATTTCCCGTAATTTCAGGTATGTTGTTCAATCAGTTCTGTTTAAAAAAAAAAAACAGAGATTTAGTTGACTGACAATGAGTGTATATGGTAGAGAGAGAGTTATGGGAGAAAGAATCGGATTTGATGGTTTATGCTGTCTGTGACGCACGTGGTGCGGCCTGCACGTGGTACGGTGCTGAATATATTCCATGTTTTATTCTACTTTTGATACATAATGTGTGTAAATATGGAGTTATATATATACAAAGGATATTATAATTGTTTATTTGTTTTGTTATCGGATGTTATATTGTGTATATATTTCATTTAACATATGTTAATAATGTGATATTGATATTGTATTTTATATAATATTGTAATCTAATAATTATTTTATATTGTATGCTACTGTAATATATTTATGATAGTAAGAATATTGATCTGATGTATAAGAACGAGATATTTATATATTATAAACGGTATAATTTATTCACTTTTATATTATTGTATAACTTCAGTCTACCTGTGTTTGAGGCTGATGACGCATGTGCTTTCCGATTCTCCCTACAAAACTTTCTGTGTGTACCAGAGAGGGAGAATGTCGCCCGTTGCTTCACTGATCATTTCCCGTAATTTCAGATGGAGTAAAGTGTCTAATCTCATCAAGTGGTCGTGTGGTCCTTGTATGTGTGTGAGTGACCGGTCCAGACATGCTACATAATTTGGTGCCGTGACCCGGATGCACCAGATCTGCTGCAGCTGATCGCTGGGGTTCGACGTGGGATCACAACGCTTCTGAAATCGACGGCCAAAGAATTTTCATCGTTGATGGTTTGGTGGTAGTGTCTGGACATTGACAGTGACTGAACTGTTTATCTCGCTTCGCACACAACATGCGCGTACATTGGACTGTTTCACTTTTTTAGTTTTTTCATTTCTGCTCGGATAGATAACTGTGAAGTTAAATTTTGTGCGTTTTTCATTGTCATTTGCCACTTGTAAGATGGCTGAAGGGGCATGGAACAAAGACTTTATGACGCCACACATTGGCAGGGGGCGTGGGTTTTTTGGGGTATGTGAGCCAAAAGTCGGCAAACCACGCGTGTTGGCCTATGATTCCATGACCGTTCCGAATGCTAATGAGTTGGGTAAACCAGAATCTTCCACTCCTAACAATGCTGGTTGTGACAATGTTACACAGCAACTACGCAACCTCATTGGTGAGCTTGGAAGCCAGATCGGTGACTCCATTGTCACACGGTTGACGAACCAGACTTCAGCATTACCTGGTTCAGCTTTATTGTATGAGCAGCAGCAGTCTTCTAGAGCAATGCCTTTGTCCCCAAGCCTCGATCTGTCCAAACTAAACCTCATAGTCAAAGCTGACATTAAAGAACCACAAATGTTCAGAGGGGATGGTAGTGATAAGTGCACCATCCTGGAGTGGATTGAACAGATGGAGGTGTATTTGTCCAAAAAGGGTTGCAGTAAAGCCGACAACGTAGAAGAGATACTGAATCATCTCTGTAGCCGGGCAAAGAGCATTGTTAAAGTCAAGCTGAAAAGCAGCCCAGCTGCGATACTCTGTTCTGAAGCTGTCTACGAGGTACTGCGGCGCTATTTTAGTGATAGCTCTGGCTCGTGCCAGCCATTAGCTGACTTTTATGCTACGCAGCCAAAACCTAATGAGCAGCCTGTTGATTATTGGGTCAGGTTGAATGAGGCAGCCGAGTTAGCAGATGCTTACCTACAACGATGTGGTGGCAAGATGGAAAATATGAGCTCAGAGATCGCAATGATGTTTATCAGGAACTGTCCCAATACTGATCTTTCCAGCATCTTTAGGTGCAAGCCGATAAGTAAATGGTCAGCTGAGGAGGTCCAAGAGGCCATTGACGAGCATGAGAGAGACTTCAAGTCTCGGAAGCCGGTTTCGTTTGCTCCTAAGGTCGCTGTGAATCAGGCTGTTGTTGCTGAAAAACCTTTCAGCACTCAGGTGGCAGTAGGAAGCGAAAGTACGGGCATAATCTCAGCATTGGGTACTGCAGTCCCCCACCCTAAAACAAGTGAAGCTGCAGAACTGAGCACTTTAGAGCGCGTGTTGAAAATGTTAGAAAGGGTGCTGGAGCGCTCAACCTTACCTGCTTCAGAACCAAGGCCTCGAACGTCACAGTGGTATCGATCCTCTTCATGTGAAATCTGTGGCGACAGATCACACTCAACCCGTTCCCACTGTATGAGAGAAAAAAGATGCCTTGCTTGTCTAGAGATTGGCCATCAACGCAGGGAGTGTCACAAAATCACTGGCCAAGCTATGGCTCAGACCAGTGATGATCAGGGAAACTAGTTCACTCACATCGAGGAGGGGGCGATGTGAGTGTTGCAAGTCAGCCCCTCATGAGCGAAGACGATCCAATGGTCATCTATAGCAGCAATTGTCAGGTTGAGTCAAGTGGCAGTACCATTTTGTTCCAAAACATCGCAAAGCTGGAAAAAACAGACAGTTTGTTTTATACCGATGTGGTGGTGAATGATACCGTCACTTGCCAAGGCTTGTTAGACACTGGTTCTATGGCATGTACTATTAATGAAGAAACTGAGCGCAAGTTGCTGGATGCATGCGGGGTCCTTGAGCCTGTTCAGCCCCATACTGACGTCTTGCTTGTCGGTTGCGGTGGTGTTCGGGTCAAGCCCAAGTGTATCCACCAGCTAAAGTTGTGTGTGTATGGACATTCGGTTCTCGTGCCTACATTGGTTGTACCAGGACAAAAAGACCAGTTAATTGTTGGTACTAACGTGATCAAGTATGTCCTCAGTAAACTTAAGCAGTCTCAAAGCTATTGGCGTGTCATGAGTCAGCCAAATTTTACAGGAGAGCCAGAGATTCAGCGGTTCTTAAGTATGCTCTCTGGGCATGAGAGATGGGAAGGTGGTAGAATCCCAACCGTTGTTGGTACCGTTAAGCTCACTCAAGCCGTCACGCTTTTACCTCAGCAGGAGCACCTTGTGTGGGGCAGACTTCCGATGAGTTCCTCTATTTCTGTGGGCAGTACAGTGTTAGTTGAGCAGTCTAAGGCACAAACTCATCAGAAAGGCATTCTTGTTGGGCGTGTTATAGCCACATTACCTGGTGACAGATGGGTTCCAGTCAAAGTGATCAATCCATCCAGTAAGTCGGTCACTTTGAGACGGAATGCTAAAATAGCTGATGTGTCTCCCGTTTTGGCGGTCGAAGACCTGGATGTGCAATTCGTGCAGGGCCATGGAGAGACCGTAAGCATGCAGAGCCAGTCCGTTTCCTCTAGTGCTGACACGGGTAGTAATCCCTCTGATTTTCATAGCGCGCTGCAGAAGCTTGGCCTTAGTGACCTTGATATTGAGTCCTGTGAAGTGACCTCGTACTGGAAAGACCAGCTTTTGCAATTGATTCAGAGATATCAAGACGTGTTTTCTAAACATAAGCTAGATTGTGGTAGTGCCAAAGAGTTCGTTCATAGGATTCATCTGTCTGATAACCGGCTGTTTAGACTTCCGTATCGGCGCGTTCCTCCAGCTCAGTACCAGACACTGAGAAAAGTGCTCTCAGATATGGAAGAGCAAGAGATTATCCGAAAGTCTTGTAGTGAATGGGCGTCTCCGCTCGTCCTGGTATGGAAGAAAAGCGGTGATTTTCGTGTTTGCGTTGATTACCGTTGACTTAATGCCCGGACCATCAAGGACGCTCACCCCTTACCTCACCAAGCAGACTGCTTGGCGGCCTTGGGCGGAAACGCGATCTTTAATGCGATGGATCTCACCTCCGGCTTTTATAATATCGCAATGGCGGAGGAGGACAAAAAGCTTACGGCCTTCACAACACCGATGGGCCTTTACGAGTTTAACCGCTTACCGCAAGGGCTGTGCAATAGTCTCGCTAGCTTTATGCGCCTAATGACGAACATCTTTGGCGATCAAACTTTTCTGACGCTGCTCTGCTATCTGGATGACCTACTCGTGTACGCACCAGACGAGAGTGAAGCCATTAAGAGGCTCGAGTTAGTGTTCAGTAGGCTCCGTGAGCACGGTTTAAAGTTAGCGCCTAAGAAGTGTCATTTCCTCCGGAGGAGCATACGGTTTCTAGGGCATGTCATTGACAGTTCAGGGGTAGCGACTGACCCAGATAAGGTCAGTGCTATTGGAGCGGTGACGGAGTCTGATTTGATGATGGAGGATGGGGTAACCCCATCCCAAAGGAAGATTAAATCGTTCCTAGGGATGGTGTTGTATTACCAGAGGTTCATCCAAAATTGCTCGACCATAGCAAAACCCCTCTTTGCCTTGACCGCCGCGCCACGGGGCAAGAAGCCTCCAGGGAAGGGTGCTGCTGTGTTCAGAAAGTTGTGTCCTGGTGACTGGAAGGAGGAGCACAGTAGGGCTTTCCAGAATCTAAAAGCTGCTCTGTGGTCCTGACACATCCTGATTTTAGCCGCCCGTTTATCTTGTCCACAGATGCGTCCACAGATGGACTGGGTGCTGTTCTATCACAGGTCGCAGAGGGTGAGGCTAGAGCTCGGCCGATCGCTTTTGCAAGCAAAGCCCTTACGCGCGCTCAGGCGAAGTATCCTGCTCACCGCTTAGAGTTTTTGGCTTTGAAGTGGTCCGTCTGCGACAAATTCAGCCACTGGCTGAAAGGTCATGAATTTGTTGTCTGGACGGACAACAATCCTTTAACTTACATCCTCACAAAGCCTAAGCTCGACGCGTGTGAGCAGAGATGGGTTTCCAAGTTGGCGCCCTATCGTTTTAGCATCAAGTACATACCTGGCAGTAAGAACGTAGTGGCCGATGCTTTAAGTCGTCAACCCTTTGTTCATAACCGGGTCAGTCAGAGGTTACTGAATGAGCCCTATGGTGCGTTGCTTGAGGAAGCAGAGCAATTTGAGAGAGACACAGTGCAGGACGCATTCAGGCTTAGTGCTGGTATCCAGAGCATTGAATTTCCTCCTTCTGTAATGGCAAGTCGTTGTCCACTTTCTAGTACCGAGGTGTCTGCAGTGTTAGAGGGTCACAGTGACTGGGAAGCAGGAGTTGAATTGAGAGCTATCTCCTGGATCGCCCAAGACACCCAGCATCTATCGCCTCCTGGGCAATGCCCATTGCCAGTCTTCTCGTTAGATGAGCTTCGAGACAGACAACAGAATGATCCTTGTCTTTCAAGGGTCCTGTTTTATGTCAATAGGGGTAAGAGAGCCTCACGTCGTGAGCGTGCTAGTGAGACATATAAAGTACTCAGGGTCTTGAAGCAATGGGACAAGTTAAAAATTCTTGATGGTGTACTGTATCGCGTAAGCAAAGATAATTTGACGAGAAAGAAACGGTTGCAGTATATCGTCCTGTCGTCTTTGATCACGCAGGTGATGACAGGCATCCATGACGAAGCAGGGCACCAGGGCCAATGTAGAACTATGCACCTGGCAAGACAAAGGTTCTTTTGGGTAGGGTTGGAAAGCGACGTTCGCCGGTATGTTAAGTGTTGCAAGCGCTGCGTTGTCAGTAAAACTCTCAAACCCGAAGGCAGAGCCCCATTGGAGAGTGTGAAAACGTCAAGTCCAATGGAGCTAGTATGCATCGATTTCTGGACTGCAGAAAGTGCGAAAGGTCACAATGTGGACGTGCTGGTCGTGACTGACCATTTTTCCCGGATGTCTCACGCTTTCCCGTGTCGTGATCAATCCGCAAAACAGGTAGCACGACAGTTGTGGGATCGATATTTTTGTGTGTACGGTTTTCCTGACAGGATCCACTCGGATCAGGGGGCCAATTTTGAGAGCCAACTGATTCGAGAGTTGCTGCAGGTTGCCGGAGTAAAAAAGTCACGAACAACTGCTTATCATCCCATGGGAAACAGGAGCGTTGAACGGTTCAACAGAACCTTGGGCAACATGATCAGAGCTCTGCCACCAAGGTCTAAAGAAAAGTGGTCACAATTGCTTCAGACGCTGACGGTTGCGTATAATTGCACCGCGCACGAGTCCACCGGCTACGCTCCATTCTATCTAATGTTTGGTAGGATCCCAAAGCTACCTGTATATGTGATGTTTGGCAATGTTGAAAGAGACTGCGATGTTGTTGATTATGACAAATACGTGAAAAGGTTGAAGGATGACCTGAGAGAGGCTCTGACTGTCGCTCAGAGGAACATTGATGCCAGTCAACAACATCAGACCGAGTTGTACAACCAAAAAACAAAGGGCTGTAACATTGATTTGGGTGATCAAGTTCTGCTGGCCAACAAAGGTGAACGGGGGAAGAGAAAACTGGCAGACAGGTGGGAGTCCACGCCCTATAGGGTAGTTGCATTGAATCCCCAGTGCCATATCTACCGCATTCGTAACACCAAAACAGGTCAGGAGAAAACAGTTCACCGCAATTTGTTGTTACTAGCGAATTTCCTGCCACTTGAGTTGGGAGAATCTGGATTATCTGAGGTTAGTGGTGGATCTGCCCTCAGCAGTAGGAGTGTGTCCATGGATGATGTTGCTGGTCCTGCATCTGAGTTGTGTCCTGTGTTTGAACGAGTTGCCAGTTGGGTGGAAAAGACCGCCACTTCTGAGGATCCTCAGCAGAGGTTGTCCTGCAGATCCGATAGTGCTGGTTCATTGGATGTAGTCCCTGAGTCGTTGGGATCAGAGCAGTTGGCAACAAAGGATGATTGTACCAAGGAAAACAGCAATGCAGATGAAATGCTGAGTTGTGATTCTCGCAGTTTGCATTTTGAGGCGGTTCTCCATGATGACCGTTGTGTTTCACCCGTTGAAGTTGTTGAACCACCTCCTGGTCAAGGGGAAATGAGGGTACGGACCAGAGTGGGTAGGATTGTGAAACCCGTCAACAGATTGATAGAGAACATGACTCAATCTATCAGAACTCTGAATCCGGTTGGTGGGGTTGTAAGATCTTTATTGAAATAGAATGTTTTGTTTGAGAACATTTGCATTATATTAGAATATTTCATTTAAAGTTGTAAAGCTATTATTCGTGAGTCAATGTGTTTCAGCACATTTCTTGTTCCAGTTCAGAGATGAAGTTTCATCTGTGATGAATGGTGTTTAAGGCACCTTTCTGCGGGTGATTGCACTAGGCCTGATCAACCTGATGTCCTCACCTTCCCTGTGAGTGGGAAACGTATTCTGTTGCACAATATTCTGGAACAGTGGGTCTAATAGCTTCAGTGTACACCTATCCCTGTAATAGTAAAAATTTGTGAAGTTCAGGGGGAAGAATGTAACTGGTGTGAAATTATTCATTGATTTGTTTTGACTTGTGTATTTTCTTTTCTTCTATATTGTATTTTCTTTATGGTTTATACTAATGTTTATTTTTATTTTGTTAATGGAAGGGTTTGGTGTACTTCACAAAATTTTGTTTCAATATCATTCACAAGTTATGTGAAAACAATGTTAGAATAGTGGAACTTTTCTTTGGGAATTTGTTGGGGAAGGGAACGTTATCAGTGGAACACATCTGCGGGGTTTCCTCTTGCACGACATGGGATTGCTTCAGTCTACCTGTGTTTGAGGCTGATGACGCATGTGCTTTCCGATTCTCCCTACAAAACTTTCTGGTATGGTGACGTTTCTTACTTAAATGCATATTTGTTGCTGCAAGAACGTGATTGAATTATAGTAACATTTGATTATGTTAGCTATGATGAAAATATATCGTTTATTGTGTTATTTAGTTTGAATGATGTGTATCATGGCGCTAACTGATAAGCATTGTGTTTAGTGTGTACCAGAGAGGGAGAATGTCGCCCCGTTGCTTCACTGATAATTTCCCGTAATTTCAGGTATGTTGTTCAATCAGTTCTGTTTTTTAAAAAAACCCCAGAGATTTAGTTGACTGACAATGAGTGTATATGGTAGAGAGAGAGTTATGGGAGAAAGAATCGGATTTGATGGTTTATGCTGTCTGTGACGCACGTGGTGCGGCCTGCACGTGGTACGGTGCTGAATATATTCCATGTTTTATTCTACTTTTGATACATAATGTGTGTAAATATGGAGTTATATATATATACAAAGGATATTATAATTGTTTATTTGTTTTGTTATCGGATGTTATATTGTGTATATATTTCATTTAACATATGTTAATAATGTGATATTGATATTGTATTTTATATAATATTGTAATCTAATAATTATTTTATATTGTATGCTACTGTAATATATTTATGATAGTAAGAATATTGATCTTATGTATAAGAACGAGATATTTATATATTATAAACGGTATAATTTATTCACTTTTATATTATTGTATAACTTCAGTCTACCTGTGTTTGAGGCTGATGACGCATGTGCTTTCCGATTCTCCCTACACAACTTTCTGTGTGTACCAGAGAGGGAGAATGTTGCCCGTTGCTTCACTGATCATTTCCCGTAATTTCAGATGTAGTAAAGTGTCTAATCTCATCAAGTGGTCGTGTGGTCCTTGTATGTGTGTGAGTGACCGGTCCAGACACGCTACACATGCGTCATCAAGGCTGTCCTTCAGAAAAGTAAGTAGGACACTCCGAATGTGACCTTCAAATGCTCCCTTCTTTCACAGGAATTCGGAGGGTGCATGAGGTGTATCCTTTGCTGCTGCAGATAACCCACAATTCTTTGCGTCAACATATATACATGCAAGCGAAGATGTGGTGTTTAAATGTAAGTAGTTTAAAGCTTGTTTTTTAAGCTGTATTACCTCAAATAGATAGTTGTGGTAAACAGGATTACAAGTGTTTAGTGATTTTTAAATGTTTAGAACAGTACTTTGCTGTCAAGGCAAGAAACATTTCATAGTCATTTTCAAGTTATAAATAATTTTCATTCATATAACTGGTGTGAGAGCACCCTGGTGCTGCATCCTTTTTGAAGTGTCCCGCCTTGCCAATGGAGTGAGCAGGTTCAGCCGATGAGGCAGTCTTAGAGAAATGTAGGGGACTCATTCAATTCTATAATGCACTGCAATGACAAGTGTACACAATGTACGCTCAATGGCTAGAGAATACCCATAATTCACTGTGAAAGTGCACCGAATGAATTCCAGCATCTGACATGAAGATTGCGCCAGCTGAATCATCCATTCATTCATTTTCCAAACCGCTGGTTCAATGTGGCTACGCAGCTACAGCTACAAAAAATGTAATTGTTTGAATAAGGTTTAGGCCTATACATGTTAGTTTACATGACAGAGTTCAAGATTAATCTTTTCAGTACTACCGGAGCTGCCAGTTTGCTAAGTTCAGTGTCTGAATTCACTCACTAATTTTCATTCACTCCTTCAAGTGGACTATAAATGATGTTTTACTAACAAATTTCGGGAGGAGCACGTTCAGATAATTAAACCTAACTAAACACAAGTGGAGCACTCTCAGATAATTAAACCTAATTAAACACGTGGAGCCAATCAATTTAATCAATGATAAGAGGTGTATATATACAGCATATTTACTTCTTTCGTTGACCGTTTTTATTTTAGCATCCCTCCACCACCCCATCTCCTCACTTTGATTTTAATAAACTCTCATTAGATGTCAACACAATTCATAATAAAATACAGTCTAGTGGTAGTGGTCTAGCGCTACTAAGATACAGCGTCTCTTATTCAAAAGAATGAGTGTGCTGCTGGTGTTTGCCGAGGACGCAGTGACAGTGCTATCTCGCTCAATCTTGTGAGAAGGTGGGAGCGGCAGACGTGGCGTGGACGAGAGACAGCGCATGCAGGGGCTGAGAGATGCTGTGAATATGATTGAGCTCTCCTGTGCGCTTTACTTGTTGATTCAGAGCTTCACCGGGAGCGCAGAGTGTATCATCGGAGATGCCAATAACACGACGTGAACACCAGCCGTCCTTAAATTTTTCTCAGCCACACTGAACGTGGAGACAGAGGAATTTTATTGTATACTGACTGCATATAAAAACATTGTTTTTTTAAAGCTGCAGTTGAAAGTAACTTAAAGACATTTAGTTACAGCGTGGCGCTAGGGCGCTGGAGTGAAACGTGTACAGTCCCCGTTTGCAGGTAAGTTAAGTCTTCTTTCTTTTGTAATGGCTCGAGATATCGTTTGGGGATTCATTTAGATTGATGAATGATGCGGGCTATTATGGGTTTGTGCAGAACAGTCACCCATAGCCACAAAGTTACAGTTGTGCTTGTTTCTCACAACTTTTCTAATATGCCTGACTATCATTGCTCTGTGAACAGATGCAAGTCACCTACATATAATAGGATTGTATATATTTTGAGCTGAGCTGATTATTTAAAATAAAATAATCAAATTTTAATTATTGTTTTATTTACACGTTTTGACACAATAATTACAAATGGGTTTGAATTCCATGAATCATGAAAGCTTCCTCTGATGTCTGATTTATATCTTGCAATATTTACATATTTAATTTGAAATAACTGCTCAACATTATCTGATATAGGTATTTCAACATCATCTTTAAAAATCCTCCTTCTGTCTCTTATTTTGCTAGCTTAGAAAAGATTAGAAAACACATTTTATTATGATCTGTTCCAATTAGTTTGAAGATTGCAGATAGACAAATGGTTTCATTATCTACTGTATTTGCATGAAATTTGGCTCAGGGTTGAAAGAAAGCAAAGGAATCAGAAAGGGACACAAATTGATTTCATATATTCATTTACATCCAGCCTTAAGCTCTTTCTCCAGATAGATCTAAGCAATATTTTGGGAGATATTTTTGTATTACTCTTTGTCTATCAGTCAGACAGACAGACAGACCGTAAAGCATGCAAGCCCCATGAAATATGTAATTTAGGTATTTGCTTTATATTGAATACAGACACAAATTCCTGCTAGCACAACTTGACAAGACTTTCTAAATACCAGATGCGCACTGTCAATTAAATGTTTGGTGAGGCTGTTAAACTGCGCTTATTAACTAGCTCTTATTATTTTATTATTTAGACCTGATTTGTGGTGTGGGTGAAGTCCAGACATGCTTGAGTTATGCTTATGTGAATTAATTCTGAAGGACGGAGCAGATGAACTCCGGAAAGAAATGTATATTTCAAGCAATTGATATATCGCAGTGAGGATCTGCCAGACTAATTACAAAATGAGAGAGCTTCAGAGAGATACTGATACTTCAGCAGAGCTTTTGTATTAGTGGTCTTGGAGTTGGGGTTTGAAATGATAAAGCAAAAAAATTCCAAAGTTAACTTGTAATTATTTAGATAAGTGTGGCATTAACATATGATATAGGACTGGGCCACTCTTGTTAATAATATGACCAGCTGGTATATACAGCTGGCTGCATACTTAAACGTTAGGCAAATAGAGCTGAAACAGGGTTTTTGGTCCAGCAGTGCTTCATGCTTTTTAAGAGCTGCTGAGTGTCATAGAGTCTTGGACTGCTATACAAATCATGCATAACCAGTGAAATTCTAAAGCAGAGGGGATTGCAAAATGACTGTAGTTTGTGATAAACTACAGACCAGCAAATTATGTTCAGGGAACATGCAGTTAAAGGGGACATAACATACACTGCCAGTCTCATGTTAATGAGAATTGCATCCTTCATATCTCCGAAGAGTCTTTAGTTTTATCATATTTATGAAAGACAGATACGCTGTATGGATTCTTTCTGAAAACAGCCGTTCTCGAGCAGGTGTGCAGTGGTGGAGACTGCAGAGACACACACACACACACACACACACACACACACACACACACACACACACACACACACACACACACACACACACAAAATACATCATGGCATTATCCCTGGATAACTTTCGATTCACTATACATTTTTGTTTACGTTATATGCACTTACGCGCCGACTGCCAACAAAACACAGACATTTGATGCAGTTTCACTCACCGCCTGCAGTTTCGACTCATGACCGGGAACAAAAAAAACACACTTGCAGAACTCTGTTGCTGCTCCGAAAAAAACAAACGGCATCCACTGTTTCCTTAACGCTGAGTAATTTGGGACGCTGAACAAGGTTATCTTTCCCTCACAATCAGAAGCACACATCTTTAGTGACTTTGATTTTGTGGTCTAAAAACAAAATGACAGCTGTGCTGACGGCTTCTGTAACCTGAACGAAGCTTGTTGATGTGCACACTCTTGCTCTCGCTGGTTAACGTGTGCACACACTTATCCGGGAGAAGTGCCCATACAAGCAATTCCGCCTTTTATTAAGTCATACATGGCCATACTCGAAAAAAAACTTTGCAAAACGTATTCGAATCCTGAAGGAGTGTATTTGGCACAGAAATACTCCGTCATACGGCCAACTCATTTTTTGAAATTTTGCAAAGTCACAAAATGTGACATTAAAAAGTGTATAAATCACACATTTTTCTAAAGTAATGTCCAACAGTGACACCAACAGGTAAAGTTCCAGCGGGAGTCCGCGTCTCTCATGCTTTCCCTGAGCCCATTGAATTTGAACAGACCCCCTAAAGCAGGCATGGGCAAACCTGGTCCTGAAGGGCCACTGCCCTGCAGAGTTTAGCTCCAACCCTGATCAAACTCACCTGCCTGTAGCTTTCTAGTAATCCTGAAAGCACTGATTATCTGGTTCAGGTGTGTTTGATTACATTTGGAGCTAAACTCTACAGGGCAGTGCTCCTCCAGGACCGACTTTGCCCATCATTTCATATTAATTGAGAATTAATAGGGCAAAGTCAAGTAATTGAACACTATGATTGGATATGATTGGTTATGGTTGGATATGATTGTTCTTGCGATAAATCTTGTTTAAATAAGTGTTCGCAAATTGGTCTGAATTAACAAAATGATGGCATTTAATGGGAAGATTATTTAAAAAGTAAGTAAACAACTTTTAGATATCACCACTTTGTCACCAAAATCAACCTTGAAATGGACTGAAATCATGATGACTGTGGGTGCAATCAGCTTAGTGAAATTTTGTGAAACAATAACAGAAGTATTTTTTAAATTACGCAGCTTTCTCCACCACTATTGACGCTTGCTGGTTGGTGCGAGGTGCATTCTGGGATACCTGGCTGTCTCAAGTCCACTAAAGTCACCTCTCGATGCATCCTCGATAAAAGTGGCGGATCAAGGACACATACGGGGATTTGAACTGTACTTGGCTAGATGTGAACTTTGAATTGGAACAGTTCTTGGGCAGCAACTGATGACGATTCACAAGAACACAAGTACAGACAAGAATGCATATTTAAAAATTGTCCCTTGCCTCCTCTCACACAGGCACATGCAGAGGGGAGGGCTTTGGGGACTCGAGCACTTGCCCCTTTTACAATCTCTTTCCACAGGTTAATTAAAAGTGCCCCTCTCAACAATTATTATCAATAATATTGTGGTCAATAAAACTATGACAATGTGAACAGTAACAAAAGGCTCAAAAGTCGAAAAATCCCATACATTTTTTACTTATCTGTCAGTCTGAGATGTCGTTGTCATGCGCACCTCGGTCAATGCTGCAAATACCCATGTCCTGCGTGCAGAGATCGCTGTCCTACTAGTGAAGGACGCGATAGAGCCGGTCCCTCCAGCCGATATGAAGACTGGCTTCTACAGCCCGTACTTCATTGTACCCAAGAAAACCGGTGGGTTACGGCCAATCTTGGACCTGCGAGTCCTGAATCGAAGCCTCCACAAGCTACCTTTCAAGATGCTCACGCAGAAATGCATCCGTCCCCAAGATTGGTTTGCAATTGGTTAAATCCTCCTCGCCCCCCCTCCATACCCTCTTGGGATCTTGCTCTGGTGCAGAATGCCCCATCTGAGCCTTTGCAGTCAGCAGAGCTAAAGATTCTGTCTATGAAGACTTTGCTGTTGGCTGCATTGGCCTCCATCAAGAGGGTAGAGGACCTGCAGGCATTTTCGGTCGACGAATCGTGCCTAGAGTTCGGGCTGGGTGATACCCACGTGGTACTGAGACCCTGGCTATGTGCCCAAGGTTCCTACCACTCCCGACATAGAAGGGGGAGAATTTCCTCATCCACCACCATGTGCAGCAACGCTAATTGGATGAAATTAATAAATAGAACATTACATATAAAAATAGAAAATGGAATTGTATTCAGTCTTTCTCTTTTGTGTAGCCTAATGTTTATTTAACCAGGAAAAGAAAGTGTAACAGGGACATATATTTACATTTGATATGTAAAAAAAAAAAAACATATCCTAACAACAATGCCTCCTCATTTTAAAACACCACCGCACACCATTAGATGTATGCCCATTTTTTGCCCCTGAGGACCTCTCTGCACGTCCCTGCTCTCACGTGACTTTGCCCTATTAATTCTCAGTTACCCCCACCAAACCAACTGCACGCTTTAGGGCAGGGATGGGCAACGTTGGAGTTTAGCTCCAACCCTGATAAAATATCAGGTCCCTCTGGCTGAATGCTCTGTTTCAAGGGGTGTGTCTGCTGTGAGACTTAAAAATAAAACTTAAAAACGCCCACTGTTGTGATTGGTTGACATTTTTGCATTTGAAATGAGCGGAGGGGGCGTGGTTTAACGAGGTCAACGAGGCACAAGCCTGCTGCCAGAGAGACGGATGTCACTTCTCATCAGTTCTCTCAGTTAGTTTATTTCTAGTCGGAGGGACTGTCACTCATGTCAGAAAGTTAGTAACTTTAGTAAATTATGTATCAGCGCTGACTCGAGACGCGAAACGTTTAGAACGATTCAGTCCGATTTGGTGAACTTGTTCGACCGGTTCACTAAAAAGAACCGGTTCAAAAGAACGATTTATTCGCGAACTGGACATCGATGGACCAGAGATGGAGAGATTGCTAAAAAAGTTATATATTGTAACTACTGAGTTGTGAGAGCGCTGTCAGTGCGAGTTTATTTTATTTGTATCTGAGAGTTCTGAATAAACTTCTGAGTCCCAATCATGCCGACTTGTCTTCCTCCTTATTCTACTAACTTTGTAACACATGTGATGTACTATTACAGCTGTCGAGATGAACGAGTTACGAGTAAGTGTTGATTATAGCATTATTTTGAGATATTTTCCTATCATATTAAAAGCGTCAGTGACGCGCATTGAGTACACAGCACAAACAAAGACAACAGCACAGTAATCGAATGTAATCCAGTTTATTGTGGGGATAGCTGGCTAGCCTAGCCCGGAGACCCTCACGCTTACCCCCCTTCTGCTAAATCTTGTGCCGCGTTTGGTGCCTCCGCTGTGGGCGAGATGCAGTACTGGGGGTCGGTGATGTTGAAGGCCGACTGGTCAGTGCACCCGAGCTTCGCCGTGCGTGAGGTTTATTTCTAAAAATGTGGCTCTGCCGATGTTGAGCAGAAACTCATGACTGTATGCACATTTTAGAAAAGATAGACGTGACGAGGACGTACAAAAACACTGACCCACAAGATAGAAAACACGAAAACACTGTTCTGTGTCGTGAGAGAGAGAAGACGCAGCGCAGCATTCAAACACTGCCAGCATTCACTCGTTCACAAGCCATGATCTCTCGAGGATAAACAAAAATGGGGCTTGCATGGGCGTGCCAAATTCTCTGGGTGGAGGAAAGGGAGGTAACTGTTCCTGTTATGACGTCATAACAGGAAAATTCAAGATCAGCTCGTCTGAGCTGTCATTTTCTCAAAGGCAGAGAAAGAAAGCCAGAACTCGGTTTACACCGATCAAAATTTCTAGCCACTTGGGGACCATATTCAGGCTAGGGCAGGAGTAGGCAAGTTCGGTCCTAGAGAGACTAACTCTCAAGTGATCCTGAGACCCCGGCCCGGATATGTGCCCAAGGTTCCCACCACTCCGTTCCGAGACCAGGTGGTGAACCTGCAAACGCCCCCCCCCCCCCCCCCCCCCATTCGTTAGTCACTAACGTACGTCTCCGTTCCCTCCTCAGGGAACGAGGGTTACATACGTAACCGAGATGTTCTGCTCGATCATCTTCACTAAAATTGTCTGGGTCTGATTCGGGCTCAAATTGGTATGGTTTTATTGATGCCATTGTTCTACCCAAAGCACAGGCTACCGGTAAAGGTAAGGAGCGTGACGTTTCCGACAAATGTGCACTAGGCGGTTAGCGACTCACCACACACTGGGCCAGCTAACCAATCTGAGCCCATTGCGTATTTTTGAGGGACTGGCTTCATACAACCCGGAAACCATCAGACCGTTTTTACAAGGAGAAACAGAGCAGTGTAGAATAAAGGTAAAATATATGAAAAATAATGCAATTTTTTTTTTAAACGAAGCATGAACACATGTTACAGTGCACCCCACAAACACAATCAAGCCTTCGAAAGAATGTGTTTTACCACCCCTTTAATCAGACTGGTCTTGGGTCAACAACTGCGATAAGAGGGTATTTAGGACTTTATTAATAATTAATTATTTAATTGCCAAAATGGAACAAAAAAAATATAGTGTTGGTTTAACTAAATAGCCTGTTATGTAACCATGCAATACTTTTTTTTAATAGAGAGACTTTATTTATCCTGAGTTTAATGTAAATGCAAATCATTTAAAAAGCATGTACTGCTAATTAGATGGAATTTATAAAGCAACAGATTTATTAATTTGTTTTTGATATTGGATATTATACTAATTTACCACCATACAAACGTTTGACCATGCAAAAGCACCCTCTTACTGGTGTTGCCATTTTTGTGACTCCATGGCAATTGGTGAATCAAACTAAATACTTACAAAATGCAGAGAATGAATTACTTTTGGTAAGACGTAAGATACAGCACTTATCTTCCATTAATGTAGTAATTGTTAGGCTAATTGGTGGTGCGCGAATGGCTCTGACCAACCTAGATGAGAGGTGGCATGAGTCAACCCATGAATCCAATTTTAATTCCATTGTAGTTTTTCTTTTAAAGGTCAAGCTGTGCATGACTGATGTAATCTAATGTGTTACCAAAACACTTGTAGCAAATTTGTTCACTTTTAAAGGATTTGTACCAAAAGTGAACACTTAGCCTCATGGCATCTTCCTCGTGTTGTTCCAAACTGTTTTTCTTCTGTGGAACACAAAAGCAGATATCTTTGAAAAATATTATGTTTAGTCTTTGTTATGCAAATACATTGCATTTTCAATTTCAGCCTTTTTTTTAAGTTGCATTGAGAGGCTATTCTTTCCAGCATGTTTACTGATCTTGTGATGGGTGTGCACATGAAGATTGCTTTGAGTGTCTTATTATTACCTTCTAAAAGCATTATACGGGTCATCAAAACAAAGCACACCTGAAGCCTTAAAGCAAACCCTGCTTCTGTTTGTGCAGAATGAAATCTTGGTCTCAAATGACTGTGTGTAAAGTCATATAGGCAAATTAATAAACTCCAGCCTAAGAAATAAATAACTTCCAGTTGGCTAGTTGAAAAGGAGGTCAAAGAGGAACCTGAAATGTAAGCACAAAGACGTCCACATTAAAATCTGTTAACTTTAAAAAGTAAGGTGTTTTACTTTAAAGAACAAGTTGTTGCAGAAACATACAAATCACAATTTCTGGTAAATGACAGAGCTTCACTTTCACAAACTCTTGTGTTTTTCCTTTACAACCTATTCCAACTGAATGCAATGGATTCACAGTGTCCTCGGTCTAGTTTGAATGAGAAAATAATCCACAGTACAAAAATACTACATTTTATGACATGCACTATAGCTGAAGTAGGCTACACTGAAGGCTGCGCTGAAAAAGCTACAGACAAAACTACATTTAAAGTCCTCATGAAATCAAAACTTATTTACTTTATTAGCATACAATACATGTCTTAGGGTGAACAATTAATCCATGCAAGTTAATACACAGAAAAAAATGTTTGCTGTGGTAATCTTTAATCAAAATCTGAAATCTTAACTTTCCGATGACGGCAGTTTGACGGCTTGGGTTTGAATATCCTTAACCACTCCCCTCCAACCGTTAGTCTGCTATGAGCGAGAGATGGAGAGGAGGAGTGCTGAAGTAAAACCCTGCCCATTCCGTTTCACTTGGAAATGCGTCACAGCACTGAAATAAAATCAGTTACAACTTCCGGTTCACTGGGACTTTAAAGTCGGTACGAAACAAAAGTTTAAATAGTCTTTTCTTCCTTACTGTGACGTATATATCCGAGTGAAATGGCTTTTTGAACCAGAAAAAAATTTAGGGTGGAACTTGATTTGTCCATTGAGAATTGATTGGATGGTTGTGGTTTGCTATTGGCCGATCTCATGTGATTGACAGGTTGTCCCACCCTGATGCCAGTAAACATGTCATCAGAGAAGAGATGTCACTGCAAGAAGCTATTTTGAAAAAAAATTATGTGCACAGATAAATCATTTATAACAAATATTGCAATATTCAGTACAAAAACAGGAATTGTCCATTTTGATTTCATGCACTGCATGAAAAGTGAGATTTTCGACCCCGTAAACGCCTGTATACTCCTGGAAATCTCCCTAATTTTCGGCAGTTTTCGACAATTTACAGGCAGCGAACGTCGCGTTCGTCTGTGCCACAAATTGTCGTAAACGAACCATGACGTAGGTGGAGAGCCCCCCGCTGAGACCGCGCGGAGGTGCGACGCCTCTAATTTGCATATGAATAGCAGCGAAACCAGAGAGTCAACGGCCAGACTTGAATTTACTCACTCACTATTGGCTGAAGCCACTACATTTAAAAAAGAAAAATCCCTCGTGATTGGTTGGCAGATCACTGCAAACCAATCATTATTGGTCCCCATGGCTCATTATAAATGTAAACCCCAATAATATTAATAAATATATAATTTATGTTGTAATAATTTGTTTTATATTAATGTTATTGTGCTATGAAGTATTCATACCATCAAGGAATATATGGGAAAATTATACGGACCGTGCCGTTTATTCAAAGAAAGAGCATTTATAAGCATACAGCTGTTCATTCAAAGAAAGGGCTTCATTTATAAAACACAGCTGTTTATTCAAAGAAAGAGCTTTATTGTTAAACACACAACTATGTACAGTGCAGCAGTAATGTAATGTAAAGTTCGGCGTGCTCCAGGCTGCGAGAGCGGTGGCCGCACAATCCTTCCAGACACCCCGTCAACAATGCGTCTTCCTCGTCAAACATGAGTTCAATGGTCGCGGACTTCCACATGTCCACCTCATCCAGCACACTCTCGCTTCCAGCAACTGTAATACAATCCATAAAGACAATAAGCAACCTGAAAAATACTCACATTGACAAAAACCGGATCTAATATAATAAATCTTACCCTTTTTCTTCTTGATCGACTCTAAACTTCGAGCTAAACTTCGCAGTTTCCGCCTGCTATGTAAGTTCAGTGTTTGTATCTAAAGCTGCGGCGTGTCGATTCATAATACGTCTTACAGGCAGCTGGAAAACAATTACATGAGACTGGTATTAATAAAAACAGTCACGGTAAAATTAAACTAGGAATGAGAAACACATTAGAAGTTACTTACACACAATTTCGTCGTGATCAGCGGTTAAATCTGGACTCTTGGAAATCGCTCCAAGCAGATAAGAGCTCACGGCTTCGTTATGAGGCGAGGATAGTCTGTGTAAACAAAATGTGCAGTTTTAAGCTCGGATCTATTAACGCACCCATTTCCTTATACAGCTGAATAAAAGCATATTCTTTAAATCGTAACGTTACATTACCCATGCTCTGAGGCAAACTGCAGGCGCTATGAACCAGAGTTGTGAAGACGAAGACAGCCTCCTGAAAATGAGTCGAAAAAGTTGGTCGCGTCCAGGAGTTGAAGACGGCGTCAGGGTTGCCAGGTTTTCACAACAAAACCCGCCCAATTGCTGCTCAAAACTAGCCCAATCTTGTTTCAGGGGGGCATCTCCAGTAAAAATCGCATTTGGGGGGTTAAATATGTGTTTTTTTGGCATGGTTGCCTACTAAAATTCGCATTCCCGGGGCTAAATATCATATAATTGGGGTCGCTTCAACCCGCGGACATGAAAAACAGCCCGCGGCAACTGTGTTGAAGTAGCCCAATTCCGCGGGAAAACCGCGGACTTGGCAACACTGGACGGCGTCCTGTCATTGTTGATCACGAAAAAGGAAAGCACAAAGCAGCAAAAAAAAAAAACGGTTTAAAGCTCGTCTTCTACGCGCCCGGGGCCAAATCTCTTTATACGAAACGCGTGACTTATGACTGTTTCAACACGCACTGTTTGTCCGCGTCAACGCAGCAATTTTTTACGTGTTTCTTTTGTATGTGTAGACACGCACATTTTGGTCGTGTAACAGGCATACACACACAGTCGACGCACAGTTTTAACATGTTAAGAAGACACATTTGAACGTGTTTCTTAACGCGCACATTCTGTACATGTCGAAGTGTAATTTTTTTTTTTTAAAGCAGACTTACCTTTAGATGTAGCCTAGGCTACATACATATTAATATAAGATATTAATTAATTGCTTAACTGACTACTGTGCTAGAGTAAAGTAGCCTAATGTTACAATGTATATTAAGTAAATGCTTAATTATACAATTATTATAATTTAGCTATATATAATTTCTAAAAGTATATATAGGCTAATTTACACAGCACATATTTATAACTGAAAACACACACACACACACACAACTTTATTCACTTTCACATAATAATGTTTTTGTAATTTGGTGTTTAGTTTGTTTATACTGTTCTGTCTCTGTTTTGTTTCCAGGAACATCTGATGAGTGCTATAATAAAATGACTTCATTATATTTAAAATATGTTTTGATATACATTTTATTTATATTATTAATATTTTATTTACCCATAACGTGTCTTTAGGAAGCCATAAGTTATAGAGACAAGAATAACTTTTGCCATTTAAATGCCACATTAATTTACTGAGGACCCATACAGCCAATGATCATGTGTGAAAACACTTATACATAAATTGATCACTTAGAAATCAAAACTAAGGTTTGAGAAAGAAAGAATATGCATACAACAAAATATATTGTTTCATAGCAGCTTCAGTAACAAGTTCAAAACAAATTCTGCTGTAAACCGGCTCTAACAAGCCAATATAGTGTCAATATTCAGCTCAAGTGACTTCAGTGTTGATTCAGTTCAGTTGATTTCAGTTCAACTGATTTCAGTTCAACTGTAAATTCCTCAGTTGTGCATATTTGTGTGTAGTTAGATATATGCAAAAACAACATTTTTGGAAGAGTTAAAATAGTTTTGCACAAAGTGTTGCTTTTGCAAGCGATGTCTGATGTTTTGCATGTTGTGTGTTTTGTGTGTAGAGTTACAAGAAATGGAGCCATATTTTCAGAAATTGTGTGTAAGCAATGACATACAGAGTAATTAATCTACACTGTGAGCCCGGACAAGTTGAATCTACTTAAAAAATTGGAGCAAACTGGTTGCCCTAAAAATTTAGTAATGTGAACTAAAACGAGTACATTTAACTTAAATTTAAGTTAACATTTTAACTTAAACTTTAAACTTGTTTTAGTTAAAAAAATTCAGAACCTAGATAAAACTCCCCCTGCTGCTACTCTGATTTGCATTTGTGTAGCTCACAGCATGTTCATTTACATGATAAAGCCTCCCCTAGAATTAAGGGGAGGGGGGGTCATGGGGGGACAACTGCCAAGCAAGGCCCACGTCAATTTCCGTCAATTTCCGGCAGTTTTCGGAGTTGCCTGCAAATTGCCGTGCACAGTCGTAAACCTGAAGTTTCACGGCAATCTACAGTGCCACATACTGACGAAAATCCCACTTTTCATGCAGTGATGGTGACTTTAAGGGCAATGTGGTGTAACTTATAAATAAAAGAAAATACCTATCCAATAACCTTGTTTATAATTTAATCAGAGGCGTATTTCGCACAAAAACAATTAAGATGACAGTATCCGACTTGAACAGGTACATTTTGTTTATGTATCGAGATGTACCTCAATACTTAACGATAACAATACATATTTCTTAGTATTTAGAGTGCAGCCTTTGATATGACTGACCACAACATCCTCGTCTCCTGTCTTGAACTTTTGGTAGGTTTAAAAGGTATGCTTTTAAAATGGTTTCAATCCTATCTAAAGCCCGGGACACATCAAACCATTCAACATGCTTCCAGCATCCGACTAGAGCCAATGGTGCGGAACACAGAAAAAAACTAAGCTGACCGACGGCCCAACATTGGTAGACTGCTTGATGTGTCCCAATCTTCAGTGATGGATACTTTTCAGTCAGATATGGAAATTCTACTTGTGGTAAAATACTTCTTCTTTGGGGAGTTCTGCAAGGTTCCATCCTTGTTCCTATTCTCTTTTCTCTATATTTGCGCCCATTGGGTAGCATTTTTTGGAAGCATCGGGTGTCTTTACATTGTTATGCCTATGACACTTAATGGTACTAACCATTAAGGAATTGGATTCATTATTAGCATTATTAGGATATAACAGAGGTCATTATAATTTGCATATTTTACCTACAACTAAGCTTTTTCACACCTCTCATGGTAAGACTCCTGTAACTCTTTATTTAGGCATGCCTAGCATGATTACAAAAGAGATAAGGGTTAAGAAACATGAATATATTACTCCGGGATTAGCCTCTTTACATAGGCTCCCAGTCTATTTATAATTCAGTTTAAAATGTTTATATTTCTTTATAAAATAAATCTTTAGATAATAAGGCTCCCCTTTATCTTGCAAATTTACTGACTCCATATAACCCTCCTAGAACATTGAGATCAGAACATTAAAAAACTCCTTGTACCTCTTAATCCACCCTTAAACCTACCCATACCACTAAACCTGTCCCTAACCTTACCTGTATCCCACCTCATTAGCAGCAAAAGTGTTTTGCAATACAATATAAACACAATAAGAACATTGCACTTATTTTTTGATGTAAGTACATATACGTCCTTCGGATTAGATGTTAAACCAAGGTCCTGACTCTCTGTGGTCATTAAAAATCCCAGGATGTCCTTTGGAAAAAGAGTAGGGGTGTAACCCCGGCATCCTGGCCAAATTTGCCCATTGGCCTCTGTCCAACATGGCCTCCTAATCATCCCCATATACTGATTGGCTTCATAGCGGTCTCCTCTCCACCAATAAGATGGTGTGTGGTGAGCATTCTGGCGCAATATGGCTGCCGTCGCATCATCCAGGTGGATTCTGCACATTGGTGGTGGTTGAGGAGATTCCCCCCCTTCTATATGTAAAGTGCTTTGTGACCTAAAATACTAACAGAAGAAAAAGAGGCAATATTTAAAAGAAAACTGATATACAGCTCTGGAAAAAAAATAAGAGACAATGTTAAGTCGTCTTTTTCCAGAGCAAGTAACGTTTCACATCTTTTTAAAATACAATTCAAGCTCTATAGCTGTTGCATTCGTAACTGCTGATTGCCAACAACAATTTCAACTCATCTGTAGACTTCAGTCTGTAAAATCAAAAAAGCATTACAAATATACAGTTATTACACTTTCATTATAGACATAATACTTAAAAACTGTAACGATGGCTGTTTTAAAAGGAATGAGAGACCCAGATGCAGCAGACATTTTCCGGTATTCAAACAAACATAATTTGAGTAAAACACACTTTTTGAGTATCTGTACTTTCCTTAAGTAGTATTTTTTCTGGAAACTTATGACCTGGGCCCCACTTTATATTAGGTGGCCTTAACTACAATGTACTTGCATCAAAAAAATAAGTACATAATGTACTTACTGTGTTCAAATTGTATTGCAAAACACCCTACCTACTGGGATACGGGTAGGGTTAGGGACAGGTGTGGTGGTATGGGTAAGTTTAAGGGAGGGTTAGGTGTAAGGGAAGTGTCAACTGTGTAATTACAAATGTAACTACAGAAATTAATTACAGATGTAATTTCATGCAGGTAGTTTTTAAAATGTAAGTACAATGTAAAAACATGTATGTACACAATAAGTGCATTGTATCAAATGATTAATTAAAATGTTAGTACATAGTAGTTAAGGCCACCTAATATAAAGTGGGTCCATGACTTTTACTTCACTACATTTGAAAGATAATTATCATACTTTTTACTCCACTACATTTCTATCAAGGCCCTCGAAGTAGAAAGTCGCAGCCATTTCGAAAGATAGTGGATGATTTGTTTTCTTCTTTAAAACAACTTTTTTTTTTTTTTTTTTTTTTTGCAGAAAGCCTATCAGTAATCACTCTTGTAGGATCACATGAAGTTCAATGATTTCCAAGTATTTTTTGAACACTAATCAATTGATGGCAAAATAGAAGGCAGTTCCCAGATCCAGTGCGCGCAACCATAGTCATACTTAAAAGTTAAAATTCAGAAGAGCAGATGTGGATAAGTCTGAAAAGGTGCGACGACACGAAATTGCAAACAGAAAGCTGCCTCTCAGATGCCAGACCACAAGTACTGAATTTTAGTCTATTGAATCTACTAAATTCTTATTATAGTCAATTAAAACTAGACTAAAACTAAAAAAATTCAGATGCCTACAATGTTATAGTCAAAAGACTATGACTAAAACTAAATACAAATTTGCTGTCAAAATTAACACTGGTATGAAATATGGTTGGTCAAATGATTTTTATAGATTTACCCGCCAAGTTGCCATAGCCTTGTGGATACAGCACTAACGCATAGGTAACGTTCGACAATGATGTTAGTTAGCATGCAAAAATGTAGTTGGGTTAATAATGTTAACTGAAATCCTTTCAGAAATGTTTTTTTACATAATCCTGTCAAATAAACACAATGTATGAACCTTTCTTTTCTAGTATGATTTTGACTTTGATAAGAGCTTTGTAACTTTTAAACAAGTATTTAAATGAGTTCAAAGTATGCTAGCATGTCAGATGGAGCATGACTGGCTTAAACCACCATGATGGAACAGCGTGCATTCATACAACAATGCAACAATAATATAAAATAATGTGTTTACTTTTACTTTTGATACTTAAGTACTTTTAAAAGCAAGTACTTCTGTACTTTTACTAAAAATCTATCTTTACAACTTTCACTTGTAATGGAGTAAAATTTAACCAATAGTAATGGAGTTGTGTACTATGTCCACCTCTGAGTAAATCCAGACAAAACTGATAAATCCAGACACTGGCAAGGAAGGCCAGTTTTATTTTATTTTATTTATTGTTGTTGTTTTATATGTTGGTTGTGTTTTAATCCAGTTAGGATTGGAGTCCATTCCATTCCATTCTTTCTATATATATATATATATATATATATATATATATAATATATTCACTCACCAAAAGGATTATTAGGAACACCTGTTCAATTTCTCATTAATGCAATTATCTAATCAACCAATCACATGGCAGTTGCTTCAATGCATTTAGGGGTGTGGTCCTGGTCAAGACAATCTCCTGAACTCCAAACTGAATGTCAGAATGGGAAAGAAAGGTGATTTAAGCAATTTTGAGCATGGCATGGTTGTTGGTGCCAGACGGGTCGGTCTGAGTATTTCACAATCTGCTGAGTAACTGGGATTTTCACGCACAACCATTTCTAGGGTTTACAAAGAATGGTGTGAAAAGGGAAAAACATCAAGTTTGGCAGTCCTGTGGGCGAAAATGCCTTGTTGATGCTAGAGGTCAGAGGAGAATGGGCCTGACTGATTCAAGCTGATAGAAGATCAACTTTGACTGAAATATCCACTCATTACAGCCGAGGTATGCAGCAAAGCATTTGTGAAGCCACAACACGCACAACCTTGAGGCGGATGGGCTACAACAGCAGAAGACCCCACCGGGTACCACTCATCTCCACTACAAATAGGCAAAAGAGGCTACAATTTGCACGAGCTCACCAAAATTGGACAGTTGATGACTGGAAAAATGTTGCCTGGTCTGATGAGTCTCGATTTCTGTTGAGACATTCAGATGGTAGAGTCAGAATCTCACAGATAGATAGATAGATCTATTTTTACAACATTATATATATATATATATATATATATATATATGCATTATATGCCGCATGTTTAATATAGGCTTCTCCACTGGCGAAGGTGGCTTCACATGTGATAAATGTAAGGAGATAGTTAGGCTGACGGAGAAGATTTCAGAATTAGAAACACGCATCCATACTTTAGAGTAGTGAGGATGTAACAGCTTTAGACACTGATTTGGATGCGAATAGTGGGAATAGTTCCCACAGTGGGAACATGACACATCCACAAACACTGCCTGAACGTGCTGAAGCCCAAACACGTCGAGCAGTGAATGTGCCCATAGACAGCAGCGGAGATCGATCGCACCCGGAAGTGCACGGACGAACCGTCTTGAAAAAGATGTGCCACACGCAAGCTCTTTTTGAGAGAGGAAAGCTCTGCAGAGTGCCGAAGCGCCCAGGGAAAACACACACAGCTGTTGCGGATCACTGCACAGATCAGCAGGCAGGCAATGTGAGATCCCTGGAACGCGCCGTCACACCAACACCCTGGAAAACCGCTCGTCTCGAAGACTGAAGAGAAGACTTCAGAATTCAGGCTTGTAGGAGTGAAGAGATGCTCTTGGCTCCAAAGCAGAAACATAATGCGATGTTGCCAGCATACTTCCTTATATACCCACAATGTGGGGCGTAGTTACGCATGCAAATTCCGCATGCCCATAGCATTGGCACTGCCATTGGGTGCTGTGAGATTCCTCGAAGGTAATTGGCTTCTAAGCGAAACACCCATTCGTTAGTCACTAACGTTACGTCATAGTGACTAAACGAAAGGGAACTCAGATTCTGTTATAATAGACAGGTCAATTCAATAATGATATTAAGTCATAATGTTCTCTAATTAATAGAGCATATTTAGTGCATGCTGTGATGATTTTTAATTGATTTGTTCTAAGGTAGGACAGAGCCATGTGTCCTTAGTCACACAGACGACTCTTCAGTTATTGCTGAGACCGAAATGGATACAGAATGCCAAAGATATTTACCTCCTCGCTTCTCAGCATGTCTCCCTCGATTGTTTTATTACTTGCAACAAATTCAACAGCTTACCACCACAGGAAACTCCAGCTCCAGCAGGCTGTTGTGAGGTCCTTAATGGTTGGGGTAACAGACCATGTGGGTGAAAATCATTACTGTTTCATTCACAGTTGAACTCAAGAGACTAATTAAGAACATAGAAAACCTTACAGTATGCTCATAAAGTCTTTGAAATATATTTTCAAGTTGGTCAGTACAGTTCCGCTGTTATAATTGTGTTTTATTGTATTGTTTCATTGTTTTGATCCATGCCCCTGTCACATTTGGTGACCTAGGAACAGGCTGAAGACTCAGAAGATCACAATCAAACATACAATTTAATCTGAACTTTTCAGGAACATGCAGACAGGCAACGGAAACACAACCTTACATAACAGTGACTAGACAAAGGCCTAGTCCACACGTACACAGGTATTTTTATGACTGGAGTTTTCCCTCCGTTTTAAAAAACAATCACGTCCACACAAGCACGGTTTTTAAAAAAAAAATCTCTGTCCACATGATAACGCAAAACCACGCTATGATTGGCTGCCTGATTTCCACATGGGTCCCATCCACTGCACCGATGCACTGAGAGATGTCATGGGCTCAGTGAAACAAGTTTACTTTGGACTCAGTGACAGGTAATTGTACTTGGGGGCAGGGCCCAAGTGGACTGAAGCTTCACACACACTTGCCTTACTATGTTGTATTATTGCATTCTGGCGCCTCTGTTCTGCAATACAATGAGATAACTGCACATGTATCTGTATACATGTGATAAACGCTGTTAGCAGAGTTATTAAAAGCTACGTCTGCCATTGCATAGACTCCACTCATTTAAACAAAAGCGATAATGGTGCACAATCTGACGTCAAGCAAAGGAGAGAACCGTGCACACGTCGACTTGACAAGCCGAAATCTCCGGTTTCACCATCTACACGACAACGCTATAACCGGAGTTTCTAAAAAAAACTTCACCCTGGCCAGAGTTTTCAAAAAAGTCCGGTTTCAATAACCGGATACTGCATTTGCGTGTGGACGAACAGCCAAACCGCGTAGAAAAAGCTTGAAAATATTTAGAAAATACCCGTGTTTGTGTGGACAGGGCCAAAGACTGAGTGAACAAGAGGAACTAAATAGTGAACACAAACAAGATAATTAAACGGACACAGCTGAACTAAATTAACTCATAATTATGGTGACCATAGAAACAAGGACTGGCGGAAAACTGAACAAATCAAACAACAGATTGAACATGTGACAGCCCCAAGCTTGTGTGAAACATTAGCACTCCCATTAAAACAACAGTTTGAAAGCAACGGAAACAGACAGAACAATAAGCGCTGTAAGGTCATGGGTTTAAATTTCATCTTTCCAATTAACTTTTCTGTTCTTTGTGTTACATACTATTACTGTCTATATGTGTCTATTCTTGTAAAAAAAAAAAGAAAAGAAAAAAGAATTGCACAAGAACAAAACATTTTCTCCGTCATAATTAATTTACAAAATGTTTCACTTAATATTGTAGGCTTTCATATTTAAAGGGACAGTCTACTCACCCTCATGTCGTTCAAAACCTATATAGCTTTCTTTCGTCTGTGGAACACAAAAGAAGATATTTTGTAGTTGTAGTGCTTACGTGAATTGTGTAGGAGACTGGCACATTTTTTCTGAACATAAAACAACTGGGATATAAACTGAACAAATTTCACAAACATTTCACATGTGGCACTGCAAGGACGATCAGTTGTCCTTCCTGTTTCCCTGTAGCACTGTCTTATGGTGCGTTCACACCAGACGCGAATGAATAATTTCGAGTCAATGCAAAGACACGAAGAATAGACAAAAATCTGAACTTTGGCGGATATTCGCGCCGCGTTAACCAATCAGGAGCTTGCTCTAGTAGTGACAACAATGAGGACAAATCATATGTGGATACCCAGAGCTGTACATACTTTATAGAAACAGATTTTGCTTGGAAGAAAGTGAGTGAGGAGGTCGGACAATCTGGTAAGTTGTAAAAAATGCTCTTTCCTCAATTTGAGCTATACATAGGGTGATTTCAGGGTGATTTGGACACTTTTTGCCATTGAGATGACTTGGAAAAAGTGTCCCCCTGAATTCACCCTATTGAGACTACAAGCTAGTTAAAGCTGGCAAATTGAGCTGGCTGGCAGAAGCCACTCCCATGACGCAAATTTGCATCTGTTGTGTAGTGAATGTCACATACGAATGAAGCGAATTTAACACACGAATGAAGCGAGTAAACACAAAAAACTATGCAGAATAGTGCGATTTAATATTGCTCTGGCCACATCTGCAGTCCTTATGCCTCCCTGCAGCAGGTCTATGGCATGTCCACGCAGGTGATCAGGGACCCTAATTTTTCTTTAAGGACTGTTCAATATGTTCAATATTTTTTTATGGTTCATTGAACAAGCATGAAAACATTCCAATAAAGATCTGTAAATTATCTTTAAAATACTGTATCCTAAAAAATATATGTTTCTTATATAAATATAAACTTTCTGTTATACATATTTTTTACTGCTTTGCAAGCCTTGGCAATTTATTTTCTAGAATTTCAAAAGTAGTCGTATGTTTTCACAATAGCATGCATTGTTCTAAACTCACTATAAAATCAAAAATGTGCAATGACAGTCTATCAGTGCTAGGGCTGTTGAGCAATCTGAAGATGCTGGAAAGCATTCATAAGGCATGCATGAGATGCATCCAGCTTTCCTTTTGAAACTGACTGCACATTCCCATTAGCTTGACATCCTCTGGTTCTCAAATTCTTTGCATGAATGCATTGTATGATCGTTGTCTCTGTTTTTATATTATTGATTTGAATTGGCTTTACTTTGGTGTGTGTGCAATTTATTATCACCTTCAGGTACTGTCTGCAACCAGCATAGCAAGTTGTGACAGCATGGCAGACGAGCTAGCAGAAGTGGAGATGTCGCAGGAGCTTTCCACACTCTATTTTAACAGCAGTCTCCTGAATGCTTACACAAACCACAGTAATGTCACCAACCACACCAGTATCACCTACTACCCATACTACCAGCACTCTCTGCCCGTGGCTGCCGCCCTGACCATGGCCTACCTCTTCATCTTCCTGTTGTGCATGTTGGGAAATGGCTTGGTATGTCTGATTGTGCTGGAGAACCGGCAGATGAGAACGGTCACAAACCTCTTCATCCTCAACCTTGCTGTTAGTGATCTTCTGGTGGGTGTCTTCTGTATCCCAACAACCCTGGTGGACAACCTCATTACAGGTAAAACACATCACATCACATCACGACACAAACATGTGAAAGAGAGAGAGAGAGAGAGAGAGAGAGAAAGAATCCTAATCCCATCTTTCGCCTTGCCCACTTCCTTAAGCTTGAACCTTATCCACCGTAAGGCTAAATGTATAAAGCACATCTTTTGAGCATTTCTCCACAGAGCAAGTCTCTTTTAGTACTGCAGTGAACCCTGAGGCCAATTGGCTCTTTTCCACTGCATTACAGAGGCTTGTATCTCAATCCCTCAGTTCTAAGTATAGTAATTCTCATACAGCATTGACCTATCCTGACATTCACTGGCTGCAGCACATATGTCAGTTCTTATGTTTGTTCTTGCTACTGGACTTTTTGCTCAGTAGAACAAAAAGTTCATATCAAATACCGGATTTCGTTCAGAACTGCGGACGCTCTTTTATCTTTTTGCCGGTTGCCATGTGTCCTTGCTCACATCATTGCCACAAGTCGAATCCATTATTTGGAAAGGCTTGGATAATGGCTTCAAAATGAGTAACAAATAATAGGAAAAATATTTAGCAGACAGAGTCACTCCTCATGTTTGCTTGATAACTGGTGAGCCAAGGGATAGCATGATATTATACATAAACCTGTAAAAATAGCTGCGATGCCGTCTCTCAGAAATCAAAGTTTTATCAAAACTAATATCAAATATATTTTAAAGCTCATTGGCCACTGGACTCTCTTGTACTGTACACCTGCCTAGATGTCAGTAATTGATTGAAAATGACAATATTGACTTTTGACAAAAAGGACCAAAAAAAACTATTTCAAATAAACACTTTTCTTTTGAATTTTTTTTAGGTTCAAAGAATCCTGAAAAAAATTATCAGTTTAACAAAAGTATTATGGAACACCTATTTTCAACCTTGGTAATAATAAGAAATGTTTCTTGAGCATCAAATCAGCATATTATTTCTGAAGGATCATGATTCATGTGACACTGAAGACTGGAGTAATGATGCTGAAAATTTCACTGCAAAAATGCTTTTCTTACTTGGTATTTTTGACTTGTTTACAGTCAAAATATCTAAAAATTCTTAAATCAAGATGATTTTGAAGTAAAGTGACATAAGATATTTAATCTTGTTTTCTGGTTTGGGGCAGAAACAAGAAATAAGATTTTAATCAGAAACAAGATTATTTTTCTTACCCCATTGGAAGATATTTTTTCTTGTTTTAAACAAAAACCCACTTCATTTTGATTTAACTTCGAGGAAACAAGGAAAAATATCTTATGTCACTTTACTTATCTAGTGAATGCATCTTGATTTAAGAATGTTTTGATATTTAGACTGGAAACAAGACAAAAATACTAAATAAGAAAAGCATTTTTTTGCAGTGTTGGTATCAGTTCAATTGGTATCTTGTGTACGCAGAAAAGTTTGAGGAGAATTTTCTTTAACTCCTCTTATATTACAGTTGCAGCATCCAGCTTAGACAGCCTGCTGATACGTGGAGAAGAATCTGCCACTCTGCTTTCAGCAATTTTCTATAGCTCTTTCACCTGTGTGTGTGTGTGTGTGTGTGTGTGTGTGTGTGTGTGTGTGTGTGTGTGTGTGTGTGTGTGTGTGTGTGTGTGTGTGTGTGTGTGTGTGTGTGTGTTGACAATTTACCTTGTCAATCATTACATATTTTCTTCTTTTGGTTCAAGGTTGGCCGTTCACAAACACAGTCTGTAAGATGAGTGGTCTGGTGCAGGGCATGTCTGTGTCAGCCTCTGTGTTCACATTGGTAGCCATTGCAGTGGACAGGTCAGTGATGTCATCACTTACTTTAATCTGTTGAAACTTGTCAAGAAAATGTTTGATTTTGTTTTTAGAGCTTAGATTATATATATGTCAATTATAAAAATAAATTATACAGTGAGGAAAATAAGTATTTGAACACCCTGCTATTTTGCAAGTTCTCCCACTTAGAAATCATGGAGGGGTCTGAAATTGTCATCGTAGGTGCATGTCCACTGTGAGAGACATAATATTTAAAAAAAATCCAGAAATCACAATATATGATTTTTTAACTATTTATTTGTATGATACAGCTGCAAATAAGTATTTGAACACCTGTCTATCAGCTCGAATTCTGGCCCTCAAAGACCTGTTAGTCTGCCTTTAAAATGTCCACCTCTACTCCATTTATTATCCTAAATTAGATGCACCGGTTTGAGGTCGTTAGCTGCATAAAGACACCTGTCCACCCCATACAATCAGTAAGAATCCAACTACTAACATGACCAAGACCAAAGAGCTGTCCAAAGACACTAGAGACAAAATCGTACACCTCCACAAGGCTGGAAAGGGCTATGGGGAAATTGCCAAGCAGCTTGGTGAAAAAAGGTCCACTGTTGGAGCAATCATTAGAAAATGGAAGAAGCTAAACATGACTGTCAATCTCCCTCGGACTGGGGCTCTATGCAAGATCTCACCTCGTGGGATCTCAATGATCCTAAGAAAGATGAGAAATCAGCCCAGAACTACACGGGAGGAGCTGGTCAATGACCTGAAAAGAGCTGGAACCACCGTTTCCAAGGTTACTGTTGGTAATACACTAAGACGTCATGGTTTGAAATCATGCATGACAAGGAAGGTTCCCCTGCTTAAACCAGCACATGTCAAGGCCCGTCTTAAGTTTGCCAATGACCATTTGGATGATCCAGAGGAGTCATGAGAGAAAGTCAGGTGGTCAGATGAGACCAAAATAGAACTTTTTGGTCATAATTCCACTAAACGTGTTTGGAGGAAGAAGAATGATGAGTACCATCCCAAGAACACCATCCCTACTGTGAAGCATGGGGGTGGTAGCATCATGCTTTGGGGGTGTTTTTCTGCACATGGGACAGGGCGACTGCACTGTATTAAGGAGAGGATGACCGGGGCCATGTATTGCGAGATTTTGGGGAACAACCTCCTTCCCTCAGTTAGAGCATTGAAGATGGGTCTTCCAACATTTTGGTGGACTCAAGATGGCGCCGAGGATGGCTGCTACGTTGCGAGCTCCGTTACAACATTGTAGTTTTTTGTCTGTTCTGTTTATAGTTTTTGTGTTTTTTGTCTTGGATGTTGTCTGCCTTACTGCGTACGACAGACAGACACTTTTGGACATTGGTTCGGCAATCGCACACCGAAAACCGCACTTTAAATTCTTCATGACGACCCGCTGTTTACAAACACGGCAGCGGAGCCCTTTGTCTGGGCAGTCCGACCGCGGAAACGCAGCCGGAGAAGGGGAAGCAGAGCCGGCGTGCTCATCAGAGTAAGACGCCGCGCAAACCGACCCCCGCTTCCCAGTATTTTACTGGCTAATGTTCAGTCTCTGGACAACAAACTCTGCGAGCTGAGAGCACGGATCTCTTTCCAACGAGAGACGAGGGACTGCTGCATTATCTGCCTTACAGAAACTTGGATGTCTGCTGAGATTCCAGATTCGGCCATCGAAACCACGGTGTTCTCCGTGCATCGAATGGACAGAGAAAAAGATGTCTCAGGGAAAAGCAAAGGCGGGGGTGTATGTTTTATGATCAACAGATCCTGGTGTGATCAGAGGAACGTACATTCTATCAAGTCTTTCTGTTCTCCTGATCTGGAACTTCTCATGGTTCTGTGTCGACCATTCTGGCTACCGAGGGAATTCACAGCGGTCATCATCACAGCTGTGTATATTCCCCCACAAGCCAACACAGACCGGGCACTAAAGGAACTGTATAGGACAGTGAGTGAGCAGGAAACCACGCATCCTGAGGCTGCGTTTATTGTGACCGGGGACTTTAACAAAGCCAACTTCAAACGCATTGCACCTAAATATCACCAACATGTTAGCTTCAACACGAGAGCGAACCGTGTTTTGGATCACTGTTACTCTCCCTTCCGGGATGGCTACAAATCCCTCCCGCGCCCACCATTTGGCAAATTGGACCACTCTTCCGTTCTCCTTCTGCCCGCTTACAGGCAGAGACTGAAACAGGAAGCACCCGCCCTCAGAACCATCCAGTGCTGGTCGGACCAATCAGACTCTATGCTACAAGGCTGTTTTGATCACGCGGACTGGGAGATGTTCCGGTCGGCCTCTGATGACGACATCGAGGTCTAACGTGTTTCATCAGGAAGTGCGTAGAAGATGTTGTTCCGACAAACACAATTTGGCTGTACCCAAATCAGAAGCCATGGCTAAATGGGGATGTTCGCGCGGCACTCAATGCGGAGGAGCATAAACAAGCAAGTTATGCCTTCCGGAAAACCATCAGAGCAGCAAAACGCCAGTACAGGGACAAGATTGAAGGACAGTTCAACACCACCGACTCTAGAAGCATGTGGCGGGGAATTAACACCATCACGGACTATAAAGGGAACACAAACTCCACCATGAACACCGCTGCCTCTCTCCCGGACGAGCTAAACACCTTTTATGCTCGCTTTGAGGGAACTAACACCGCCCTCGCGGAGAGAGAGCTCGTGGCTGAAGATGCAGAGGTTAGTTCACTCTCTGTATCTGTAGCGGATGTTACCCGATCCTTCCGGCGGGTGAACATCCGTAAAGCCGTGGGTCCAGACGGCATTCCGGGCCGCGTCATCAGAGCGTGCGCAAACCAACTGGCTGGAGTTTTCACGGACATTTTTAACCTGTCCCTCTCCCTGTCTGTGGTCCCCACATGCTTCAAAACGTCCACCATTGTGCCTGTACCGAAGCAGTCAAAAATCATCTGCTTAAACGACTGGCGTCCTGTTGCTCTGACCCCCATCATCAGCAAATGCTTTGAGAGAATAATCAGAAACTACATCTGCTCTGTTCTCCCCCCCTCACTGGACCCACTGCAGTTTGCTTACCGCAAAAACCGCTCCACTGATGATGCCATTTCATCCACAATACACACTGCTCTCTCCCAACTGGAAAAGAGGAACACATATGTGAGAATGCTGTTTGTAGACTACAGCTCAGCATTCAACACCATTGTGCCCTCCATACTTGACGGGAAACTCCGGGCTCTAGGCTTAAACAGCTTGCTATGCAGCTGGATCCTGGACCTGTCAAACAGACGCCAGGTGGTCAGAATGAGCAGTAACATCTCCTCATCACTGACTCTCAACACTGGAGCCCCTCAGGGCTGTGTTCTCAGCCCACTCCTGTACTCTTTGTACACACATGACTGTGTGGCAACCCACAGCTCCAATACCATCATCAAGTTTGCTGACGATACGACGGTGGTAGGTCTCATCACTGACAATGATGAAACGGCATACAGAGAGGAGGTGCACACTCTGACACGATAGTGTCAGGAGCACAACCTCTCCCTCAACGTCAGCAAGACCAAGGAGCTGGTGGTCGACTTCAGGAGGAATGAGAGAGAACACCGCCCCATCACCATCAATGGAGCACCAGTGGAGAGAGTCAGCAGCTTCAAGTTCCTCGGTGTCCACATCACAGAGGAACTCTCATGGTCCGTCCACACCGAGGCCGTTGTGAAGAAGGCTCATCAGCGCCTTTTCTTCCTACGACGACTGAGGAGGTTTGGAATGAACCGCCACATCCTCACACGCTTCTACACCAGCACCATAGAGAGCCTGCTGACTGGCTGCATCACCACCTGGTACGGCAACAGTACCGCCCGCAGCCGCAAAGCCCTGCAAAGGGTAGTGCGCACGGCCAGCTGCATCATCGGAGGTGAGCTTCCCTCCCTCCAGGACATTTATGCCAGGCGGTGTGTGAAGAGAACTCAGAGGATCATCAGAGACTCTAGCCACCCGAGCCATGGGCTGCTCTCACTGCTGCCATCAGGCAGGCGGTACCGCAGCATCAGAACATGCACTAGCCGACTCCAGAACAGCTTCTTCCCACAAGCAATTAGACTCCTTAACTCTTGATCCATCAGGATCATAACACACACTGGACAGAATATCACTCAGCACAACCCACTGTAGATACACACACATTATATACACATTTATGTATAATATAGCATCTATTGTACATTGGATTTCTATTGTGAATAATATTGTATACTGTACATTGTAAATTATTATTATTATAGCGTAATGTATATTGTTTAATATATGTTTAGTGTATATTGTTTAAAGTATATGTATATTGTAAGTATGTGTATATTGTTTAAAGCTGTGAGAACTACACTCACATTGTGTAAATTATTTATTGTTTATTGTAGAGTTTACTGTGCTGTGAGTAATTGTGGGCGCATCAGATGATGTAATCCGATGTTGCTTTAAATGTTGTACATGTCATGTCATGACTACTATGTTGCTCGGAACTGCACCTAAGAATTTCACCTACTGTTGCACTTGTGTATATGGTTGAGTGACAATAAAGTGATTTGATTTGTTTTTGATTTGACATGACAATGACCCGAAGCACACAGCCAGGATAACCAAGGAGTGGCTCTGTAAGAAGCATATCAAGGTTCTGGCGTGGCCTAGCCAGTCTCCAGACCTAAACCCAATAGAGAATCTTTGGAGGGAGCTCAAACTCCATGTTTCTCAGCGACAGGCCAGAAACCTGACTGATCTAGAGAAGATCTGTGTGGAGGAGTGGGCAAAAATCCCTCCTGCAGTGTGTGCAAACCTGGTGAAAAACTACAGGAAACGTTTGACCTCTGTAATTGCAAACAAACACTACTGTACCAAATATTAGGTGTTCAAATACTTATTTGCAGCTGTATCATACAAATAAATAGTTAAAAAATAATACATTGTGATTTCTGGAATTTGTTTTTAGATTATGTCTCTCACAGAGGACATGTACCTATGATGATAATTTCAGACCCCTCCATGATTTCTAAGTGGGAGAACTTGCAAAATAACAGGGTGTTCAAATACTTATTTTCCTCACTGTATATATTTCAAATGAAATAAAGAACAAAATATTTTTATAAAAATGTTTGAAATGAATGTATGTACATATACACCAATCAGGCATAACATTATGACCACTGACAGGTGAAGTGAATAACAGTGATCATCTCTTCATCACAGCACCTGTTAGTGGGTGGGATATATTAGGCAGCAAGAGAACATTTTGTCCTTAAAGTTGATTTGTTATGAAATGGGTAAACATAAGGATTTGAGCAAGTTTGACAAGGGCCAAATTGTGATGGCTAAAAGACTGGGTCAGAGAATTTCAAAACTGCAGCTCTTGTGGAGTGTTCCCAGTCTGCAGTGGTCAGTATCTATCAAAAGTGGTCCAAGGAAGGAACAGTGGTGAACTGGTGACAGGGTCATGTCAAACAGATGAGCTTCTGCGATGCACTGTGTATTCTGACACCTTTCTTGCAGAACGTCTCGGTTAAGTATGTAACCCTCGTTCCCTGAAGGAGGCAATGGCGACGCCAGGTCGGAGTACCGACAAATAGGAATCTCGCTCGCGAGAGCCAATCTACTTCGAGTGTAACTAAACTAGCCAATGCACATTGGCATGCAATGATTGCACCAGGAGCTCATGCCACGCCGTGCAGGTATAAATGAGACACAGGTGATTGCATCAAATCAGCCTTTTGCTGAGGAGCCGAGTAGGTAGATAGGCACCCCAGCAGGGTAGAGAGGACATGGCGACGGGACGTGGCGTCTCCGATCCCTCCTTCAGGGAACGAGGGTTACTTACGTAACCGAGACGTTCCCATTCAGTCGGTCACTCTCGGACTCTCAAAAGGTCCTTTCTCAGAGGAATCGGCCAAGGAGGGGCTGTTGCAAGGAGCATAAGTTCTGGGAACCAGGTCCGGTTGGGCCAGTACGGCGCCACCAGCAGGACCTGCTCCTCTGTGTAAGTAGGCTCACTGGGGGAAATGCATATTTGCGCAGCCCCTGGGGCCAGCTGTGCGCAAGGGCATCCGTGCCGAGTGTACCCGAAGGGCAGGACTCTGTACTGATATGCTCGACCCTCGAACGCAAAGCGCAGAAACGGCCTGTGTCGAGGAAGAATCGAGACATGAAAGTACGCGTCCTTCAGTATGTTGCGATAGGAACGACTCACATCTTATCGCACATATTTTGGAGCGTTTATGGAGTTTATGGTTATTCGCGCGCCATGCATGCACAGTTAAATGAACCGGGCTTCAGTCATGTTGGGCAGATAATTAGTCCGTTCCGTTCGTACGGGAACTTGGTGCTTATAAAAGCTCACAACACGCGATATATAATTCATATCCTGATTCATGTTTCCATTAACCATGTTAATGTAGGTGTTTGTAGGCTACTTGCTTGAATTGTATATTAATTGTACAATTGTGCATTAATTATACTATATATATCCATTAATTATAGCCTACTATGTTTTACTATATAGAGGAACAAGTTGACTGATAGCAGATTGCTCATGCATTTTTCCCGTTCTCTGTCGCGCGCCACCGGTTTAAAAGAGCTCTTCTGATTGGCCGAAATTCTCTGTTCTCTGAACCGCTGCCTCACAGATGCAGAAATCTCTTTTGCTCCACATTTCGCATAGTATATGGTGCAAAAGTGAGAGCGCATCGAACTTGTCATTTGAAGGCGGAAAAACTGCGTTTGAGACTCGTAGCAGCAGATTCAAGCAGTTGTAGTGATTGGACTTGTGATTGTGTTAGAAAAATATCCAAGAAAAGAAATGCATTTGTGACCAAATATTCTACAAGTGTGCAACTCTCATTGCATGGATTCACATATTAATATGCGGATGTGCAAAATTTGTCTGTGACTTCACATTTTTGATACGGGTGTGTGAATGCGTTTTGCTCCATATTTACTGCAGCAACTGTAGCAAAAATGTGAGCGTATGAGTTTCTTCACGTGTGATTCGTAGAACAGGATTTGTGCACCTGTAGTGAAGAATGTGTGAAGGTGTAACTGTTGTGTTGTGTTTGTAGGTGAGAAAAAAAGTCTACAAGTTTACAACTCCTAAAATATTTTTCTCTGTGATTTCAAATTTATTGGTACACATGTGTGGATAAGATCTACAGCTACAAATCCCACTCTCACGCCTGTTCAGTTGTTTTGCACCAAAAATACCTTCATACTTCAGGTCGATCGCTGCAAACCAATACAGGGGACGGATGCATTCGAAAATGCGTTTCTGCGTGAGCATCTTGAACGGTAGCTTGTGGAGGCTCCGATTCAGGACTCACAGGTCCAAGATTTGCCGTAACCCACCGGTTTTCTTGGGTACAATGAAGTACGGGCTGTAGAAGCCGGTCTTCATATCGGCTGGAGGGACCGGGTCTATCGTGTCCTTCGCCAGTAGGACAGCGATCTCCGCACGCAAGACATGGGCATCTGCGGCATTCACCGAGGTGAAGCAGACGCCCTTGAACCTTGAATTGCATAGCCGAGCCTGATGGTCCGAATGAGCCAGCGAGACGGATGGGGAGCTCTAGCCAGGCTCGCAGAGACCGTGCAAGCGGGACCATAGGGACCACTGGCGTACCCACCATGGGGCAGCAAGGTGGAATGTAGGTACCGGGCTACGGCGGCTGTCTCGTGGAGGCGGCCCGCAACGAGGTGTGAGTGTGCTGTGCAACACTTACCTGATTCCACAGGTGGGCAGGAGGAACGTGAGGAGGTCGCCCACTACTGCCCGCTGGCGAAGGGGGAGGATGAGTGTGGTCCGGCGTTTGATCAGCCACAACTCTCCGAGCCCCCTGAGGACCCGGAGATGGAGGAAACTGCTCTTTTATTGAAAATTTGGGTACCACTAGGGCTGAGCCCAGCAGCGGAACAGAAACAAAACGGAACACGATTCTCCTCCCGGCCCTCCTCCAGGGGATGGAGCGGTGTGGTCACCATCTCCAGAAGAGCAGTCCTCCCCATCTTCGGGTCGCTCGTCTCAGGACCGCTTGCCCTTGCCACCCCTCTTGGCTGGAGCCGCCCTCGGCAATGAGCAGACTGAGGTGCTGCCGGCGGCGGGGTGGAGACAGCCGCTGACTGCCGTGGCAGGATGTGACTGATGGCCTCAGTCTGCTTCTGTGCGGCCGAGAACTGCTGGGTGAAGTTTTGAACCACGTCACCGAAGAGGCCGGTCTGGGAGACGGGGGAGTTAAGGAACCTGATCTTGTCGGTCTCCCTCATGTCCGCCAGACACAGCCAGAGATGGCATTCCTGGACCACCATAGTGGACATTGCACGACCCACGGCCCGCGCCGTAACATTCGTCGCACGAAGCGCGAGGTCTGCTGCAGTTCTCAGTTCTTGCTGAACTACAGGATCGTGACCACCCTCGTGCAGGTTCTTCAGTGCCTGGGCTTGATGAACCTGCAACAACGCCATAGCGTGTAAGGTGGGCCTGCCTCTCCACAAGCCTGGTAGGCCTTTCCGATCAGATCGGAAGAGTACTTACAAGCCCAGTAGGGGAGTCACGAGTTCCCCCTAGATGTGGAGTTAGGGCACAGTTGCATAGCAACAGCTCGTTCCACGGGAGGAACCTGTGTGTATACCTTTGCTGGTCCGCCATCGAGGGTGGCGAGGGAGGAGGATCCACTGGGTCGGTTTCGGGCAGTAAAAGGTGCCGTCCACGACCTAGTGAGCTCCTCGTGCACCTCCGGGAAGAAAGGAACCGGGGTGGGGCACTGAGAACCAGCACGGGCCACCCCTAGAAACCAATCGTCCAACCTTGAGGGTTCGGGACATGGTGGAGGGTTCCATGCGAGCCCAACTCTCTCGGCGGCCCGGGAAAGCATGGCCATCATTTCTGGATCAGTATTGGGCACAGCAAATCTTCCCGAAGGAGTCCCCTGCGCCGACACGTCATCTCCCGAAAAATCTGACCCTCCCTCCGATGCAGCGATGGACATCTGGTCCTTGAGAGGAGCCCCGAAGGATACGAATGGTGCACACCTTGTGGATGGCCCACCGCGTTCCAACGGCAGCTCTAATGGCTGCGGAGTGCGAGAGGGATGAGGGTTCCCCGGGGGATGGTTCCCTGGGGGAAGCGAGCTCACCGTAACCCTCAGATCACCCGCGCTACTGCCTGAAGTAACCCTCTGTGGAGGGTTAGATCGAGGCAGAGGCACGGGGACTCCACCCCTTGCGAGATGGAGTCTAGATCGCAACTCCGAGCAGTGAGAACTGAGTCATCCACCAGCGCTGCCTCAGCGTGCTGAACGCCCAAACACGAGATACAGCGCTGGTGACTATCCCTCGGTGACAGGTAACCACCACATCCAGAAACACACAGAAAGAATGTCATCTTGAAAAAGACGCAAGCTCTTTTTGTGTAAGCTCTTTCAGAAGGACGATCTTCTTGGTGCTGAAGCACGCAGGGGGCGGGGTCGTGACGACACAGTCTGGGGGTGGATGCAGCCTGATGTGCGTGCTCTCTCACATGAAGGCGCTCTCTTACCAGTCGTAAGAACGGCTTTTCAGCGCTGTCCACCTAGCGCACCGAACCAGCTGTGAGAACAGTCTTTATGATTGCTCTAACAAACAACAAAGAGAGATGATCCAAAAACCACACGACCCGCTGCTGTGCCGTCACACCAACACCGACTGAAGAGATCACTTCCGAAAGGTGGCTTCCGTCTTCAGTCAGGACTGGGAAATAGTGAGTGATATCTGGTGTTACCATCTACCACTCGGCTCCGAAGCAAAAGGTTGATTTGATGCAATCACCTGTGTCTCATTTATACCCGCATGGTGTGGCATGAGCACCTGGTGCAATCATTGCATGCCAATGTGCTTGGCTCATTTATTTACACTCAAAGTAGATTGGCTCTCGCGAGCGAGATTCCTATTCGTCAGAACTCCAACGTGGCGTTGAGAGTGACCGACTGAATGGGAACCAGCATTAGCTACAGTAGCTCAATGCAATGACCTTGGCCACAAATGAGCCTGTCACCGGTTCACCATTGTTTCTTTCTTTGACCACTTTCGATAGATTCTGACCTAAGATTCTAAGTGCTATTCACTTAACTATTCAAATAACTGATCGGTATATATATATATATATATATATATATATATATATATATATATATATATATATATATATATATATATATATATATATATATATATATATATACATACATACATACATACATACATACATACATACATACATACATACATACATACATACATACATACATACATACATACATACATACATACATACATACATACATACATACATACATACATACATATATATATATACATATATACACACACACACACACACACACACACACACAGACAGACTTTTCAATGTTTTAGTTTCAGTGTGAGACAAGGTTTTTTTTTTAACACTTCTCTGATCTATTGAGATAAATCATTTAAAGGGGTCATGAAATGCATTTTTAGATCTTTATATTATGTTTTTGGAGGCATAAGCTTATGAAGTTTTTCCCCCAAAAACATTCAAACATTTGTAAAAAAATATATATAATTTTCAATAAATACCTGCTGTGATTGGTGAAATTGGACCAATTAAAACATTCTTGTTTAATCGCTCAGATATGTTAAAAATAAGTCATACTTTTATAAAAGTTTGATACTTTGGAAGGATATACATAGTTTTTGGAGGTGCAGTTTGTCAACATCCAGGGTCAGAACAACATAGGACAGTCTTACTCGACAGCAGTTGTGATTGATGGACAGACAAATAGCACGCCTCCTTGATTTACATACGCATATTTAGGGACATGTAGAGGAAAATCCTGGTATTTCAGATGGGTGGAAAGCAAATACTCATATTTTAAACTGGGGAGTTTTTTTTTGAGGTACTTAGAACTATGCTTTTGTTGTAGAATAACCTCTTATATGTTTAAATGTAAAGGAGATTTTGATTTTCCATTTCATGACCACTTTAAATTAAGACATTGTTTTATAATAAAGAATAACCTTTTGATAAACCTTTCTAATGTGAGAGGAAGAAAATAACTATAGAAAAGGGCAGAGGATGAACTGACATTGGTATACAGTTTATGCCTGATGGATTTATTCCAGCTGTGAAGAGCTCTGTTCCAATCTCCTCCAGGTTCCGTTGCATTGTGTATCCTTTCCAACCTAAACTTACCCTACTGGTTGCCAAGGTGACCATAGTGATGATCTGGGTACTTGCAGTGGTGATTATGTGTCCATCGGCTGTGACGTTGACTGTGGAGAGAGTGGAGCATCATTATATGGTCCACAATGAAGACTACAACCACACATACCCACTTTTCTCATGCTTTGAGAACTGGGCCAAGCCACAGATGAGAAAAGTCTACACCACTGTCCTGTTTGCACACATTTACCTTATTCCCCTTACTCTGATCACTCTTATGTATGGACGTATCGGGATCAAACTCTACACCACCTCTGTGATCTCTGGAAATGATCAGCACGAAAGTAGACAGTCTCACGCCTCCCCTCCGCAGGAAGGCCGGCCCCTCATTTCCCAAAAGAAGATCAAAGTGATAAAGATGCTGAGCGTCGTGGCCCTGTTATTCACACTCTCCTGGCTACCTCTGTGGACCCTGATGCTCCTCACGGACTATGGAGGTCTGAACGAAGATGACTTGGGGCTGCTGAGCGGCTACGTGTTCCCATTCGCTCACTGGTTAGCCTTCTCAAACTCTAGCGTCAATCCCATCATCTACGGGTACTACAATGAGAACTTCAAGAGGGGCTTTCAGGCGGTGTGCAGCACGCATTCGTGCTGCTGCGAGGGAATATCGGTGCCGAGCGGAATGCAGTGGAAAGCCAGAGGAGACGTAAGAGATCCTGCGGTCAACTCCAATCCCTTGAATTTCGCTGCAAGGAACCGGGTCTACAATGATGGTGATCTGAAGAACTCCGGGATGTGTCTGGAGTTGGAGCACAGGAGAACTGGGCGGCTTTGTAATAACTCGGTCTGCTCCAATGAGACAGGATCCAGTGTGGGGTCTGGGATAAAAGCGGTCACAAACCAAAAAGTCTTTCAGATGGAGGAGCCAGAAAGTCCTATCAAAGTGGGTAAAAACCAAGCCTGGGATGAATAGATGGATTATTTATGCGATTGCCAGACTGTTGGGACTCCACAGATCTTTAATGTAAAGTGAGATCTGAAAAATGAGATCATAAGATCAAGTCAGTCCCAAAGTACCAATCTATCCATCCATCCATCTTTTTCCGCTTTATCCGGGGCCGGGTCGCTGGGGCAGCAGTCTAAGCAGAGATGCCCAGACTTCCCTCTCCCTAGACACTTCCTCTAGCTCTTCCGGGGGGACAACGAGGCGTTCCAAGGCCAGCCGGGAGACATAGTCCCTCCAGCGGGTCCTTGGTCTTCCCCGGGGCCTCCTCCCGGTTGGACACAGTCGAATGCCTTCTCCAAATCCACAAAACAAATGTGGACTGGTTGGGCAAACTTCCATGAACCCTCCAGCACCCTATAGAGGGTATAGAGCTGGTCCAGTGTTCCACGACCGGGACGAAAACCACACTGTTCCTCCTGAATCCGAGGTTCCACTATCGGCCGAATTCTCCTCTCCAGTTCCCTGGCATAGACTTTCCCGGGGAGGCTGAGAAGTGTGATCCCCCTATAGTTGGAACACACCCTCCGGTCCCCCTTCTTAAAAAGAGGGACCACCACCCCGGTCTGCCATCCCAGAGGCACTGTCCCCGACCGCCATGCGATGCTGCAGAGGCGTGTCAGCCAAGACAGCCCCACAACATCCAGAGACTTGAGGTACTCAGGGCGGATCTCATCCACCCCCGGTGACATGCCACCGAGGAGTTTCTTGACCACCTCGGTGACTTCAGCTTGGGTGATGGACGAGTCCCCCTCTGAGCCCCCAGCCTCTGCTTCCTCAATGGAAGATGTGACGGCGGGATTGAGGAGATCCTCGAAGTATTCCTTCCACCGTCCGACAACATCCCCAGTTGAGGTCAACAGCCGCCCATCGCCACTGTAAACAGCGTTGGTAGGGCACTGCTTCCCCCTCCTGAGGCGCCGGACGGTTTGCCAGAATCTCTTCGAGGCCAGCCGATAGTCCTTTTCCATGGCCTCACCGAACTCCTCCCAGGCCCGAGATTTTGCCTCCACAACCACCCGGGCTGCAGTCTGTTTAGCCTGCCGGTACCTGTCAGCTGCCTCAGGAGTCCCACAAGCCAGCCAGGCCCGATAGGACTCCTTCTTCAGCTTGACGGCATCCCTTACTTCCGGTGTCTACCACCCCGGTTCGGGGATTGCCGCCTCGACAGGCACCGGAGACCTTGCGTCCACAGCTCCGAGCGGCCGTTTTGACAATGGAGGTGAAGAACATGGTCCACTCTGACTCATTATCTCCAGCCTCCCTCGGGATCCGGCCGAAGCTCTGCCGGAGGCAGGAGTTGAAGATCTCTCTGACAGGAGACTCGGCCAAACGTTCCCAGCAGACCCTCACAGTACGCTTGGGTCTACCGAGTCTATCCAGCTTCCTCCCCGCCATCGGATCCAACTCACCACCAGGTGGTGATCAGTTGACAGCTCCGTCCCTCTCTTCACCCGAGTGTCCAAGACATAAGGCCGCAGGTCAGATGAAACGACCACAAAGTCGATCATTGACCTACGACCCAGGGTGTCCTGGTGCCATGTGCACTGATGGACACCCTTATGCTTGAACATGGTGTTCGTTATGGACAAACTGTAACTAGCACAGAAGTCCAATAACTGAACACCACTCGGGTTCAGATCAGGGGGGCCGTTCCTCCCAATCACGCCCCTCCAGGTTTCACTGTCATTGCCCACGTGGGCGTTGAAGTCCCCCAGTAGAACTACGGAGTCCCCAGTCGGAGCACTTTCCAGCACCCCTCCCAGGGACACCAAGAAGGTCGGGTACTCTGCACTGCTGTTCGGCCCGTAGGCACACACAACAGTGAGAGACCTATCCCCGAGCCGAAGGCGCAGGGAAACGACCCTCTCGTTCACCGGGGTAAACTCCAACACATGGCGGCAGAGCTGGGGGGCTATAAGCAAACCCACACCAGCCCGCCGCCTCTCACCATGGGCAACTCCAGAGTGGTGAAGTGTCCATCCTCTCTCGAGGAGTGTGGTTCCAGAGCCCAAGCCGTGCGTAGAGTTGATTCCGACTATCTCTAGTCGGAATCTCTCAACCTCACGCACAATCTCAGGCTCTTTCCCCGCCAGCGAGGTGACATTCCATGTCCCAAGAGCCAGTTTCCGTGTCCAGGGATCGGGTCGTCTAGGCCCCCGCCTTCGACTGCTGCCCGATTCACTTTGCACCGGCCCCTTACGGTCCCTCCCGTGAGTGGTGGGCCCACGGGAAGGTGTCCCCACGTCGCTCCTTTGGGCTGAGCCCGGCCTGGCTCCAGGGTGGGGCCCCGGCTGCGCCGTACCGGGCGACGTCACGGTCCTCCTTTTTTTTTTGTCATCATAAGGGGTTTTTGAACTGCTCTTAGTCTGACCCGTCACCTAGGACCTGTTTGCCTTGGGAGACCCTACCAGGGGCATATAGCCCTGGACAACGTAGCTTCTAGGGTCATTCGGGTACTCAAACCCCTCCACCACGTTAAGGTGGCAGTTCATGGAGGAGCCAAAGTACCAATCTCTTCAGAGAATTTCTGTGAAAACACTTGGAAGAGGGAATAATTCCCTTCTTAAAGTCTGAATGAAAACATTTTTCAACTAGGATTTTGGACTTAAAATTTTCAAGCTCTATTTTGTTTCCTGGAAAGTGATATTAAAAGAGGTTGCAGTCATATTTAAGGAAATATATTGCATTGTAAACCTTTTTTTATTTTAACTTTTTTACAAACATTAGCTTTTCGACAGATTTTAATTTGCAATTAAAATATTTTAATTACTCAAATTTGTGCTAAAAAGTCACATATTTACAATAAACATCCAACAGGAAAATCTGTGGGATAATTGGAAATTGGAATTGCTCAATTTCATTTTAATTTTGTATTAAACTTTTCTGATATTTGAATTGGAGTCTGTGAAATGGCGTTTAAGCCTAACAGTTTTTCTCAGATCAGGCAACAAGGTGCGATCGCTGCTGTGTTTATCTTTTCTCAAGATGGTATTGCGCTGTTGCACAAATGTTTCCTGAAATGTGCATTCGTATTTTGTATATTGTATTTGTGTGTGTCCATTATTATGTAAATTAGTGATTTTTTCACTGCTGTGAAAACCTTTGGAGTGAACACTATTTATTGTAAATACCAAAGGGAGAAAATGCCATATGTCATATTTGACTTAGCGACTGTAGTTCACTGCAAGTGTAAACAGAACAGCAGTGTGACGAAGATGCACGGAATAAGTACAATCTGTGACTATGACTCAAATGTTTATATTTTTAGTGTTCACTGTGTTTTTCATGCGTCCTAATTGGTTTGTGGCTTTAAGAGGCTTATGTAAACCCTGGCTTGGTTCCTGGTATCAGTGTCTAATTCTATACTTAATGCTGTAATAGCACATTGAATGTACAGTAAATGGACTGTAAAAAGAATGAATATGAAAAATTAATTCCATTATCACTCTAAAGAGGTGTCTTTTCCTCCATGCTTCTTTTGTTTCAGTGTGTTGTTTTAAGTGTTACCTTAAGAGTGTAAATTAATTCTAACCATGTTCTTGGGCTGAGACTATAGGTGTCATAATTTGCAACAGCTCTTTTGAGAATGGTCACACATACACCCAATTTATATTTTATCATAGTGTATATCACACCACAGATGACAAGCAGTCCAACACAGGTCCGGAGACTTATTTAATTAAAAAACATTTCAAAATCTTACAGACCCAAGTAAAAAAAGAGCTCATTAACACTTGAAAGGAAGGGCATATTTTGTAACTTTGACATCAAATAAAATCTAACTGTTGCTTACCTGCAAACTGCAATTTGTACGCTATGGTGACAGTTATGTATAAATGATTGATTATGTCAATCATTATAATTTTTTTCCCTCCATACAACCAGTTGGGCCTTGAAAATCTTTGAATGGCTTTTATTGATTTCATGACATTGGGAAACTGGTTGCTACACTTCAGAAATGTCTTATTTTTTTGAATTTGTTAGAAAGTGTCCAGCTTTGATCTATTCATTGCTTTCAGGTGTTAGTACATGGACAAAAAATAAAGCTTATATACAAAAATATTTTCTCAGCCAACTCACAAAGAAATTATATTTGTCAAGTGTTTGTGGAGTAAGAATGCTTGTTAAAACATTTTCGATGTTAATGAAGAACATAATTCACTCAAGCTCAAATCAAGCTCCATATTGTGTCAGGCAGGTTTCTCTAAATGGGGGTCCATTACATTTCCTCACTGAGTTTTGACCTCTCTTGTCATCTTCCTGTTGCCTTCATATGGAATTGTATTTGTAGAACAACACTCAAATTATACCACACAATTAAAACATTTAGACAAGAGATGATGTGCAATTATTATAATTGCACATCATCTTTTGTCTAAATTCCCAAGTATAAGAATCCTTATAACTCCTTTAGATTGAACTACTTAAGATAGTCCCTGATAAACTGAATGAGAATTTGCATCAGTATCTGGTAAAATTATAAAATAAAGCTCTCTACAACAACAGCAACAACATATACTGTTGCAATTAGCTAACAACTTTTTAAGAAATTAAACTTGTTGAAAACTTAAACTTTGACTAACTTATGTTGACTAAACTAAAAAATTGAAGGCAGCAGAGGTAAATAGTAAGTTCAAAAGTAAATTCGTACCCATTTTATATTAGGTGGCCTTAACTACTATGTACTAACATTTTAATTAATCATTTGATACAATGCACTTACTGTGTACATACATGTTTTTACATTGTACTTACATTTTTAAAAAATACCTGCATGTAATTACATCTGTAATTAATTTCTGTAGTTACATTTGTAATTACACAGTTGACCCTTTCCTTACACCTTACTAGGGGTGCTCCGATTGATCGGCAACCGATCTCGATCGGCCGATAATCGCTTTGGGATGATTGATCGGCGGTCTCCAAAAAGGCCGATCTCATGAACCGATCGCAGCTGACGACACATAAACCCGCACCTGCCGTGAGAGCTGGGGGGCATGATTTGCAGCGACACCGTCTCATTCTCTTTCCAGCGCGGGTAAAATAATTATAATGCTGAAGGTGAGGTACAATTCATATTTCTATATTAAATAACTTACGCAGTCATTTGAAAACTTTCTGTGGAATGTAAGTTCACAAACAGCGCGCGTGAATCACCGCGTGCGCGCGCTCTCTCTCTCCCTCTCATAAAGGCAAGCTCAAATGGCTTCACATCAGCGCATCGCATGTGCACTAAAATCGAGCTGCACAGTTGACACAGGATTTGCCACTTTGCACAATCGAGGCAGTGTCGCATCGTCACTAAAGTTTATCATTTGCGTTTATTTTTAAGTCTTGCCAGTGTTCAAACCGCTCAGCACTCGCGCGCTCTCCAGACCGTGAGCGCGCGCACACACACACAGGCCATCTCACAAAAGCTTGCGAGTACAAATTGCGCTGAAATGGTCAGATACACACAAATGTATGTACTAAATGACCGTCTTGACAAGTATGCACGTAAACCCCGTCGTGACTCGCGAGTGAACGTTTGTGCAGCTGTAACCGTATCCGTGTTCGCTCTTAAAGGGACAGATGTCGAATAAACTACTGCTGTCTCTGAGTTTCTCTTTGTCTTGTGGTGTTTGATGAACTTTTATGACACTCACTGCTCTTGAATGACTAACTTTTGCAACCTTAAGTGTAAGGATTAATCTAATTTAATGTATTCAGGGAAGACTAATATTAATTTACATTTGATTTCTTATTAAATGTCTTTAGTATGTCTTACCTCAATACTAATGTTAGACCTACCTGAAAATTTGTTTTTAAAAACAAAAATGCACTGCATGATCAAATATTTAGGTGAGATAATTATATACATTTATTATATACATTTATTTGGGAAAGGTGGCCAACAGTAGCCTTAAGTTATCTCATTTTCTAAAATAAACACTTGGTGGTTCTTCAAGATCTTGACTCAGTTAATTTAGAGTTAGTTTCATTTCTACAAATGGTGCAAACTCTGCAAGATTATAGATAAAAGATTGCCATTCCCCTGCCATTCTGTGATCGGCAGTGATCGGCAATCGGCAGATCATGATCTTGGTGATCGGTAATCGGTGATCGGCCCCAAAAATGCTGATCGGAGCATCTCTACACCTTACCCTACCCTTAAACTGACCCATACCACCACACCTGTCCCTAACTCTACTCGTATCCCACCTCAATATCAGCAAAGGTGTTTTTCAATACAATATGAACACAGTAAGTACATTGAACTTATTTTTTGATGCAAGTACATAGTAGTTAAGGACACCTAATATAAAGTGTGGCCGTAAATTCTTATGAAATTATGCAGCTTGTTTTGGCTTTACAGAGTAATTAAAATGTCAAAATATTACGATCTAGTAGTATTTCTCGACACTTACCACAAATTTGGTACAAAATAGGGCCTGGAACTCTGTCATGTCTAAATAGAGTTTAAAACCCTTATTTGTATGATATTGTGATGTTCTATTAATAAATATTCACTAAAAAGTTTATTTAAAAGGACACATTTCAGGAAATAAAATCAATCTGAATTAATTACAGGGTTGCAAATTTAGACTTCTTTAGTTTGAACCCTCTGGTGCTGCTCGTGTGGTGGTCAAAAATGACAGATATATTTTTATTTTATTTTGAATTAATGTACTATATTTTAGTTTGTTAATGTTTTCTATATTTCTGCCAGAAAGACTCGGGAGAATAAATACTGTGACAATTATCCATTTATTAACAACCCAGCAAGCAATAAAGTATATTGGCATAGGCCCCGTCCGTAGCTAGCAATCTGAGGGTCCGGACTCTGCATATCCTGCCTGAAGACGAAGGCAGAGGCGCAGCCGACCCCCCCGTGAGGTATGGAAGGGACCATCCTGGTGGTGGTGGGGTGGATGTAGGGAAGGATTTGACTTGGAGGTGGTGGGGAGGATGGCGGTGAATTGGAGCGTCAGCATCTGCGAACTCAGACATATGTAAGTACGGATCTTTTATACCCAGGTATTTAGCATGTGATTGGATAGATAAAATTAAAGTGACATGAAAATTAAGTCTTCCTGGCAGAACTTACGCTAAAGCTTCCATTTCTGCCAGAAAGACTCGGGAGAATAAATACTGTGACAATTATCCATTTATTAACAACCCAGCAAGCAATAAAGTATATTGGCATAGGCCCCGTCCGTAGCTCGCAATCTGAGGGTCCGGACTCTGCATATCCTGCCTGAAGACGAAGGCAGAGGCGCAGCCGACCCCCAAGAATAAGTGGAAGAATACTTCCACCTGGACGGAGCCTATCCTACCCCCCAAAAATGGTGAAAAAATAAAATAAAAAATAGACCCACCGGTCTTGTATCCTGGGATTCCTACAAAAAAGAAGAATAAGAGTTAACATGTTAAGCGTGAACATGGAAACGCCACCTGCTGATGGCTAAAGGCCACTTCATGATTAAACAGAACTTGAATTTATAGTTGTAGATGAGTACTACACGTGAGCAATTCATATCTGCTGCTGCATAAATGTACATTTGGCCATTTTTGTTTTATATAATATATATATTTATATATAAAACATGTATAACCACAGAGACAAGGCCGCAGGGCCACAAAGACAAGGCCGCAGGGCCACAGAGACGAGGCCGCAGGGCCACAGAGACGAGGCCGCAGGGCCACACGGCCTGTTAGACCACAGAGACGAGGCCGCCGGGCCACACGGTCTGTTAGACCACAGAGACAAGGCCGCAGGGCCACACGGTCTGTTAGACCACAGAGACGAGGTCGCAGGGCCGCACAGTCTTCTAGACCACAGAGACAAGGCCGCAGGGCCACAGAGACAAGGCCGCCGGGCCACAGAGACAAGGCCGCAGGGCCGCACAGTCTTCTAGACCACAGAGACAAGGCCGCAGGGCCACAGAGACAAGGCCGCAGGGCCACAGAGACAAGGCCGCCGGGCCACAGAGACAAGGCCGCCGGGCCACACAGTCTGTTAGACCACAGAGACAAGGCCGCAGGGCCACACGGTCTGCTAGACCACAGAGACAAGGCCGCAGGGCCGCACGGACTGCTAGACCACAGAGACAAGGCCGCAGGGCCGCACGGACTGCTAGACCACAGAGACAAGGCCGCAGGCCGCACGGACTGCTAGACCACAGAGACAAGGCCGCAGGGCCGCACGGACTGCTGAACCACAGAGACAAGGCCGCAGGGCCACAGAGACAAGGCCGCAGGGCCACAGAGACAAGGCCGCAGGGCCGCACAGTCTTCTAGACCACAGAGACAAGGCCGCAGGGCCACAGAGACAAGGCCGCAGGGCCACAGAGACAAGGCCGCCGGGCCACAGAGACAAGGCCGCCGGGCCACACAGTCTGTTAGACCACAGAGACAAGGCCGCAGGGCCACACGGTCTGCTAGACCACAGAGACAAGGCCGCAGGGCCGCACGGACTGCTAGACCACAGAGACAAGGCCGCAGGGCCGCACGGACTGCTAGACCACAGAGACAAGGCCGCAGGCCGCACGGACTGCTAGACCACAGAGACAAGGCCGCAGGGCCGCACGGACTGCTGAACCACAGAGACAAGGCCGCAGGGCCACAGAGACAAGGCCGCAGGGCCACAGAGATAAGGCCGCTGGGCCACACGGCCTGTTAGACCACAGAGACGAGGCCGCAGGGCCGCACGGACTGCTAGACCACAGAGACAAGGCCGCAGGGCCGCACGGACTGCTAGACCACAGAGACAAGGCAGCAGGCCGCACGGACTGCTAGACCACAGAGACAAGGCCGCAGGGCCGCACGGACTGCTGAACCACAGAGACAAGGCCGCAGGGCCACAGAGACAAGGCCGCAGGGCCACAGAGATAAGGCCGCTGGGCCACACGGCCTGTTAGACCACAGAGACGAGGCCGCAGGGCCACACGGTCTGTTAGACCACAGAGATAAGGCCGCAGGGCCACACGGTCTGTTAGACCACAGAGACAAGGCCGCCGGGCCACACGGCCTGTTAGACCACAGAGACAAGGCCGCAGGGTCTGTTAGACCACAGAGACAAGGCTGCAGGGCCACACGGACTGCTAGACCACAGAGACAAGGCCGCAGGGCCGCACGGACTGCTAGACCACAGAGACAAGGCCGCAGGCCGCACGGACTGCTAGACCACAGAGACAAGGCCGCAGGGCCACAAAGACAAGGCCGCAGGGTCTGCTAGACCACGGAAACAAGGCCGCAGGGCCGCGCGGTCTGTTAGACCACAGAGACAAGGCCGCAGGGCCACAAAGACAAGGCCGCAGGGCCACAGAGACAAGGCCGCAGGGCCGCGCGGTCTGCTAGACCACAGAAACAGGGCCGCGCGGTCTGTTAGACCACAGAGACAAGGCCGCAGGGCCACAAAGACAAGGCCGCAGGGCCACAGAGACAAGGCCGCCGGGCCACAAGGCCTGATAGACCACAGAGACAAGGCGCCGGGCCACGCGGTCTGTTAGACCACGGAGACAAGGCCGCAGGGCCACAAAGACAAGGCCGCAGGGCCACAAAGACAAGGCCGCAGGGCCACAAAGACAAGGCCGCAGGGCCACAGATACAAGGCCGCAGGGCCACACGGCCTGATAGACCACAGAGACAAGGCCGCCGGGCCACACGGTCTGTTAGACCACAGAGACAAGGCCGCAGGGCCACACGGTCTGTTAGACCACAGAGACAAGGCCGCAGGGCCACACGGTCTTTTAGACCACAGAGACAAGGCCGCAGGGCCACACGGTCTGTTAGACCACAGAGACAAGGCCGCAGGGCTTTAAAATAAATAGGGGGGAGTGGTCGGAAGTCTTAGGACGAACGTGAAGATATTTACCGTGGAAGTGCAGAGACAGAGATTCTTCATCTTAGAATTGTTAATGTGATACCAGAACCTTTAGAGTCATTCTAGAATGCTTAAGTAAAAGAGTAAAGAAATTGAGTGAGAAGTGAAGATCAGAATAGGAAAGACAGTAAATCAAACTGATTAGTTTCTAAAGTGAATTTCCCTGGACACATGAAAGGCTGATAACATGGCTTCCTGCAGAATATCGGTGGAAGTGGAAGATCAACCTTAAAAGCTTTGAATTTACCTGATGTTTGTTAAGACGAGTAGGTAATCTTCGTTTTACCTTTGGAATTATGGGAGAGTTTACTGAACATGCCTGATGGCTTGAGCATTGCTGAAGAAAACCATATTGACCATGATGGAATCCCACATTCATGGATGCCAACTCCGTGCGTTGAGCTATGTTCGTAGCAACACCAATCTGAAAGAATGGCCCATGCACAGGTGAGTTGGAAATCACATTTCTTTCCATCTGCAGTTAGGAGGATTCTAAACCCCTGGGCGTAGCTCCCGCTCACATCTTGATAGAACACCATCTAATCGTCAACCTGCTGAGAGAACCCCTAAAAGAAATTAAACCAGAACAGTATGACGAATACATAACATGTGCACGTGATTGAGAACACCGGACGATGCCCTTGCAAAAGAAAAATAATGTTTTATAAGGTTAAGCTTTACTAGCTAATAAAACCATAACTAGCTATATAGGACCCGACACAGCTACCGAACCTATGAAAGAGATCAAAACGAGATTCATCATTTGATAACCTAAGCCAGGATAATACTGTGTGATGATTTTTTTTGGGACACGTTTGGCAATATGAGAACAATATCGCAATCCTAAAAAATTCCTTTGACCCTAGAATGAAATCTGATGTCTTTAATAGTTAGTTTGACTTGTTCCCCAACGCCATAATCAAATTTTGGCCTGAATGATTTCGCTAAGTGAATGGATTGATGTAAAACTCCGGACAAGTCCTTGTGCGTCTGATTAACATACAGGCTGCTGTAATGCACTGAGATCCCACAGGTTAGCATCAGGATCGCAGTCTGAAAAGCAACAAAACACAATGACTATAAGTGCACCGTGTGCCAGCTTTAGTGAAGAGAAAAAGCTTACTGCGAGAGACCTTGCCATTTGCGGTGCAGCCAGGAATCAATACGCATGTGCAGACTGTGTCAACAGTCAACACTATTTACTCCCTTGTATATTTTGTTAGTCACAATAGGATCCGATGCAAGTGTAGCTGATCACAGACATGTCTTTTCAGTAGCTCAAACAGCAGAGCGCGGCACCAGCAACGGCCACAGGCTCGACTCCCAGGAAAAGCAAGACCCGGAAAACGCCATGTGCACCCTGAATGCAACTGAAGGTGCCCCGGACAAAAGCGTCCGCCAAATGCACAAATGTAATGTAAAGTCTGTTGAGCACTCGAATGCAATCCCCAATTGGCGCGCCACACAACACAGAAACACTCAATCAGGATTGAATGGCCCAGAGCTTATCACTGCCAACTCTGCCTTCCAGCGCATACGCTTTACCAACGAATAGTAGAACATGCAATAGATTCATGATTCGGTGTAGTCAGATTGACCACAGCAGTTTCCACTGGAGTTTCTGAACTGAAGCATTTGACAGTTTCATGCGTTTATAAAGGGAGTGCACTCTGCTCACTGTATTCATAAAAGATTTGAATAATTGTTTTCAAATCAATAATTGTGATTTAGATGCTGTACGATGCAATCTTTATGTAAACGGGTCAGATTGAGTACTGAATCAATTTAGTGCTGCTATCGAATGTCAAGTCAAACCTTGTTTTGTATGCAAACCTTACCCGACATATGGTGCTGAGAGTACAAGCAAGATACATATTTGTTTTATCATAATGTAGCCATGGCGTCCTAGCCGGAAGGATCAAGTAAGACGTAACGCTACAATCGAAGTTTCTCGAAATATAAGAGGTATCCAGATATCAGTAGCTGAATAAAAAACGAATAGAGTCAAATTAACTGGAGTAAAGCGAAGACAAATGCACACAATTACTAATATATATGACGTGTTTGTTTTGATTAACCAATTAATAATATGTTGCACATTTTTATAATACAATAAGCAAAGCACCTTAATGTGAGCACAGAACGCTGCAGTTCTTCCTCATAGGGAAGGAAGCCAGATCGAATCACGAAAGGAAGCCATTCCAACACTTGGTGCCCCATATGTTTGAGCAAATATGTACTCTGCTGGATGCAGGCCAAACACTTCTAAGCTTGAAACTGTTATGTCAGTTAAATTGCATGTGACGAACTCACAGCGCTAGGAAGATGAATCTAACGCCATTGAATAAGAACAGAAAGCACTGATGTCGGTCCTGTACCTAAATATGCTAATTTGCACAGCATAGTTTTTTTAATTGAATTTCAGCGATCTGATAACACTGAACCAATCGCGATTTCAGCTTAACTTCAGTTCAACATGAAGCCCCGATTAAAAAGGTGCATGTTGCTTTAAAACCCGTGTTGTTTCCTTGCATTCGTAGGGAGAATGATAGAGTATAAATATGCTGTGCATATCTGTTCTGTTTCAGTTTTTCTAACAAAATACTATATATAACGGTAACCGGTGTCATGCGAATCATTTACGAGCACTATGGACACAAGCTAGTCACAACGAGCGATCACGTTGCACAAGCAGACCGGCAAACACCTGTGCGCGTCTCACACGATGCATGTGTGTGCTCTATACAGAGATACTTGCCACAAAGTTGAAAAGAGTAAGATACTACACCCAATCGGCATCGGAATGCATAACCATATGCATATCACGGTGATAAATGCTGATGTAATGATGTCGCCAGAATGGTGATGAAAACCGCAGCCGTGTCTTTGATAACATGCCCAGATAGTCCTCCATTGAAAGCGATTGATCCGAGTCTGACGTGAGACTTGCTTTTGTTAGTGAAGCACTCGCGTCTGTTACTGCGGTAACCCATTGAACAGAATGATAGGCTGACGTGGACTTAGAACGCTACTGTATGCACATTATTAGTTACCATAGGACCAACGATCGACCGCTACGGAACGCCCGGATCGTCAACTGAATTGGAGCGTCAGCATCTGCGAACTCAGACATGTGTAAGTACCGATCTTTTATACCCAGGTATTTAGCATGTGATTGGATAGATAAAATTAAAGTGACATGAAAATTAAGTCTTCCTGGCAGAACTTACGCTAAAGCTTCCATTTCTAGGGGATTTTATGGTATAATTATATTTCTGAAATAATTATGATCCATGTATTACCTGTTAATCGCTTTTTGAGTATAGACATGACATTTTTAATTTCCAACTTACACTGACATAAATCTTGAATGGTTTGGAGCACAGACTTAATTTTGTTCTCTTTCTAAAGAGGACACTTGGCAGATTATTAAAGTGAAAACTGTAAATAAAAAAAAGTTCAATATTATGAAAATGCATTTTTTTTTTTAAATTACATTTTATATGAAATATATATTATCATAAATATGGTTTACTCTAAAACTGAGAACCTGTGTTTTGAGGTTGATTTCTCAAAAAAAAAAAAAGGCATTTCAGTATGATTTTTTTGGGGCGCAGAACCAAAAGTTTCCATTGGTTTTCGATACGGTTTTTGTCTGACGAACAGTACAAGTGTGACTTTTTTTTTTCAGAACCATTTAAACTTTTCGAATCATGTCCATGTTTTGTTTCCCACATAGCAAGTGTCAAAACCTTTACCAAGTTCCCCTTCAAGGGAACTCGCGCTGCATCATCGCTGTGGGAACGCCTCTGCGTGATTGCGTCGTAAATCACGTATGGAATCAGTCCAATGCAGTGACAGAACGTCATAGGCGGATGTTGTCATCGACCAGGAAACTATAAAGCACACCTGCACCAAACAATGTTAGCTTCTGTATCTTCAGCAAGCGCTCTGTGTGAATCATTGTCTGTCAAAACTTGGTGTTTTTGTCCATCTGTAGTTTGAGCAAGGCAGGAGTTTTTCACCAAAAAACTAATACAATCAAACAAAGAGTGACACTATGGCGAGGGAACAACAGGTCAGAAAGTGTGTTCATCCCTGCCCTCATTTTATCACGGGTAGGGATACACATTCTATTTGTGTTGTTTGTATGGGAGAGCAGAATGCTCTCGAGGAAGCTGGTTGTGAGCATTGTGAGAGTCTGCCCATGAAAACGCTGCGCTCTAGCCGAGCGCTATTCGATGAGTTTGGTTCGCGTTCCCCGCGGCTCGGTCCTGCTTCTGCCGAGGCAGAGCGGTGGCTTCAGTCATGGGGATCACAAATGGATTTGACAGAGGGGTTAGAAATGGGCGCTGCCTTATCTCTGCCTTCACCTGTCAGATCCAGTGCCTCTATTTAGGCTCGGAAGCCCGTGCTGCGGTTTCTTCTGCCCCGGTGGAGGCACCGGTACTGCAACGATCCAGTTCCAAGGAATTGGATGTTGTTAGTATTGTGGCAGGAAAAATTGAAGATTTGCCACTTCATTCTCATGCCAGTGAGGAGCTGATAGAGGTTTTGAGAAAGCAGCAACCTCCCGCAGTTTCTTTTGAAGCCAATACGGAAGTGACATAAACTGCAATTCATCGACTGGCCGCTAGGGACATGCTCCAAAAGGGAGCAGAATCTCATTGAGCCCCATGTTAAAATGCCCAACTTTACAGCAGATTAAAACATGTTTATAGCCTGGTACAAATTGTGGTTTTGGTCTATACGGCTAATTTTGCCTTTCATGACAACTGTGAGGGGGATGAATTTTTTTATAACTCATTCATTTACATTATATAAAGCATTAAAGTTCTGCATAATTAAGGGCGTGGCCACTTCAAATGACAGGTGGATAGCCATTTATCTGCTGTCTGTTAGTCATCGCATCACTTCAGCTCCACCCATGTCCTGCCTTTTTGCCCATTTTCTGTTTTCAAGGAGTGACGCACAATGACGCGCTGCCAAGATGGCAATGGCGTCCATACTTTGCGCTTCAAAATTGCTCATCAGAATCCTATGGGTGACTTCACGGACACTACGTCCATATTTTTTTAGAGTCTATGGTTTTGAGTCATGCGGTGGCCAGGCTAAGTTTAGACTGGCCACAAGAAAGACAGGAGCGTTCATTGAAGAAAAGTAAATTGAATGAGCATTTCCTGCCCACACACACTGCTCAGCCTCCACGTCAAGGCTTACCGTTCTTTCCTGACCTCAACACCGAGTTGTCGAGGTCATGGAAGAGAGCGGTGAGCAACCATGAGTGGTCGCTCGGTTCGAGGTCTGTGGCAGATGTTGGTGGTATTTCTGGCTCTGAAGCACTTCCTTCCAGACCTCAGGGGCCATTATGTGCTCGTTCGGACAGACAACACATCAGTGGTCTCATACATACATGAGATTGTGCCCATTATACAAGCTGGCTTGCCAGAACTTTCTGTGGGCCCAAGGGAAACTGCTTTCTATCAGGGCAGTCTATATCCCAGGGTATCTGAATGTGGAAGCAGACATCCTGACGAGGCAGGGGCCCAGGGAATAGAAGCTCCACCCCGAGGTGGTGGAGCTCCTGTGGGAGAACTTTGCCAAAGCAGAGGTGGATCTGTTCGCATAATCAGAAACACCTCATTGTCGTCTGTGTCGACAATGTCTCCCTAACTCATCCGTCTGGGACTGAACCCCATTATGCCCTGAAGTGGAGATTATTCACTTCATGGTGTGGGAATTACCAGTGGGACCCAGTTAACTGCCCAGTGGGTACAGTGCTGGACTTTCTGCATGAAAGGTTCTCTGTAGGGTTGGCCCCCTCCACAATAAAGGTGTATGTGGTGGCCTTAGCTCCTTACCACAATTCTTTGAGTGGTGTTTCTTTGGGGTGACATCCGTTGATTACTTGTTTCCTTCATGGCACTTTGAGGTTGAGACCTGCAGTTCGCACTAGGGTGCCAGCCTGGTCTTATTACGAGGTCTTTCTGAGGCTCCCTTTGAGCCGATTGAAGAAGTTCCTGAGAAGTTTCTCACTCTAAAGACTATCTTTCTGCTGGTTATTATATCTCTAAGGAGAATAGGAGACATTCAAGCCCTATCGGTGGCACCCTTGTGCTTGGAGTTTGCGCCCGGCATGGATAAGGCCTTCCTACACCCTAGGCTGGGCTATATTCCTAAATTTCCTACTAATATTGTAAGACCAGTTATTCAGCAGGCCTTTTGTCCTCCTCCCTTCCGGACGTCAGACCAGGAAAAGCTTAATCTGCTCTGCCCTGTGTGGGCGTTAGATGTTTATGTCCACAGAGCTGCCCTGTGGAGGAAAGCTGAACAACTGTTTGTGTGTTTCGTGTTACCTAGAAAGGGGTGCCCAGCATCTAAGCAGAGAATGAGTAAGTGGGTGGTCGAGGCCATTTCACTTGCTTATGAGGCGGCCGGTCAGCCTTCACCTTTGGCTGTACGGGCCCACTCTACTAGGAGTATGGGTGCTTCTAAAGCTTTATTGTCAGGGGTTTCCCTACAAGAAGTGTGTGATGCGGCATGCTGGTCCTCGCCGCATACTTTTGTGAGGTTCTACGAACTTGACCTCAGCTCTACACTGAGGGCACAGGTGCTTGCTTCTTAGTGCACAATGTTCACACGGACAGGTATCTGGCTCCTATGGCGACATCTGTATTGCGTTCCCACAGCGACGACGCAGCGCAAGTTCCCTTAAAAGGGAATGTCTGAGTTACGTATGTAACCTTAGTTCCCTGAAAAGGAAATAAGACGCTGCGTTGCCCTGCCATACTCCCTGCATACCCATGAATGCGTTCCCACAGCGATGACACAGCGTCTCGTTCCCTCTTCAGGGAACTAAGTTTACATACGTAACCGAGATGTTTTGTACTATTCTGATGAAGTAAAAAAACTAAAAGTAAAAATGTTCAGCCAAAAATGGCTGACCAGCACCAGAGGGTTAAGCAGATTGCTAAATTAAAAAATATGGTCTTTAAACAAAATAAGAATTTTTTAAAAAGTTGTGAATCCCTCGATTGCCCTCAGTGTGAAAATATGGATGTCAAAATCATAAATACACTGTTGAAAAGTGTTCAAATATGCAGAAAATGCTAGGAAACCAATGAATGTGCAGGACCTGGAGGATTTTTCCTGAAGAACAGTGCTCAGTTTAAACAAGGGACTCTAAATAAAAACAGTTGTTGATCATCCAGGTAATGACAAACACTATTACGTTTGAACTGGTTCATTTGTGTAAATTCAGTTATAATTTTGTTTTGTGGATTATATGTAAACATCTGATGTGAAAAACAACTTATGTATACTGTGCACATTATGTGATGAGCTAACAAATCAAAATACCTTCTTTATTTCTAAGCTGATAACTTAATGAATTGTTCAGAATCACCATTAAGAATTGAATTGAGAATGCCTTTTAAATTAAAAGTTTTGCCTGTAAAGCAAAGTTTTTCAGGCATTGAAGCTTGATTTCAAAATTCTGAATTTTGCCCAATCCTGCTGGATGACACTAACATGTTGTGATTGTAGCATACGACAGTTTGAAATGTTTATTGTGGAATAATGCCTAATGTTCCACTTCCTTTTGTTAATAAAACAGTAGACGACATACAGTGCACACTGCTCAGTATTCGGTAAGCACACTTGCATTCTGTTTCAAGCCGTGCTCTTTCCCCATGTTTACGTGACAGAGGAAGTATAATTTGCTCAATGCACAAGTGTTCTCCATGAAATGGAAATAGTCCATGCACATGTAAAAACTCAGCAAATGTTGATGTTATTTACTATTAGCTTGTGTCTTATTTACCTGAAGTTGTTGTGCTGTAAGGCTTTTATTATCAATTAAAATGATCAAGTGGCTATGCAGTCAGTTTTCTTTGTGAGGTTTCACTGTGCCGAATTTCAGCCATGCGGTGTTAGAAATATGATTAGTTAAGTGTATATATTTCATTTTTGGTGGATGAAATGCTTTCTCATAGTCTAAAAGTGTCTGAATTGGTCAATAAGGAGCTTTTACAGCAGTGTTTCTGTAAAAAGCAAAACAACCCCATTTTGATTGAGACGGTTTAGAGAACTGGTCAATAAATGCCATTAATGCTGCTGTTCAGCCCAAATCTATAAGTTGCTGGATAAAATTGAAAATTGACTGAAAAGTGACTGAAAAGTTAAGTAACCCACAATTTATGACATAATTCCACATAAAGGTTTTGTCTCAGAGGTTTTTCTCTTTCTTTTCTGTTGTTAATCCGCCAATTGTAACACTGTACTGTACAATCTGTCATGAAAAGCATTTATATTTTAAATTGTAATTTGTAGTCCTACATTGTTTATTGTTGCTTTGCCCCTGGCTTACTTTGAAAATAAAGAAGAGAATGTCTCATAATGTCTCATGAATTTCATTTGTTATATATAATGAAAAATACTAATTAAACAGCCTGTACTCTCAATAGCAAATGTGAAGAAAAACATGAAGGCTTAAACTGTGACAGAATTTATTTACTCTTTAAACAGAACTGGCAAAAATGGCAAAAATGTGTACCTTGTATGCTATATGTAAGTCGCTTTGGATAGCTTTGGAAAAGCGTCTGCCAAATGCATAAATGTAAATGTAAATGTAAACATATAATGTGCGTAATGTACAGGGAGTGCAGAATTATTAGGCTAGTTGTATTTTTGAGGATTAATTTTACAACATTAATAATTAAACAACAACCATGTTGTCAATGAACAGAAAAAACTAATTAATATCAAAGCTGAATATTTTTGGAAGTGGTTTTTAGTTTTAGCTATTTTAGGGGGATATCTGTGTGTGCAGGTGACTATTACTGTGCATAATTATTAGGCAACTTAACAAAAAACAAATTTATACCCATTTCAATTATTTATTTTTACCAGTGAAACCAATATAACATCTCAACATTCACAAATATACATTTCTGACATTCAAAAACCAAACAAAAACAAATCAGTGACCAATATAGCCACCTTTCTTTGCAAGGACACTCAAAAGCCTGCCATCCATGGATTCTGTCAGTGTTTTGATCTGTTCACCATCAACATTGCGTGCAGCAGCAACCACAGCCTCCCAGACACTGTTCAGAGAGGTGTACTGTTTTCCCTCCTTGTAAATCACACATTTGATGATGGACCACAGGTTCTCAATGGGGTTCAGATCAGGTGAACAAGGAGGCCATATCATTAGATTTTCTTCTTTTATACCCTTTCTTGCCAGCCACGCTGTGGAGTACTTGGACGCGTGTGATGGAGCATTGTCCTGCATGAAAATCATGTTTTTCTTGAAGGATGCAGACTTCTTCCTGTACCACTGCTTGAAGAAGGTGTCTTCCAGAAACTGGCAGTAGGACTGGGAGTTGAGCTTGACTCCATCCTCAACCCGAAAAGGCCCCACAAGCTCATCTTTGATGATACCAGCCCAAACCAGTACTCCACCTCCACCTTGCTGGCGTCTGAGTCGGACTGGAGCTCTCTGCCCTTTACCAATCCAGCCACGGGCCCATCCATCTGGCCCATCAAGACTCACTCTCATTTCATCAGTCCATAAAACCTTAGAAAAATCAGTCTTGAGATATTTCTTGGCCCAGTCTTGACGTTTCAGCTTGTGTGTCTTGTTCAGTGGTGGTCGACTTTCTGCCTTTCTTACCTTGGCCATGTCTCTGAGTATTGCACACCTTGTGCTTTTGGGCACTCCAGTGATGTTGCAGCTCTGAAATATGGCCAAACTGGTGGCAAGTGGCATCTTGGCAGCTGCACGCTTGACTTTTCTCAGTTCACGGGCAGTTATTTTGCGCCTTGGTTTTTCCACACGCTTCTTGCGACCCTGTTGACTATTTTGAATGAAACGCTTGATTGTTCGATGATCACGCTTCAGAAGCTTGGCTATTTTAAGACTGCTGCATCCCTCTGCAATATATCTCACTATTTTTGACTTTTCTGAGCCTGTCATGTCCTTCTTTTGACCCATTTTGCCAAAGGAAAGGAAGTTGCCTAATAATTATGCACACCTGATATAGGGTGTTGATGTCATTAGACCACACCCCTTCTCATTACAGAGATGCACATCACCTAATATGCTTAATTGGTAGTAGGCTTTCCAGCCTATACAGCTTGGAGTAAGACAACATGCATAACGAGGATGATGTGGTCAAAATACTCATTTGCCTAATAATTCTGCACTCCCTGTAGTGTACACACAGTGGGGTCCCATTATGTTTTCAGAGCCCCTCTGTATGACAGAGTCCAGTTTTCAAGGTTCTCACTGAGCTGGGTTCAAACACCACATGCTGATAAAACAAGCAACGTCTTTAGCTCCAAAGCCTTCAGTCTATAGCTGGTCTATTCATTATGTCTCCAACCATTCTAAAATAACTATTATTAGTCAAACTGTTTCATGAACTGAAGCTGTGAGCAAAAATTGTGATGGAAAATCTGAAATGACTGCTTTTAATCACCATTGACATCCAGAAGCCTGTAGCTATTTGTAGAGGTGTTTACAAGCCCCCCAGCCCCCCCCCCCCCGACCACATCCGACCCCCCCCACCCCATTTTCTGAAAGTAAAATGTAGTACTGAATTAGATGTACAAATAATTGGCAAAGCACACACACATCAACAACAAAAATAATAGTAAAAAAAATTAAACCCTATATGCCTGTAGGATAATTGATCTATTTTATTGTCTCAGGCTTCCAGAATCATTTTTTTTCTTTTTCTTATTAATAACATTAATAACTTTAATATGAATTTGTTTTCAGGAAGACAAGTTTTCAATTGTAAGCTAAAGAACATTATTTGTAAGCCAATATAGACACTAAACAATTAATGAATGTATGCCTGTTACATTATGTGGACTTCCTGCTCTGACTGTCACACTAAAAGACATATGCCATCTCATTAAAGTGGATCCTGTTCACCAGAGATGTCCTTTTAAATCCTGGTGTTCACACAGATGTCATACTAGTGTAAAAATGAGGTGAATGTTATCAGAAATTGTGCTTCATTAACTAACTTTCAAATCTCCACTTTTCTTCTAAAACTGTAATGAGCACTTTTTTTTTCTTTCCATTTTCTAAATGCATGTTATCAGGCCTTGATTAAAAACACGTAGGGCCCTGGGGCTATAACAAACCCAAGGGTCCCCATAGCCGATCTTGGTGCCACAACGTTTGCTACCACAGAAATAATTTGTATTTAAAAAAAAACAAAATCTTCAAAGCACAGAGATACAATGAGTATATACTGTCTGAATATTGCATTCTAATATTAAGTAGGCCTATATATAAATATTCCAGGCTCCAACACATTAACAGCATAAATGCATTAACTCCAGATATGAGGTAAAAGCAAACAGGTTTCCAGAAACAGCAACAACTTTTGAGCATGCAACTGCCTTAAGGAGTTTTAAAACTGGGAGGTCCCAAATTTGAGCTATGTTGGGGGGTTCGGGGGGCATGGTCCCCCAATAATTTTTTTATTTCTCTGATCTATATATGTGTATTTTAAGATGTTTGTAAATAAATAGCTTTCAAAACTATATTAGTGGGCAGTAGATTACAGTGGGGCAAAAAAGTACTTAGTCAGCCACCAATTGTGCAAGTTCTCCCACTTAAAAAGACGAGAGAGGCCTGTAATTTTCATCATAGGTACACTTCAACTATGAGAGACAGAATGAGAAAAATCACATTGTCTGATTTTTAAAGAATTTATTTGCCAAATTATGGTGGAAAATAAGTATTTGGTCAATAACAAAAGTTAATGTCAATACTTTGTTATATACCCTTTGTTGGCAATGACAGAGTCTCCACAATTGGCAAGTCTCCACAAGGTTATTGAGTATTGAGATGAACTTTTGTTATTGACCAAATACTTATTTTCCACCATAATTTGCAAATAAATTCTTTAAAAATCTAAATACTTTTTTGCCCCACTGTATCTGTCATACCTGCTCTCTCCTCATTTCATCACTCTCATTTCTATCACTCTCCTCATTTCCATCACTCTTTCACTCTTTCTTTTTCTCTCAGTCTCATTCTCTTGCCCTGTCTCTTCCCCTCCTAAAGCGGAGTCTTTTCATTGTTTAACATGTCTATGCTAAAACAGCTGTCAAGTATAAAATGTTTAGTTTAGCTTCTTACGCCTACATCTCACATTGTTTACCGAAATGCGAATTCACACTCAGCAGCTTCTGTGAACATAAAGCCTGCCTACTTTAATTTGATTGGTCATCTCAAATATTTTGACATTGATGAGTGCTAACAGACCGCAGACAGGGCAGCTCAGATAAGAAGATATCCTTGCAGCACTAAAGTGTTAATACTCTATTAGCCAATTATTTTACAACATTTATTATGTAAACATCAGAAAAATACCGGACCTCAGCAACCTCATAGCTGGCTACGGCCATGATTATAGTTGTGAAGCAGCCTATAGTTCTACCTCAACACTTCACTTTACATGGTCGGAGCTATTCAGTCTGGTTCAGCTTCGCCACTGAGCCTTTGCTCTACACATTGAAGCGACAAAGGACCACTTTGTCACTTAGGCTAGAGGTGTTGTAGGGTTATCTGATGCGTGGGATCCAAAAAACGAAGCACTTACAGTCCAGTACTGTATTTATCACCTTTTTTGTCACAGTTACGATGCTCAAACACATAGTAATCCTCATACCCACTCCTGACACAGTAAAAAAATGTTGCTTCCCTCATTACACCTGACCTCACTTCCTCTCTGGCTACCTATATACCCATTAAACCCACACTCCCCCCAGTGTCTAACAGTGGAACTACAACAGACATTTAAATAGAGCATAATGGCTCTTGCACACATGATGGTGCGCTTGTATCAAATTAAAACGGATAAAACGACTGCCTGGCGCTCATTATCACATCAAAAGAGAGGCAAAAGTGCCGAAGTGAGTTTGTCACCGCTGAGAGGATCCAGCTGCTCTTGCGCTGCGACTGCTGGATGCTCGTGCGGTTTAATCAGCCGTTTCATCACCTGGATTTTGATGTTCCCATGCACTTGCAGCACTCCAGTAAAGGGCCCTGTCCCAAATGGCACCCTAAACCCTTACGGTCCGCACTTTCACGACGTAGTGCCGCTTTGACTACCGTGCGGCCTCGGCAGAAGTGTGCATCGAGGGCGCATATCAACCTCAAAGGGGTGCTCACGAGTCCTAAAATGACAAATGGGACAAAACGGGGGCAACCGCAAAGGGGGCGCTCGCAAGACCTAAAATGACAAATGGGACACCCTGCGGCCTCGTGGACTTAACGGACACCCGCACGCAGTGGCCATTGTAAGTCCACAAGACCTAAAGTGCACATGAAGTGTGCCATTTGGGACAGGGCCAATGACAGTGCTTAATATGTGCGGGCGTGGTTGGGTTTGGCAAGCGGCCCACCAGGAAAAGTTTAGGTGCTCCCGATCGACTGTCAATCACTTCCATGCTCGGGCCCTGGGGCTTCAGCCCCACCTAGCCCTTATGTTAATCTGGCCCTGCATGTTATAGATCGTCAACAATTTATCTGTGCATGTTTCATTATTTATTTATTTTTATTTGACCTTGTAATGCTTAATCGACAAACTTCCCTATGGAGAATATGCAGGACTTTTCCAACCATTTAGTCCACCCCTGCAAGCACGCATTCATATGCCTCCTCTTTTGAGTGTAATAGCCACATCTCAAAATTCTATTGAATTGGAAGCTTGTTTCTGACACAGAAGATTTATTTTTAAAAAAAATAATTTGTATGACTTTTTTGTCATAATTGTTATCTTATTTTATCAGAATTGCGACATATAAACTTGCAATTGCGAGTTATAAAATCCATTTGTGAGGAAAATAAGAATTGCGTTAAACGTTAAACTATTGGCGTAGAAGCCCTTATTCTTATGATGCAATGAACACATCAGGTGTTATGGGAAGTGTTCCCAGGTCCAGCTGAAGTAATTTATGCAGCCTAACAATCATTTTAGCCTACATAATTTGAATTATAGAAATTGATGTGTATTATGTGTATGCTAGGTTAAAGAGATGGAACTTGCAACCATTGTTGGCTAAAAATGCTTTTGGGAACCGGACCCCTGATGAGTTTTAAAGTCTCGATGAAACGGAAGTGGCAACATATCTTTTCTTCTGTATTGTGACAAATATCCATATGGAAGCTTGTTTCCGCCACAGAATAAAAAAAAAAAAAGGTAATTGCGACTTTTTATCTTACAATTCTAACTTTATAACTTGCAATTGCGTGTTACCGTTTCACAATTCTGACTTAGTAATTAATCCAAATTGCGTGATATAAAGTTGTGATATAAACTCAGGTTACAAAGTGCAAGCAACAAAAAAACAAAAAAATGCAAATCCGTGAAAACGATGATGTCATGCACATGCAAATTACATGTTCAGTCTATACACGTTTCCTCGCCACCTAATGGCCTGGCAGCAGAATGCAGCGTTTAGCCATTTTCACAGATCCATGTGAATGGGGATCGTTTTTGGTCTCGCCTGTACGTGGAAAACTCAAAGGAAAAACTTTTCCGTTTTAAGCATATTGTGTAATTTTGTTTCGTTTATTTGTTATCTACTTGCAATACTCCTGTTGTGCCAGCAATCCGCTGAGGTGTGTGCTCTGCTGTTACCATCATCATCCAACAAATCTGCAAGAGTTTACCCGTGTTGCCGTGTGCCCACAATAAAGTATTGTCTGGATCCTAATTGAGGTCCTAGGTCATTGAGTGACTTATATACAAGTAATGGTACTTTAAAATCGATCCTAAATGTAACTGGAAGCCAGTGTAAAGACCTGAGAACTGGTGTGATATGGTCATATTTTCTGGTTCTGCTCAGAATCCTGGCAGCAGCGTTCTGTATGAGCTGCAGCTGTCTAATGGTCTTTTTGGGAAGGCCGGTGAGAAGACCATTACAATAGTCCACCCTGCTGGTGATAAAAGCATGAACGAGTTTCTCTAAGTCTTGCCTGGAAACAAAGCATCTAATTCTTGCAATATTTTTGAGATGATAGTAAGCTGATTTAGTTATTGCTTTGACATGGCAACTGAAACTCAGGTCTGACTCCAAAATCACACCAAGATTCCTGACTTGATTTTTAGATTTTAGACCTTTAGCCTCAAGATATGCGTTCACCTTGAGAATTTCATCTTTGTTTCCAAATGTAGTGATTTCAGTTTTGTCTTTGTTTAACTGAAGAAAGTTTTGGCACATCCAACTGTTAACTTCTACAATGCATTTGCACAGAGAGTCAGTGGGGCTGTAGTCATTAGGTGATAGGGCTAAGTAGATCTGGGTGTCGTCAGCATAGCTGTGGTAAGCCATTTTGTTATTTTTCATTATTTGGCTCAGTGGGAGCATGTACAGGTTGAATAGGAGTGGTGCAAGAATTGACCCTTGTGGGACTCCGCATGTCATGGATGTCCACTCAGACTTATGGTCACTTATACTCACATAATAACCTCTCCCTTCTAAGTATGTCCTGAACCATTTGAGGACCATTCCGGAAAGCCCAACGCAATTTTCTAGCCTGTCAAGAAGTATGTTGTGGTCAACAGTGTCGAATGCAGCACTGAGGTCGAGTAGTACCAGAATTGATGTTTTGCCTGTATCTGTATTGAGGAGAATATCATTTATTATCTTTTTGAGCGCTATCTCTGTGCTGTGATGCGGTTGGAAACCAGATTGAAAATTGTCAAAGTATCCGTTTGAGTTCAAGAATTTGTTCAGCTGACTGAAAACAACTTTTTCAATGATCTTGCCTGTGAAGGGGAGATTAGAGATTGGTCTGTAGTTTCTCAGTATGGAGTTATCCAGATTTCTCTTTTTCAGAAGAGGCTTAACTACTGCGGTTTTAAGGGAGTTTGGAAAAGTCCCAGAAAGAAGTGAGGCGTTTACCACTTCTAGGAGATCTTCTTCTAAACAGTTAAATACACTTTTGAAAAAAGAAGTGGGGAGTGTGTCAAGAGCGCAGGTTGATGTTTTTAGGTGCTGTACCGTTTCTTCTAAAATTTTACCATCAATTGCTTCAAAATCAGTCATAGTAACTTTCTGAGGTTGTGGTCTGATCTGACTCACCCCAGAGCAACTCAAGGATGTGCTGATCGCATTTCTGATATTATTGATTTTCTCAGAGAAGAAGAAAGCAAAATCACTACATTTGCTGTCTGTGAGCATTTCATTGGGAATGTGACTCGGAGGGTTTGTTAGTCTTTCTACAGTAGCAAAAAGAGTGCGCGTGTTGTTTATGTTTCTGTTTATAATATTTGAACAGAAGGACTGTCTAGCTTTGCCTAGTTCCACAATGAAAGCATGAAGACTGTCTTTATAGATGTTGTAATGGACTACAAGTTTTGTCTTTCGCCACATGCGCTCATCTTTCCTGCATTGTCTTTTCATCAATTGCACTGCTGTTGAGTTTCTCCAAGGTGCTTTTTGTTTGCCACTCTTTTTTCTGACTTTCACAGGAGCAATATCATCAATTACACTCTTAACTTTTGAGTTAAAAGAGTCAAGGAGAAAATCAACAGAGTCCGCAGATATGCTTGTTGTTAGAGATATAGCCTTCATAAACAGCACACTAGTGTTTTCATTTAAGCATCTCTTTTTGACAGAGATTGATCTAGTTTCAATGGCAAGAGAGATTGATATATCAAAGAAAATACAGAAATGATCAGCCACATCCTTAATAACTATCGATGAAATGTTTAGACCCTTACTGATAAGTAAATCTAGAGTGTGTCCACGATCATGTGTGGGTCCGTGTACATGTTGTGTCAAATCAAGTGTTAAGAACAGTCATGAGATCTTTTGTTTTACTGGATTCAGCATTGTCAATGTGAATGTTAAAATCCCCAGCAATAGCAAAACAGTCATACTCAGATGAGATTGCTGATAACAGCTCTGTAAAGTCATCAATAAAAGCTGGACAATATTTTGGAGGCCTGTAAATAATGATAAGCAGGATGCGTGGAGCACCTTTTAGCACAATGCCCAGATATTCTAGAGACAAATAGTCACCAAATGATACTTGCTTACATTGATAGACATCTTTAAAAAGAGCAGCGACCCCCCCACCCCTCCTGACTGCCCTGCAGACACTCATAAAAGTAAAGTTAGGAGGGGCTGTTTCATTGAGGACTGTTGCACTGCAGCTGTCTTCTAACCACGTTTCATTTAGAAGCAAAAAATCTAGGTTGTGTGTGGTTATTAAGTAATTGACTAGAAATTATTTGTTTTTAAAGGGTTAGTTCACCCAAAAATGAAAATTATGTCATTAATTACTCACCCTCATGTCGTTCGACACCCGTAAGACATTCGTTCATCTTCGGAACACAAATGAAGGTATTTTTGTTGAAAGCTGATGACTGAGAAAGGCTTGAGGTAGGCCTCCATTGACACTTGTACATTCACACTCACAAGACCCATAAAAAGGCACTAAAAACGTTGTTACAAAGTCCATCTCACTACAGTGGCTCTACAATAATCTTATGAAGCAATGACAATAGTTTTTGTGCGGGAAAAAAAATAAAAATAACGACTTTATTCCACAAGTACTTGTCTTCCTCGTCTGTCGTCCTCGAACTGCAATCCTTTGTAAAAGTCTGTGGCAGTTTGTGCAGCAAGTAGAATCTAGAAGAGGCATTTTCTCATCCTTTTGAATGTAGGCAGCTGTGTTTTTCCTTCTCCGGAATGTAAGCTGAAGGCAGTGGGAGGCTGGTCGGTTGAAATATTCAGCTTTTTGTTTAGTAATCCAGTCACCAGAGTTTTTAATTTTATCATTGGAGTCAAGCTTTGTCGTTTGAGCACTGTGTTGATTTGCTGAAGTTGAAATTATGAGATAAAATATAGAAGCGATAGAGAAAAGCGCGGAGCTGTAAGCAAGAGCGTCTGAACAGTAGCGAAGCAGGAAGTGAAAAGTCACGCCTGTAGTGTATGCTTCATCGCGATAATTGCCGTTACTATGCGCCGCCCTCCCTTATGTATCTTCCGGGTATGCCGTCACATCTACGTCATGACGCAACACCAATCAGGATTGGAGTAGTTTCATTCATACTTCAGACATGCTGTTGCTAAGGGAGCATCCTTAAATTCGTCGTTCCGACACAGTGCTCGTTCCCTTTCTCAGGGAACAAGGGTAGACATAACCCGAGCTGTTTTCACAGCCGCATAACACTCAAAATTGAGCTCAGGTGCATCCTGTTTCGACTGAACATCCTTGAGATGTTTCTACAACTTAAAAGAGTCCACCTGTGGTAAATTCAGTTGATTGGACATGATTTGGAAAGTCACACACCTGTCTATATAAGGTCATACAGTTAACAGTGCATGTCAGAGCACAAAACAAGCCAAAAACGTAAATTAAACTATGTTAAAATACAGTGGCAAGAACACAGAATCTGTGAAAATGTGAATAATTTAACTAAATAAGAGATATCATACAAAATGCATTTTATTTTGTATTTAGTACTTTCCTGAATAAGATATTTTACATTAAAAATGTTTACATAAAAAACTTATTGAATTTGAAGATCAAGGTAAATTGTTCTCAATATGTCTTCTGGGAAACATGCAAGTCTTCTGTTGCTTCTGAAGGGCAGTACTAAATGAAAAAAAAAAAGTTATTTAAACAAAATAAGAAACATCTGGAAATCTTCATCCTGCTCAAATAAATTCAGCTATTTTTTGTCTTGTGGACTATATGTAAAATATTTTTAAGTAAAATATCTTATTCAGGACAGTACAAAATAAAACATAACATGCATTTTGTGTGATCTCTTTTATTTAGTTAAAATTATTCACAGTGGTTCACATACTTTTTCTTGCAACTGTATTTGATACGTCCATTTATTTTGTTATCCTGTAACAATGCACTCAACAACAAAAAAGCTTGTTGGTCTAATTTAATAAAATCATGACACATATTTCCACACAGCTGAATAGACTGATCTGAACTTAAACTAAATTCATCTTAATTCATTGAGATCACACCAATTTCGTTTGACATAATCTGTGAGCCTTTCCTGAACATAATTCATTCTTGTTGATCCAACCAGTGCCGTTGCTGGTTAAATTGGTGCCCTATGCAGAGTTGGCAAGTTTAGGCTTAAAACCAGGATGCTTCTACACCAGCGCTATTCACTTATCATTTCCCTCTGATTTTAAGCATACGTTAAGGGTTTAAGGGGAGGGATATGTTTAGGATTGAATTTTTGGTCAGGAATGTTGTTCCTGGATCAACAAAATATGTTGTGTATGGCAAGCCGTTTTGACTTTTATTCATTCACAGGATATGAATTCTTGATATCAACAATTACATTTTTACTAGTTAAAGGGGTCATGAACTGACTTTTATTTTTTATACTGTTGTCTGAGGTCAACATATGACATTCGCATGGTTTTTACATTAAAAAATATCATAATTAATAAGAAATAGGCTATTTCTGCCCTGGTTTTGAGGCTCTCTCAAGGAACCCTGGGTTTTTGATGGGCATGCCGCACTGAAGACTTGGAAGTAAACGCCCACGGCTAGGGTTGGATAACAGTTTTGCATATTTAATGAGCTTCAGCTCACCTGTGAGTAGGCTACACAAGGAATTGTTTTGAAAGCCTGTGAGAAACGCCAACCAAAATGATTCGTCCCACAGGGCTCGCAAAATATCTTTAACACAATGATTTATAATATTGATTGGAATGTTATTACTTGGCCCGCCCGATCGGTGGATATAAGTGTGAACCATGCATCACACACACACACACACACACACACACACACACACACACACACACACACACACACACACACACACACACACACACACACACACACACACACACACACACACACACACACACACACACACACACGCATGGGCGTAGATTACGCGGGGGACGGGGGGGACATGTCCCCCACACTTTTAATAAAACGTACATTCGTCCCCCGCACTTTTACCGGGTCGCACCGGTCCTAGTCGACCCGCTCTGTGCGGGATTCGAACCGGCGTCTAGTCGCAACCGCTCTTACTGGCTTACGTCTGTTACACAAGCAAGTTCTCGTAGAAGCCAACGTAAATAAATCTAGATTTAAATTCAAAGACACTAAATAATCTATACATGACCTGTCATTTTATTCGTATCCAAAAATGAGGCGATCTGAACACTATGGAGTCTCGTGCAACACTCCAATTCATACTCGAAGCCACAGGGCGCGCTCTCAAAGAAAAAACAAAACTGATTCATAGAAGTAAAACCCTGTCACGTTCCAAAGGCATTCAGCGCTGTAGCAGCAGCTGAAGAAAAAGAATCGCTATGACTGATGAAACGTGACAACAGACACGTTTGCGACAATATATGGTTTGTGTTTTTCCAGCTATCTCAAGGTATTTATTGACAATAAAGAATATGAATAATGCAGTGCTAACTGACAGCCTTTTTAATGTTTAGTATCTTCTGCTTGCCAAGGCTGCATTTATTTAATGAAAAATACAGTTAAAACATTAATATTGCGAAATATATTCACATATATATTCACAGATGTTTTAATTTGTAATGATATAGCAAAGTGTAATTTATTCCTGTGATCAAAGCTGAATTTTCAGCATCATTACTCCAGTCTTCAGTCTCACATGATCCTTCTGAAATCATTCTAATATGATCATTAGATGAAAAGGAAACATTTATGATTATAATCATTGTTGAAAACAGCTGTGGAAACCAGGATGCATTTTATTTTTCAGGATTCTTTAATGAATAGAAAGTTAAATGAACAGCATTTATTTGCATTGAATAAAGCATGTATACATCTTTTGTTATATTATAAATGCCACTTGATCAATTTAATTCATGTTTGATGAATACAAGTATTAATTTCTCTCTTTTTTTATCTTACCACAAATGTTTGAATAGTTTCATGATTTCCACAAAAATGAAGCAGCACAAATGTTTTCAATATTGATAATAATCATAAATGTTTCTTGAGCATCAAATTAACATATTAGAATGATTTCTGAAAGATCATGTGACACTGAAGACTGGAGTAATGATGATACATTCAGCTTTGATCACAGGAATAAATTACAAAGATTTTTTTATTTTTTACTGTATATTCACACAGCTGCTTTACATTGGGATACTATTTCACTGTATTACTTTTTTACTGCATTTTTTTATTAAATAAATGCAGCCTTGGTGAGCAGAAGACTTCTTTCAAAAACATTTAACAATTGTAATGTTTCCAAACTTTTGATAGGTACTTTATGTTTTCTGCCTTATTCAGTGATATTTTTTTTTTACAAAGCATAAAAACTTAATACACAAGTGTTTGTAGTAGCCTACATAAAGCAATCATAAAATTGGCATAACATATAGGGAAAACATTATAGATATGAGTGGTTATTGTTCAGCAGTGTATTTGATATCTTACTGAATTAAAAGCAAGAGATGAGATCAATTAAATCTGTGAATTAGACAAAGGTCAGGAAAAAAAATGGTATTACACCTGACCTTTCTGTCCCCCTCACTTCTGAAAAGATGGCCACGCCTCTGCATACACACACACACACACACACACACGCACACGCGCCAAGTACGTTGCAGATTGCATGATCAAAACTTCCGTGATTGTATTTTTCCTTCAAATATCAAGTCAAGAGAGTGAACGCACATCAAGAAAGGAATGTTATTTCACTATTTAAGATAGCTCGTTTTGGTAACCCGTCTGAAAAACACATAGCCCCGGGCTTTTGTTGGGCTTTGCGAGCCCTAGCCCATAACGTTACATGTCTGAGTCTGATTCCGATTCGCAATGAACCTTCAACACCACAAATAAAGGATTATTCTGCCTTTGACAGTGTGCTAATGTTCAGTTAGACACGTACACATAATCAATAGATATCAAACGATCTGTAACAATGCAATACTGCACATATAAAACAATTTTTTACTCACATAAGTGTTGTTAATCTCATCCTGTCTGCAAATCCAGTATCTTGTTTACAAACGAATCCAGTGAAATGAAAGAACAGAAAGAACAAATGCCTTCCCCACGTGAGCTGGATATTCATTAAAAATAAAGTTCATCCATGGATTCATAATATTGGAATCCGAATGAAGCTAATTCGGTATGTTTAGAAATTCTATCCGGTTTAGCACCATGTAGGCCTGTGTTATGTTAGTGGCACGAGTTGGTGGGCGGGACTACAGAATCAGGCGTTGTTCTTCTTCTGTTGAGGCGGTGCTTCACTACATTCTGACGTAATAGCCTGGCATATTCTGAGATAGATCGTTTGCTGGGCCTGGTGTCAATAAAAGCTTTTCTTTGACTAACAAGGAAGTTTTCAGCTCTGAAACTTACAGGATATTCTTATATTACTATGACCTTTTGTATATCAAAAGCTCAAGGGAAAGTTGATTTCTCAATTCATCACCCCTTTAAAATGCCAATTCTTGATATCAACTCAATTTTCACTAGTTAAAGGATTAGTTCACCCCAAAATGAAAATGTCCTGATAATTTGCTCACCCCCCATCTCATCAAAGATGTTCATGTCTTTCTTTCTTCAGTCGAAAAGTATGGTGGCCCAGTAGTGCACAACACAACGCAATTTAAATAGCATTCATAAGTGCACAACACAACGGAATCAAGCCACAACACAACGGAAAAGCCACAACACAACGAAAAGGCCAGAACACAACGGAAATGATCCCGAACAGTAGGGGGGTCTTGGAGTGCTGTAAAGTTTTTTTGGGTAAAGCGCGTTTGTATTAGTCTTCACACGTGTGCTTTGTAAACACGGGGGCGGTACTTCTGCCTACGTCTAGCATTCCGACGTGATTACGCCATCCTTAGCATCTTGCAGATCTGCGCAAGATGAGCAATTTAGGTTAAAAAAGTATATGTTGTTTTTTTTTTTTAAATGACTGATCGTTTCGCTAGATTAGACCCTATTCCTCAGCTGGGATCACAAAGAGCCTCTGAAGCCCATCGAAGCAATTTGAAACTGCATTGATTTGGACCTTCAGCATTTTGGTTGCAATTGAAAACCATATGATGAAAAATCCTGGATTGTTTTTAACACTTATTTTAAAACTTAATTTATTTTTGATTGAAGAAAGAAAGACATGAACATCTTGGATGAGATGGGTGGGGGTGAGTAAATTATCAGGAAATTTTCATTTTGGGGTGAACTAATCCTTTAAAATGCTAATTCTTGATATCAGTAATCAATAAAGACATATCACCTATAGCAGGGATGGGCAACTGGCGGCCCGCGGGCGGGTCAATTTTCAGATACCACAGAAATGTTGGTTTCACGGGTTTTACCGCATCTGAACAATTTCCCAAATGATAATGATACAGTATACCGATAGAGGGCGCCTCCTACGCAAAACACTTAGTCGGACCTGCTTCACTACAGTCAACGATGAAGAGAGAGAACCATGAGAGGTAAAAAAAGAAAACTGGATCAAGAGAATCGTACTTTTCAGATGAGATGGGAAACAGATTATCTGTTTACAGAATTCAAAGGTAGACCTATGTGTTTAGTGTGTTTGGAAACAAGATCAGTATTCAAAGATTTCAACTTAAGTCGACATTACAATACCACACACAAGGACAAATATGGAAAGTACACCGGAGCTGCTAGGGCCGCTGTTATAGCTGACCTGAAAGTGAAGCTCAATAAACAACAGTAAAAAAAAAAAGTATTTTTACCAGAATAACATCCACACAGGAGTCTGCCCTCAAGGCGTCTTACTCTGTGGCGCTGGAGCTTGCTAAAGCCAAGAAGCCCTTGTCAGATGGCGAAATGGTGAAGAGGTGTGCACTGGAAATGGCCAAATCATTTGGAGATGAGGATTAGGGATGGGCATTTCAAGCAAAAATAATATTCGAAGATCACTGGGAATTATTCGATTTTTATTCGAAAATCGCAACTCCTCCCCCGCATGCACGCATGTAAAGGCTACACGCATATAAACAGAGAGAGAGGGAGAGAGACCATTTACACTCTCAATCTGTATGATAACAAACTGTTTAATTCATTAGGGGATAGGCTATATCAACTCAAGCCTTATAATTAGTGTAACATGCTGAAACATATGACTGTTATTTGACATCGCCCCAAGTTACCACAACCGTTAAATGCCTAAAGTCTACAGTGTGCGCGTGAGGCGATGTGTTCTTCTTCTGTTGTCTCAGGGTGTTTTTACTCTGGCAGTTTAGTTTGAAATGGAGCACGGTTCGCATGACAAATTGCTAATGTGAAAGCTTTCATACAGAGCTTGGTGTGCACTGAGGTACCGAACCCGAGAACACACAACCGGAATTCGGTTGCACTCGAAGCTGTGCCGCGATTGACGTGAATGTGCGAACAACACTCGGGTGTGCACTTGTTCAGGAAGAAAAGTAACCAGCGCATGCGTTTTAGCCGATTGCAATGTCATTAGTTCAATAACATACACGTAAGTGATGATAGTGTTGATGATTTACCTGAGATACGATCACGAGAGCGAGCCTGCAGTGTATTCGCGCATAGAGTGCAATCAGGGCAGCAAATGAATGGCAATTCACGTCTCCTCAAAAGAGTCAGTTTGCAAGCAGCAAAGCCGCCTTCCAGCGACACATATACGGTAAACCTGTTGTTTACTCAGCTGCACATAATAGCACCAAATTAATTTAGAAAAGCCCAATATATTTGACCCGCGTTCTGTTTACTATCATGCCCGTGCACGTTTGTGATGACGTTAGATGAACGCAAACGAACTAGGGTTCAAGTTGAGTGTGAAACCAGAACAACACTACGGAGGCGGAGGGAAGAATCACGCTCGGACCGCAGCAAACATGCCCAGTATAAAACACCCTGAGAACTGACTGACCGCTTTAGGTGCGTTATTGGCAGCGCCTCCCTCTGGTTACATGAACGCGTCACCACCACACCGAATACATGGGGATTTTTTTGAGGACGATAATCGCACAAACTATTCGATAGTCTATAATTAAATCGACTATCGAATATTCGAAAATCGCGACCCATCCCTAATGAGGATATGGCTAAAAACTTTGAAACTGTCTCCTTGTCCCGTCGCACAGTGACACGCAGAATTTTTGACATCCACAATCACGTCGATGGCAAACTGAAACAAGTCATGCACGACTGCAAATACTTCTCATTAACCTTGGATGAGAGCACAGATGTGACGGATGTTAGCCAGCTACTGATTTTCACTAGAACGATTGACAGTTCATTTGTTGTACACGAAGAACTTTTAAAATTGGTGTCGTTGCACAACACTACAAAAGGGACGGATATTTTCAACGCCGTTAACAGTGTTGAATGAGTACAATGGTGGCTTTGACAAGCTGTCAGCCGTCGTTACTGATGGCGCACCTGCGATGCAAGGAAAACACAATGGTTTCACCGGGCTCCTCCAACAGAGTGGGGTGGACTGTCCTATACTGCACTGCGTCATCCATCAGGTGAGTTGTTTTATCTTCAGCTCACTTTTTATGATTATGAATATGGGCGGCCTTATGAGATCAATATGACAGGATGTGTAGATTTTAGCGCTGAATCTTATCTTATTTAATTCTACAGGAGGCTCTCTGTGCCAAGAAAATTAACTTCAGTCACGTTATGGATCTGGTGACTAAAGTTACAAATCTCATCCGAGGAGGGAATAGGTCTCTCAGTCACAGGAGGTTTATAGCTTTTTTGGATGAAGTGAGCGCGGCGTATGAGGATTTACAAATGCACACTGAGATTAGATGGATGAGCCGAGGAAAGTGTCTGGAGCGGTTTTTTGCGTTGCGCACCAAACTTCCTGTGTTTTTGGAGGACAGTGTTCGAGGCGATACAAGTGCCTACACCCGAAAACTCAGAGACACAGAGTTTCTTTGTGATATGGCATTCCTTACGGACGTTACCTCACACCTCGATCACCTGAACACACAGTTACAGGGGCGAGGCCAAACTGTATCCGACCTTTACGCACACATGAATGCATTTCGGTGTAAATTAGAGCTTTTCAAAGAAGGATTTTCATCCAATCGTCCAAATTTTGCACACTTTCCCGCTTGTGAAGAGATGCAGAGAGATGTCCCTGAATGCGAGAACATGCAGCCACGAATAGCGTTATTCACGGACCCCCTCTCTGCTGCTGTCAGCGAGCAACCCTCCGAGTTGCAGCTTGAACTCTGCGAAATTCAGTCAGACCCGTTTTTTCAAGCAAAGCGCAGTGAGAGGGGAGCTTCATTTTGGAGGTTACTACCAGAGTCCCGCTTTCCACTTCTCAGGGATTTTGCACTGTCAATGGCCAGCATGTTTGGGAGCACGTACATCTGCGAGAGCAACTTCTCCACAATGAAACATATAAAATCGAAAGAGAGAAACAGGATCAGCGATGACGTTCTGTTTCAGCTCATGAGGATTGGCTGCACTAACATTGACATTGACATCCAGTCTATTGTACGCCAGCAGGAGAGACCACAAGTATCTCATTAACTTTAAACTTTTCCCCCCTGTAGGTGAGATATAGCCTATGGTGGAAAGTATGCTTATGTTTTTCTGAGAGCCCACAATGTTTGCACTGGAATAATAATAAATTAAAAAAAGTTTGCTACTCAGTAATGTGTTTTGTTTGTTTATGTTAAAAGTTCATTATTGAATAGGAGCAGAAAAAAATAGAGAGTATGGAAATGCAGGTTGGTTCACTAAACATTACAGAGTCTGTAATACAGACATACATATGTTTTGTTCTTCTAAAATGGTAGCTCTAATTTTCCAATATCCCATTAAGTTTTTTCGCTTAATAGGCTACTTTTCAGTTTTGTGCCATCATTCATTGTTTTTTGAGAGCCCAACATGTTTGCACTTGAATAATAATAAAAAATGTTTGCCACAGTAATGTGTTTTTGTTTATGTTAAAAATTAATTCATGAAAAGAAGCAGAAAAAATAATTGAATATGGAAATGCAGGTTGATTCACTAAGCAGAGTCTGTAATACAGACATAAATACATTGTTTTCTTCTAAAATGGTACCTCTAATTTTCCAATATCCCATTGGTGGAAGTGCACAGTCACATTTGGCCCTCTGATAGTGACAATAAAATATTTGTGGCCCTCACTATCATCAAAGTTGCCCATCCCTGACCTATAGGATGCCATTCAAATTCAATTGTTTTAACAATTAGCATTTCTGATATCAATATAATTTCAGATTACTAAAATGGCTTTCTTACTAATAACAATCACATTCATTATATCAGCATTAAGGAAACAGTGGATGCTGTTTGTTTTTCTGGAGAAGCAACAGCGTTCTGCAAGTGTGCTTCAAACCTTTTCAGGCTTTCAAATGGTTTTTAACCTTGATGGTGTTGAACATTTCATCAGACATGCATTTACTAATTTCTGTGTGAATTAAATGTATTGATTTTCGTTGGTTGCTAAGAGAAATTAACTCTAATGTTAACCTTCCTCGAATGGGATCGGTATTCTATTGTAGGCCTATTCCATGACCTCCAGAAGATTCACGATCACATTATGAAAGCTTTAGAATAGCAAGCTCTGAAATAAGCTCAATGACTCCCATTGATTCTTTTCCCAATGCACCTACTTGGTATTTAATGAAAAGTATGTGAGCTAAGAAACGCCTGACTTGACATGCTGTTCTTTGCCTTGAAAGCCTGAACAGGTTTAATTCAAATCAAATTGTTGATATCAGTAATTGAACTGTTGATATCAGATATAGAATTAATAAATGACAAATGAGAGTGCAAATTACAATTAAGTAAAAAATAATTAAGTAAACTGAGCAAACAGCTAACATTTTTGTGCATGATTATTTGCTCTGCATAGCTCTTCCCTGTTGTCCACAGATTTGGGGTCCAGTCAACTGAGAACCACTGCCCTATATTGCAAACAACTTACAAAGTTTAATGCAAAGTTTAGGATTGTGATTTGTCACACTCCATCTGCCCAATGGGCAACAAAAAACTGGCTTACATTACATTTTACATTTGGCAGACGCTTTTATCCAAAGCGACTTACAGTGCACTTATTACAGAGACAATCCCCCTGGAGCAACGTGGAGTAAAGTGAGGGGGGGCCTGGGAGAGCCATCCCACACCCATCAGAGTCGGGAGGTAATATGTTGTTGGACTTGTCAGTATTAATTCTTTACTAGTAGTTCTAGCGGTTTTCTTAAATAAAACGAATATTTTACAGTGCATTGATTTATTTATATTTAATTTTATGCATGCAAGTGGCCACTGCACTCATCCCCCTGTTGTTGTTGTTGTTGCTGTGGTTGTGGAGCGCCTCCACACTGGGGAGGAACCACTCTACCGTGACGTGTTGTTATCGGAGTAAATAGTGGGCTCAAACGGACGGCGAAGTGCGGTGGTTGGTTACTCTGCTTTAAAGCTTATAAAAAATAATTTGCGCACAAAAATAAACTAAAACTAAGCAAATTCAGGAGCCAGAAGAGGCGAATGAAAAGTTGCGCGCGCTGTGAGAAGATTGTGTGTGTGCGCTCATCCGAAGGTCGCAAACCCATGTCTCAGATAGCGCGCAAATATTGAGTTCCCTTTCGTTCAGTCACTACGATGTATGTTAGTGACTAACAAATGGGGGTTTCGCTTTGAAGCCTATCATTTTCGAGCACTTAGAAAACGCCCAATGGCGTGCAAAACCATGGGCATGCGGAATTTGCATACGTAACTCCGCCTCACCGCGTGAGTATAAAAGGAAGTACGTGGCAATATCGCATTATGTTTCTGCTTTCGGAGCCAAGAGTACCTACCTCTTCAATCCTCACAAGCTTTCTGAGACTCTGTCAGCTTCTTCGAGACGAGCAGCGATCTGGTGAGATCGATCTCCGTTGCTGTCTATGGGCACATTCGCTGCTCGACGTGTTTCTAGCCAATAATGCCGAAACTTACCTCCTTCATCATTATATCCCACATTTTATAGTGGGGCGGGTAGCTTATTCAAAACTCTCAGATTCAGGCATATTTTTTTTTAAGTTTACACAAGCTGATAGACTAAATGATAGACTGATAGACCAAATTACCTGTCAATGATAGACTAAATTATTTTTGTCCCGCTTACTGAAGTGGCAACATGCCCCAACATGCACCTCCCACTTCTTTCGTCATAAGACCGCCTTTCTGGAACAGCATTTCTAGGACCCTAGCAGAGATTTAGTTGTTTAATTAATTAAGCTTAATTTGTATATTTTCCTAACCAACCTCTAGCCCTAAGCCTACCAGTTAGTAATAATGATATTGATTAAACTTAACTAATATATTGTCCTAACCAACCCCTAGCACTAAACCTACACTCTTAAAAATGGTTCTTAGCAGAACCCTTTTTGATGCTAAATATAACCTTTTTTATAAGGTTCCATAAAGAACCATGTTTTGAAAGTGTTATATAGAACCTTAATGGTGTTATAAATAACCTTGTTAATAGTTTATTTGCATTAATATTAGTATATTAGTATCTTCGTATAATATAATTAATTATTAATATAATAATTAATATATATTTTTTTATATCTATTAATATTTAGTCCACTATCTAGTTTTATAATATTGTTGCCTCTATTTGGGTTTTAAATAAAAAAATAAAAAACAGCATGTTGTGTTAATTAGGTACTTATAGTTTTTTTTATTGACATGGCAAATTGTAGCAAAAATGACAGTGCTCACAACAGTTGTAGCTGAATTCATAAACAAATAACATCAACTCGGAACATGATGTATAGATGTAATAAAGACCAAGTTCCAGTGAAATATCGTTACAGTCCTCTATGTGTCTTTACGTCCTTCGTTATGTGTGTATTGTGAGTGGCAGTTTTTCTCTGCAGATGATGAGTTTATGGGTCTGGACAACATATACACAATTGAGTTTAGAGTTACAGTTTGTCTGTACATCACTCAAAAAAATGATACGTTGGATTTACTTACATTTTTTTTTATGTCAACAGGTTCCACGTAATTGGATTATGTTGAATTTAATTAACATTATTTATTTCAGTAAACTTATGTTTTGTACGTAAGGTTAATTCAATGCCATTTAGTTAAATCAGGTTAACATTCTTAATTTTGTCCAAAACTATTCAATTTAATTATTCTAAAATGGATATAAAAAAACAAACCAAAACAAGTAATCCAGTTTAATTGATTCTTTTTATTTTGTGAAATACTATTTTTACAACATTTAGAAAACCTTTTACCTTCTTATTGGCTAGCCAGAAGATGGTTTTGTTACATCCATGGCATGCCCAAAGTAGTTGTTTTTTTTATTATTAAAACAACTTTAATTGTTATTAGCAGGTCCTCGCCCCAAGCACATGCTTCACCACAATGGTAACCTCCAAAAACATTAACAACTTTTAAATACCAACATTACAAAACATTAAGCATTATAAAGTCTCTCTATTTTCTCATCTTGTTACAAATGCATCAAATAGCACTTTATTTAAACATTTACTCTCTGAATTCATCCCCTTTGCAAAGCATGATGGGAAGTGAAAGTCTTTAGTTACTTGAAGTTACTTGATTGAAACATGTTATTTCAAAATGAAAACATCAAGTTATGTCAAAGAGTAACAGTTTTAAGTCAGTTTAACATGAATCAATTACATTTGAACCAGAAACCTGATATAATTGTGTTAAATCAAGATGAATTGCTTAAATAAAGTGAACAGCATCATAAAATAATTTTTTGACTGTAGATTATGTAAAACAATTATGTTTACGAAGGCCAAACCGTATGTGAGCCCTTTAATGTGTTAAAAGGAAAAAGTGACAAAGTCATGGGATAGCTTTAATGTTTTTGTGACTGGGTATGTTTAGGCAAAAAGTAATAATTAAAAAAAAATCTAATATTATGGATTTTAAATTCAATAGCTCTGTTACTTTCTTTGTAGAGAAGAGAAGGTATCCTTATTAAAAAGTTGCTCACACTTTTAAACTAAAAAGAGAAAAGGTTACAACATTTTAAAACCAGTTACAATATTTAAAGTTAAAATGTATAGACAGACATTTTAAGAAATAAATCATTTACCTTTCTGCATCTACACCATTACATTACATAAATCGTAAAATCGTCACAACCAGCGACGGTACCCATACAAATTAGAATAATATTCTTGGAAAGAGAGGCAACAGCAGCTGGCTGAAATGAGCGACCACCCAAGCGTCAGTAAGCACCCAGTTGAGATTGCGCTCATTTGACTGGTTTAAATGTGAGAAACCCCCCTAAAACATCAATCATATAAAATAATAGATTCCTAAGATTATATTTATAATAATAAAATATTGTATTTCTATGTAGCAAGAGTGAAAGAGAACACGTTATACTCGTAGCTCAACTCAATTCAGAAAAAAAAGAATTTTTAATTATTGGACAAAAAAGCTCCACAAGTAGTAACCTAGAATACTGTCTAACACTTGATGGCTGCTCTGTCAAGTCCTCGTCGTCAGTGAGGAACCTGGGTGTGCTCTTTGATACCAATCTTTCGTTTGAAAGCCACATTTCTAGCATCTGTAAAACTGTATTCTATCATCTTAAAAATATATCTAAATTATGGTACATGCTCTCAATGCAAAATTCTGAACAGTTAGTTAATGCGTTCATGACCTCAAGGTTAGATTTTTGTAATGCTCTACTGGGTGGTTGCCCTGCTCGCTTAATAAACAAACTCCAGCTGGTCCAAAACGCAGCAGCTCGAGTACTTATTAGAACCAGGAAGTATGACCTTATTAGCCCAGTTCTGTCAACACTGCACTGGCTGCCTATTAAACATCGCATACATTTTAAAATCTTGCTTATTACTTACAAAGCACTAAATGGTTTAGTATTTGAGCGATCTCTTAACATATTATACTCCATCACGTCTACTGCGGTCTCAAAATTCTGGCCAGTTGATAATACAGAGAATATTGAAATCAACTGCAGGTGGACGATCCTTTTCCTATTTAGCACCTAAACTCTGGAACAGTCTTCCTAACATTGTACAGGAAGCAGACACACTCTGTCAGTTTAAATCTAGACTAAAAACACATCTCTTTACTATGGCATACACATAAAACACTTTTTCAATTAAATGATTGTTAGGCTGCATTAACTAGGTCAGCCGGAACCGGGAACACTTCCCATAACACCTGATGTACTCGTTACATCATCAGAAGAATGGCATCTACGCTAATGATAGTCTCTCTGTTTTATCCCGAGGTTTACCGCAGTCAGCCGGATCCTGGCCTTATCCAGATCAGATGGTGGACCTGCGCCCAGAGAAGACCAACACATGACCCTGAAGTGTCCGCAGAGACCATGTCAATTAGACTCCCCTGAAATTGCATCATCGACACGGCATCCTCAATAAACCCGTCTCCGGCGTGATGACTCCAACTGTTCGAATATTACAATTTGATAATTGTTAAATCGATATGTCATCCTCAATAAACCCGTCTCCGGCGTGCTGCCTCCAATCCTTCGAATATTCCAATCTATTATGACCTCTGACCTGTAAAGTTGCCAGAATAATAATAATACACCGTTTGTTAATTGGCCAGAGGAGAACTGGCACCCCGACTGAGCCTGGATTCTCCCAAGGTTTATTTTTCTCCATTAGGTCACCTGATGGGGTTTTGGTTTCCTTGCCACTGTTGCCTCTGGCTTGGCTTGCTCAGTTGGGGACACTAAATTGTTCTAAATTTTATCTAAACTAAATATCCAAGAAATCTAATTATTAAACTAAATTAACCATATAAACTAAATTACTGATCTAATTACTGATCTAAAGCCCACACTGTCACTGTATGATAATTGAAATGAGCTGATGACATAACCGTTTTCTCCAGAATGGCTATACGGCTGAATAAAATTATGCTGCATTATTTTCCTGTTTAACACTGTAAAGCTGCTTTGAAACAATCTGCATTGTTAAAAGCACTATATAAATAAGGTTGACTTGACTTGACTTGACTCAACAGCGGCTGAGACTGGCAGCCACCAGCTCGCTCAGAATCCAACTGCCAGCTGCCACCGGCCAGCTACTGGCAGATCACATAACCACCCAGAATCAGACTGGCAGCTGCCACCACCCACTGACAGATCACATGATCTCCCAGTGGCGGCTCCTCCCAGCCAGTTGAAGATTGAACCCCTACTGCAGACATGCCTTGTTTATACTTTCGTCTGTCTCTGCAGCGCAAGCCTCCAATTTCTGCGCTCTCCGTTGTGCTGTTCTTTGAAATGACAATGGGCGACTCGGGGTAATTGTTCTATAAACCATCAGGAAACCATTTAGTAAACTTGACCAAAACCACACTACAAAAAAGCCTTAAACAAGGCTTCAGATGGCACTGGTGCCTTACTAGAGTGGCCAGCCTCGGGAAGCACCTTTCATTTGCTTGCTTTCCACCAGCAGGAGCTTGTACTACTTTTTTTAATATCGCGTAGCATATTTTGCAATATGAGCATCCCTACACTGCTGTGGACGTTGTTTACTTCATTAATGTGTTTACTGTGATAATGGGAGTAGAATTTGGTATTCGGTTTCGGATTCAGCAGAATCTTAACCAGTGGATTCGGAATTCGGCCGAATCCCAAAAATCTGGATTCGGTGCATCCCTACTTAGTATATAGCTAGAGAAAGTTTTTTTTCTTTAGATGTATCATAACTATGCTCTTTCTCCCCAGAGAACAGCAGGAACAGTGACAGTAGCCGCAATGGTTTAATCTTCCATCTCATGGCTAACCCAACCAAACATGTCAAGTCAGGCGTTTCTTAGCTCACATACTTTTCATTAAATACCATGTAGGTGCATTGGAAAAAGAATCAATGTGAGCCATTGAGCTTATTTCAGAGCTTGCTATTCTAAATCTTTCATAATGTGATCGTGAATCTTCTGGAGGTCATGGAATACATACAAGGTTAACATAAGAGTTAATTTCTCTTAGCAACCAACAGAAATCAATAAATTAATTCACACAGAAATCAGTAAATGCATGTCTGATGAAATGTTCAACACCATCTAGGTTAAAAAATGTTTGAAAGCCTGAACAGGTTTGGAATGACACGGATGTGAGTAAATGATGAGGATTTCAACCTCTATTCAAAACATAAAAAGACATAAAATGAAGAAATATCTAACATTCCAATTGATTAGTGAATTCATATTTTAAATATTTTTATGCTGATAATATAATCTGTATAAATCAAAATCATGCAATATTTTTTCATTACAACTATAATTAATGTAAAATAAAAGAGCACAATAGAAGCCTTTTCAGTAATTATTTCAGTTTTGAACCCACTGCATATTTATAAATAAGCTAAATAATTAACATAAGCAACACAATATATCATATAACGGTTAGGTGCAAATACTCGTCAAATCATAAAAGTATGAATGTTCAAAATGAGGCAACAATTTCAACAAGCAAGAAACAGAGGGAGGAGAACAGAGAAAGAGAGAGAGAATGTGTGAGCCAGAAGGTTAAAGAAAATGATAAGTGAAAGGACAGAAGTGAGCACCTGTGTGCCCCAGGACAATATCGGTGACACTCACTACCGGCAGTGACTCATCTGTTAGACCCTCAGCTCATCACCTTTGTTGTACCTGTGCGGCGCCCTGATGCCTCTAGATTATAGAGTACAGCAGCCCCAATCACAATGGACTTGATAGCAAAAGAGTCTCCTACAGAAACAACACAAATATACCCATTAAGATAATTGCTCAAATCAAATTCAGACTGATTGGCTAATGACGAAAGGAGGCTCTTCCATTGACTCATATACTACTTAGATAACCTCTCGAATTATTTGTGATTTGTCTGAGGTTGTTTGTCTTTCACCGCAGCCCTGTTATCACTCAAATATGTTTTATTTTTTTGTGACACTGTGGTTACAGGGAAAATAATGTCAGTGAGTTTGACTTTTCGGTAACACTTTACAATAAGGTTCATTAGTTAACATTAGTTAACTACATTAGTTAACATGAACTAATAATGAACTGCACTTATAAAGTATTTATTTAGTTTTGTTAATGTTAATTTCAACATTTACTAATGCATTATTAAAATCTTTACTAACGTGAACAACACATGAACAGCTGGATTCTTATAAATCAGAATCAGAATCGGAAAGAGCTTTATTGCCAAGTGTGCTTGCACACACAAGAAATTTTTCTTGGTGCTGAAGCTTCCAGTGCACATATACATTACAAAAACAACAAGGACATAGTAATACAAATTAAGAATACTAAGAATAAAAATATGAAAAATAGTTTAAAAAATATGTCACAGTTACGTTTAGTCAGAATAAACATTTACAGATTATGAACATATTTACAGTATTTGAGTAGTATGAATATATAAACATAAATACACCATTCTTCCTGGAGGTGCATGAGGAGCTCACGAGGTTGTGGACTACCCTCACTACCCTCGACGGCGGACCAGCCAAGGGGTACACGAGGATCCCACCAGTGGAGCGCTCCGTCGCTATGCAACTGTGTCCGGCGACCGCCTCTAACTGGCGTGGTGACCCGCGTCACCCATCTCGAGCCTGTAAGTTCTCCTCCGGTCTGGGAAGGCTTACAAGGCTTGCGGACAGGCTGTGTCTGCCTTGCATGCCATGGCATTGCTTCAGGTCCACCAGGCCCAGGCAATCATGGACATGCACGAGGGTAGGCCTGACCCAGAGCTCCTCCGGGAGCTCCGGACGGCGACGGACCTCGCCCTCCGGGTGACGAAAGTCACCGCCCGTTCCATCGGTCAGGCGATGTCCACACTTGTGGACAACAAGTATCGGTTCCTGGACTCCCCCATTTCGTCGGCCGGGTTGTTTGGCGACGTGGTCGAGAGCTTAGCCCAGCAGTTCTTGGCCGCCCAGAAGCAGACGGAGACCATCAAGCACATCCTGCCCCGGCGGCCCGCTGCTGTCTCCACCCAGCCGCCGGTGGCTCCGACTGCTCATCGCCGACGTCTGTGGTGCCATTGATCCGTCTGGTTCAGAGTCTGGGAGCCTGGCTAGCGCTTCCCAGCCCGTCTCGGTGGCTCCTCCATACCATCAGACTCGGCTATGCGATTCAGTTCGCCCGGCGTCCCCCCAAGTTCAGGGGCGTTCGCTTCACGACAGTAGACGCGGAGATCGCAGTCCTACTGGCGAAGGACGCGATAGAGCCGTTCCCTCCAGCCGATATGAGGTCCGGGTTCTACAGCCCGTCCTTCATTGTACCCAAGAAAGGCGGCGGGTTACGGCCGATCTTGGATCTGCCATTCTTGAACCGGTCCCTTCACAGGCTGCCGTTCAGAATGCGTACGTTAAACGTGACCGACTGAAAGGGAACGTCTCGGTTACGTATGGTAACCCTCGTTTGCTGAAGGAGGGAACGGAGACGTACGTCCCGTCGCCACAGTTTCTGTACCATCACTGCAGGGCCGAGTCACCAAGTTCAGCTCCTCAATGAAAAACAGTGTGCATTCGCTCTCGCTTCCTGTTTATACACGCGGGGCGGGGCGGGGCGGGGCGGAGCGCGAGATGCAAATCTCGCATGCCAATTGTTCATTGGCCGGTTCTATATAGCTCGAAGCTGATAGGGGCTCCCAGAAGTGATCCCAATTCGTCAGTACGTCAGATGTACGTCTCCGTTCCCTCCTTCAGGGAACGAGGGTTACCATATGTAACCGAGACGTTTCCCCAGTCTCACGAGCTGTTGTCGGTCTGTCAGGAAGCTGGAGATCCACTGACAGATTGAGGATGGCATGGAGAGCTGGGTCAGTTTAGCTGAGAGATGAACCAACGTTAACAAAGATTTATTAATTGCTGAAGAGAGGTCTTGTTCATGGTTAGTTTGTGTTAACTAATGTTAATGAATACAACCTTATTGTAAAGTGTAACCAACTTTTCTTGTGCTCCAGCAGAATGTGCAATGTCTGGAAAGAGGAAGTTAAAGGGGACATAACACAGTTTTCTGCCAATCTCATGTTAATCTTGAGTACCTATAGACTAGTATTGCATCATTCATATCTCTGAAGAGTCTTTAGTTATCATATTTATGAAAGACTGATACGCTGTACGGATTCTTTCCGAAAATAGCCAAACTAGTGAAGGTGTGCAGTGGGCAAAGCTAAAGAATCTTGCACACGGCACACTCCCTGGATAACTTTCGATTCACTTTACGGTCCTGTTGATAAGATTATATGCAATTATGCGCTGCTTGCCAACAAAACACACATTTGATGCTAGGGCTGTAACGATTTAACCAAAAATAAAAACCTTGATTAATTGAACATTTTACCTCGATTATGATTAATGAACTTTTTTTTTAAAAAAATTTAAAATGTTTTTTGCTTTCCATTTTTTGCCCTCATAAGGTTTTTGAGTAAGTTCCTGATAAGGTTTTTACTGTAAATATTTTCTACCATTAAAAGGTGGACATTTTTTTTTCTAATGAAAAAGTGCCTTTCTTTGTGATTTTAAAATACTTGAAGGAAACGGTTCACTTTCAGCAGTTATTGTCTATGGGGCAGATTTCTGTTTGTTGTACATCCGATACAGGTAAATTAGCACATTACATTTATCTGACTGCATTAATGAGAGAGTGATAGTGTGTGAATTACTAATACCGTCTCTATTAAGCTGTGGTTTGTAGCCTACTTACTTCAAAGGTATTAAAATATATGCCTATAATGGTTGAGTTTCTAAGCTACTTTAGTGACATTAGGCACCGGGGGTGGATGAGGCACCGGGGGTGGATGAGATCCACCCTGAGTACCTCAAGTCTCTGGATGTTGTGGGGCTGTCTTGGCTGACACGCCTCTGCAGCATCGCGTGGCGGTCGGGGACAGTGCCTCTGGGATGGCAGACTGGGGTGGTGGTCCCTCTTTTTAAGAAGGGGGACCGGAGGGTGTGTTCCAACTATAGGGGGATCACACTTCTCAGCCTCCCCGGGAAAATCTATGCCAGGGTACTGGAGAGGAGAGTTCGGCCGATAGTGGAACCTCGGATTCAGGAGGAACAGTGTGGTTTTCGTCTCGGTCGTGGAACACTGGACCAGCTCTATACCCTCTACAGGGTGCTGGAGGGTTCATGGGTGTTTGCCCAACCAGTCCACATTTGTTTTGTGGATTTGGAGAAGGCATTCGACTGTGTCCCTCGCGGCGTCCTGTGGAGGGAATATGGGGTCCGGGGTCCTTTTGCTGAGGGCTGTCCGGTCCCTGTATGACCGAAGCAGGAGTCTGATCCGCATTGCCGGCAATAAGTCAGACTTGTTCCCGGTGCATGTTGGACTCCGGCAGGGCTGCCCTTTGTCGCCGGTTCTGTTCATACATTTTATGGACAGAATTTCTAGGTGTAGCCAAGGGCCGGAGGTTGTCAGGTTTGGGGACCACACGGTTTCGTCTCTGCTCTTTGCGGATGACGTTGTCTTGTTGGCCCCTTCTAACCAGGACCTTCAGCATGCACTGGGATGGTTTGCAGCCGAGTGTGAAGCGGCTGGGATGGGGATCAGCACCTCCAAATCCGAGGCCATGGTCCTCAGTCAGAAAAGGGTGGCTTGCCCACTTCAGGTTGGTGGAGAGTTCCTGCCTCAAGTGGAGGAGTTCAAGTATCTAGGGGTCTTATTCATGACGCATCTGTTCCGGATGCCTCCTGAATGCCTTCCCGGGAAGGTGTTTTGGGCATGTCCAACCGGGACAAGGCCCCGGGGAAGACCAAGGACACGCTGGAGGGACTATGTCTCCCGGCTGGCCTGGGAACGCCTCGTGCCCCCCCGGAAGAGCTAGAGGAAGTGTCTAGGGAGAGGGAAGTCTGGGCATCTCTGCTTAGACTGCTGCCCCCGCGACCCGGCCCCGGATAAAGCGGAAGAAGATGGATGGATGGATAGTTCGACATAATACACATCTGATGGTCTAAAATCGCTTTAATAAGCAAACTGGCAGGCCTTAAAACACATACAAATGACAAAGCTTTGTGAGGACACAGGTGAAAGTTTGATTTAATTGATATTTGGAGGGAGAAGTTTCCAAATGTTAAATCTTACACTTGGGGTAACAAAAATCGCTCGAGACTTTCTCGTTTAGATTATTGGCTTGTACCATACTCTTTCAAACTTTATAATGTTTCAGTTAATATTCTCCCTTCCCCCTTAACAGATCACCACACTATTATCCTTTCTACTCCTCTATCCACAGGACACTCAAATATACGTTCTAGATCCTCTTATTGGAAAATTAATTCCTCTCTAAATTGGGAGTTACTAAAATATGAAATAGGAATGCGTATTAGGCATTTTAGCAGCAATTTGGCAAAACAGAGACGGTATGAAGAGGAGAAGGTTATATCAAAGATCATGACACTTCAGAGTAAAACTCAGGAAGGTTTATCTGAAACTGATCTAACAGAACTTGCAAAGCTCCAATCTAAATTAGACAGTATTTATAAATACAAAGCTGAAGGCTCTTATGTTCGTTCAAGGAGGAAATGGCTAGAACAAGGAGAACAAAGCTCTGCTTATTTTTTTAGAATGGAGAAACATAACGTCTCGGTTATGGATGTAACCCTTGTTCCCTGAGGAGGGAACGGAGACGTACGTTAGTGACTAACGAATGGGGGTTTGCCTAGAAGGCTATCATCTTCGAGCATATAGAAAACGCCCAATGGCGTGCTTTTTGAATTTGAATACGTAACTCCGACTCACCGCGTGAGTATATAAGGAAGTACGTGGCAATACAGCATTATGTTACCTGCTTGAGGAGCCAAGACTGAACTCCCGCGTTCCAGGTAGCACAGCTGAAGTGGCAACAGAACGTACGTCTCCGTTCCCTCCTCAGGGAATGAGGGTTACATCCGTAACCGAGACGTTCCCTTTCATTTAGTCACTACGACGTACGTTAGTGACTAACGAATGGGGGTTCAATAAAATCAGCTGTCTTCCAGTGCCCTGCGTAAGTGTGAGTTCCCTGTCGTAAGACTAATACAGATGAAGGACTCACGCTTAACACAGGATTACCAAGGTACACTGGGAAGCATATCCCAGTGAAGGAATGCCAAGATGCCTGCCCGTAGGGAGGACTTAAGAGTACACATATGACCCGCTAAGGGCTGCATATGGGAAAACTCTAGGGTACCAGCCGCAGGTGGAATTTTTAACCCTAGGGGTGGCAGGGGCTTGCCAACGGAAAGACACCTGCTCGCAAGGGAGGCTAACGGTGGAAATACTCATGTGGGGGTTGCCGGAGGGGAACCATGCACACGGGGCACCTGGCCGGACACGAGGGTCTGGGCTCGTGAGAGGGCAGACACACAGGTATCGGCGTAAGCGGTGCTGGAGGAACTCAGGGCTCTCAGGGCCTCTGAGCCTGGCCCATTACCGGCCCCTCGGGGGGGCGAGTACATAGCTGGACACTGGCTCCACTCGGAGATTGTAGAATCTGGCGAATGTGTTTGGTGTCGCCCAGCCTGCAGCTCTGCAGATGTCTGTTAGCGAGGCGCCATGCGCTAAAGCCTAAGAGGAGGCCACACTCCGAGTGGAGTGTGCCCTGACCCCAAGGGGACATGGTCGACCTTGCTGCTGGTAAGCCAAAACAATGGTGTCCACTATCCAGTGAGACCAGGGCCGTTTGAAGGACTTTGGGGGCCCCAAGCAAAATGGACATGGAGGCCCCCCCCACCCCCGCACGCACGCACGCAAAGCGTACAGGAACCACAGCATAGCCATACAGTTTAAGTTCACGCATAATTTGTAGTGCAAATACTGTTGTTGCATATACTGTGCATAAATAAAAAAAAATGTTACAGTGCAAATACTGTTGTTGCACATACTGTGCATAAATTTAAAAAAAATACAGTGCAAATACTGCTGTTGCATATAATGTGCATAACATTTTAAAATATTGCCACACAGAATAAAGTAACTGTTCAAGGTCCATTGGTAACTTATTAAAGTAACGTCATATATTTGCATAAACTGTAAAATCATGTTCCTCTGCCTCTTTCTGGTTAAATAATGTTTATAATACCTAATAGTTAATATAGCATGCTATATTAACTATTCCAGGTTATTTATGCATAGCATAAACAATAGTTAGTAGCCTATAGCATGCTATGCCACTTTAATCAAAACCTATTACAATGCTATAGCAATGTCATGTCATTAAATATGATAAACAGTGATTCTGGAACAGATCTGCGTCTTCCTTATCCCGTTAAAAAACATATTACAGTATGTAAGTTAATCATATTCCGTCCGTTCAGAAAAAAAAAAGTTGCACTAACTGTTCGTTACAAGCAGCATTTGCCGTCAGGCAGGTAAATTAGCTAACATAAACATATTTTTGCTAGCCTACCTGCTGCAAAATTACACCATTTTTGTAGAAGACAAGTAGAGCTATTTTATCCAGTGTAATTCATCACTTACCACTATCTTGTTTCTTCTTATCCTCCTCTTCTTTTCTCTTTTTTCTTTTTTGGCTTCCCGAAGCATAATTCCGCTTCATGATGCCTGCCGAGTGCCGAGGATGTTTTGTATTTTGCCGCTGCAGAGATCGCGTGATTGGCTGCTGTCAGCGACTACTGAGAGGGGCCCATTGAGGGGGATCCCGATAACAGTGTCATTGCACTTTACTGCATTGACTATCAAAGGAGCGCTCACGCAGTTTGTCGTTGCATTTTATTCTTAACCTGTCGTTGTCTTGGGGCCCCAGGCCAGCTCGGGGCCCCAAGCAATTGCTTGGTTTGCCTGCCTTGTGGCGACGGGCCTGAGTGAGACAGCCTTTGCTTTGAGAGAGCTCTTCCCTTCCACTCTCCACCATAACAGACAAAGAGCTGGTCTGAGGTCCTGAAACACTGCGTGCTGTCTACATAGGCGCGGAGGGCGCGTACTGGACAGAGCAATGCCAAGGCTGGGTCTGCCTCCTCCAAAGGCAGCGCTTGCAGGTGCACCACCTGGTCTTTGAACAGAGTGGTGGGAACCTTGGGCACATATCCAGGCCGGGGTCTCAGGATCACGTGAGAGTTAGCCGGCCCGAACTCCAGGCACGCTTCGTCAACCGAAAAAGCCTGCAGGTCCCCGACCCTCTTGATCGACGCCAATGCGGTCAGCAGAGCCATCTTCATTGACAGAAATTTAATATCAACTGACCGCAAAGGCTCAAAGGGAGGTCTCTGCAGAGCACTTAGAACTACTGCGAGGTCCCAAGAGGGTACGAGAGGAAAGCGAGTCTCCTCGCCCCCCTCAGGAACCTGATGATCAGGTCGTGCTGACTTACCTTCTTGTCCCCCAAGAGATCGTGGTAGGCAGATATAGCGGCCACATAAACTTTAAGGGTGGAGGGAGACAGCCTATGCTCCACCCCCTCTTGGAGGAACGAAAGCACGGACCCGATCGGGCATTTCCAGGGGTCTTCTTGGCGAGAAGAGCACCAGGTGACGAAGAGGTTCCACTTCAACGCATAGGCATGCCGAGTGGACTCTGCCCTAGCGGAAGTGATGGTGGTGACCACCGGGGGTGGTAGGCCACTCAAACCTGCCGCGTCCCATCCAGGAGCCACACGTGGAGGTTCCAAAGATCGGGACGCGGGTGCCATAGGGTGCCCCGTCTCTGAGTGAGGAGGTCCGGTCTCAGAGGAATCGGCCAGGGAGGGGCTGTCGCAAGGAGTAAGAGTTCGGGGAACCAGGTCCGGCCGTGCCAGTACGGGGCGACCAAAAGGACCTGCTCCTTGTCCTCACTGATCCTGCACAGGAGCTGTGCGAGTACGCTCACTGGGGGGAACGCATATTTGCGTAGGCCCCGCGGCCAGCTGTGCGCCAGTGCATCCGTGCCGAGCGTGCCCTCGGTCAGGGAATAGAACAGGCTGCAGTGGGAAGAGTCGTGGGAGGCAAACAGATCTACCAGCGCGTCCCCGAACTGTTCCCAAATCAGCTGGACCGTCTGGGGATGGAGTCTCCATTCTCCCGGGAGTGGCTGAAGCTGTGAGAGCTCGTTGGCTGCACGGTTCAGGGCTCCCGGAATATGGACAGCACAAAGGGACCTCAGGCGCTTCTGACTCCATAAAACGAGGTGGCGGGCGAGTTGAGACATACGGCGGGAGCGTAGACCGCCCTGGTGGTTGATGTACGCTACTACGGCCGTGTTGTCTGTCCTGACAAGCACATGTTGACCCCTCAGCAACGCCCGGAAGCGGTGCAGGGCGAACCGTACTGCCAGTAACTCGAGGCAATTGACATGCAGAAGGCGCTGGGGTCCTGTCCAGGAGCCCACGGCTGCTTGTCCATTGCACATGGCACCCCAACCCGTGGCAGAGGCATCCGTCGATATGACAACATGCCTGGAAACTCGTTCTAAGGGCACACCGGCCCGTAGAAAACTGAGGTTCGACCACGGGGTGAGTAGGCAGGCCCTGTAGGCAGGCCCGAGTCACTTGTACCCGGAGCGTGCCAGACTGTCATGCCCACCTCGGGACTCGAAGGCCCAGACGGGCTAGGTGATGGAGCACCCGATCTCTGTGTCCGCAAACCTGCTCCCGAGAGTGGCCCAGTATGAGCCAGTCGTCGAGGTAATTCAGGATGCGGACCCCGTGCTGCCGAAGGGGCGCAAGGGCTGCCTCGGCAATCTTCGTAGGAACGGTCTGTGTCGAGGAAGGATGGATACATGGAAGTAGGCATCCTTCAGGTCGATCGCTGCAAACCAATCGTCCGGACGAACGCATTCGAAAAGGCGTTTCGCAGTCAACATCTTGAACGAAAGCCTGTGTAGGGTTCGGTTCAAGATGCGAAGGTCCAGGATTGGCCGTAACCCACCAGTTTTCTTGGGTACAATGAAGTAGGGGCTGTAGAACCCCAACTTCACTGCGGCTGGAGGGACAGGCTCGATCGCACCCTTCGCCAGCAGGGTGGCAATCTCCACACGCATGACGGGGCGTTGGCCCCGATCTTGGTATAGCGGACACCCCTGAAACGGGGAGGAGCCTGCGCGAACTGAATCGCTTAGCTGAGCCTGATGGTCCGCGGGACAGCCCCGGAAGCTGTAGCCATGCTTCCAGAGACTGTACCAACGGGGTCATGCAGAGCACAGACGTACCCAGGGTGGGGCAGCGAGGCAGCGTTACCGGCCCGGACAAGGGAGGCTGTTGGGCGTCCCGGTGTGGGGGCACGGTTAACTGCTGCGTCCCGACAGAGGAGACCAGGGAAGGACGCACGTTCCACCGGGGTCTGCTCTGAGGGGAGGCTGGCGACAGAGAGGGATGCCAGTGGCGGGACCCGAGGGTGGCGCGCACTGTCATCACCGATCTCTGGGTGCTCAGGGATGGGATTGTCAGTTCTTTCTTTAACCACATTAGGGTGAACAAAAGATTCTCCCCCGGCCCTCCACCGGGGGAAGGAGCGGCCTGCTGCCGTCTCCTGGAAAGAACCGCCCATCCCTGAGCTGTCCGTATCAGGAGCGCCGCTTAGCCTGGCATTTCTTCGCGGGCTGCGGGGCTGGAACGGACGGGGACGCCTTCCTGCGGTTACCTCTGCGCGGCCCGGGTGGAGGCTGCTGCTTGGGTTGTGCAGAGGTTGAGGGAACCGCAGGAGAGCGTCCGCGGCGGCGAGCAGGCTGAGGCAACTGCGAGGGCGGCTGGGTGGAGGCAGCAGCGGACCGCCGGGGCAGGATGTGTTTAATTGCCTCAGTCTGCTTCTGAACGGCCGAGAACAGTTGGGCGAAGTCCTCGACCGGCCCGCCTAATAGCCCACCCTGGGATATGGGGGCGTCGAGGAAACGTGTTCGCTCAGCGTCCCGCATATCGGCCAGGGTGAGCCATAAGTGTCGCTCCTGGACCACGTTAGTGGACATCACCTGACCCAGGGAGCGCGTGGTCACCTTCGTCGCCCGGGGAGCGAGGTCGGTGGCGGCACGCAACTCATTGCTGAGTCCTGGGTCAGCTCCTCCCTCGTGCATGTCGCACAGCAACTTGGCCTGGTAGGCCTGAAGAGTTGCCATGGCATGCAGCGAAGCTGCGGCCTGCCCCACGGCTCTATAGGTCTTCGCCACCAGGGATGACGAAAACCTACAGGCTTTGGAGGGGTGCTTAGGATCGCCGCGCCAGGACGAGGCACTCTGCGGACACAGTTGCATCGCAACAGAGCGCTCGACCGGGGGGACCCCAGTGTACCCTTTAGCCACAGCCCCATCAAGGGTGGAGAAGGCGGAAGAGCTCGCCAAACGGTCACGGGAAGACAACAGGTTCTTCCAGGACCGTGCGACCTCTTCATGTACCTCGGTAAAGAAAGGAATTGGGGGAGTGGCCGAACGGGTGTCCGGACGCTCTCCCAAAAACCAATCATCCAACCGCGAATGCTCAGGTCAGGGCGGAGGGTTCCACTCCAACCCAAGCGCAGCGGCGGCCCGAGATAGCATGGCTGTCAATTCCGGGTCAGACTCGGACAATGCTGGAACGCCCGAAGGCGGCAGCACAGCTGAATCTTCATCCTCGGATGACTCCAGCCCACCTTGTGATGCGGCGATGGACATTTCCTCGTCCTCCGCCGCACCAAACGCCACAGTTGGGACAGCATGAGCCGGCCCCGATGTAGACGCCTGAACACGGAGTGGGTCAGGTGCTTGAGAGGGGGGTGTGGGCCGAGGCATGAGCGTCGATGCATCATTCCACACCATCACCCTCAGATCACCCTGGCCACCAGCCAAAGTGCAGCCTCGCTTGGAGACCGCAGATTGGGGTGTGGCAGAGGGGACTCTCGCTCCGGCATCAGCACGAAGCTCACAGAGTCTCGATCGTAACACCGAGATGACCATGTTCCCGCAGTGGGAACATGAGTCATCCACAAGCGCTGCCTGAGCGTGCTGAAAGCCCAAACACGTCACACAGCGCTCGTGCCCATCAGAAGACGGAAGAAATACACCGCACCCAGAAGTGCACGGACGAGACATCCTGAAAAGGACGCGTCACGTGCAAGCTCTTTTATGAGAGGAAGCATCGCGGCCGATGCCGAAGCGCCCAGGGAAGCACACACCAGCTGTCAGACGGACCACTGAGCAGATCAGCAGGCAGGAAGTATGTGATCACTGGAACGCGCCATAACACCAACACCGACCGGAAAGCTGCTCGTCTCGAAGAAGCTGACAAATCTCAGAAGGCTGTAGGAGTGAAGAGAGGTACTCTTGGCTCCGAAAGCAGAATATAATGCTGTATTGCCACGTACTTCCTTATATACTCACGCGGTGAGGCGGAGTTACGCATGCAAATTTCGCATGCCCCATGGCATTGGCACGCCATTGGGCGTTTTCTATATGCTCGATGATGATAGGCTTCTAGGCGAAACCCCCATTCGTTAGTCACTAACGTACGTCGTAGTGACTGAACGAAAGGGAACTCTAGGAATCTTTCTATTGGTTCGCTGCAAATTAATGGCACCTTGACAGATAATTCTAAGGAAATTTCCTCTTTTTGTAGTAATTAGTTTTATTCAGAACTTTATAAATCCAATTACTGTAAGGATTCAGCCTTCCTTTTCTCTGAGTCATTAAAGGGGGTTAAATCAATAACCAAAGATGAGCAGCTGGCTTGTGATAAAACTATAACTATCACAGAAATAATTGAAGGAATTGAGGGTCTTAAAAATAACAAATCTCCTGGAACCGATGGCCTTACGGCCGAATTTTACAAAAACTTTTCTAAAGAATTGGCACCGTTCCTACTAGAGATGTTTTTGGAGAGTATTCAATCAGAAACTTTACCTTCTAGTTTGACACAAGGGCTGTTAACTCTTATACCGAAACCTAAAAAAGATATTACTTTAATAGATAATTGGCGGCCTATTTGTCTTCTTAATAATGATTATAAAATATTAGCTTTGGCTTTGGCCAAGAGACTTAAGTGTGTTCTGAACTCAGTTATTGATGAAACTCAATCAGGATTTATGCCAAAAAGACATATAGCAAACAATATCCGACTTGTTTTAGATTTATTAGACTATAGTGATTTAGTTAATGATGACAGTCTCATTCTTTTTGTAGATTTTTACAAAGCTTTTGACTCTCTCGAACACAAGTTTATTTTTCTATCCTTCAAAAAGCTTGGGTTTGGTGATCCATTCTGTAAATTTATAAGAACTCTTTATAATAATGCCAGTTGTTCCATCAACCTTAAATCTAAGGACAATTCCAATTGTCGAGAGGAGTTCGCCAGGGTTGCCCTGTTTCCCCTTATTTATTTCTCGTGGCTGCACAACTCCTTTCCTCATTTATTTCAAGTAGTCATCTACAAGGTATAAATATTGCCAACAAACATATACTTATTCAGCTAGCTGACGACACTACCCTGTTTTTAAAAGGTGAATCACAGATTCCGATTGCCATCCAACACATACAAATTTTCTCTAAAGCTTCTGGTTTAAACTTAAATCTTTAATAGCTGTTAGCTATTAAAACCTGTCCTTCTCTTTCCCTTTACGGTATTCCAGTTAGGTCACAGGTGACCTATCTTGGTTTATCCATTTGTAAGGATGATAAAGTCAGGTGTAGACTAAACTTTGACCCAGTTGTTGGGAAAGCTAAAATTAAATTCAATTCATGGTTACAGAGAGATTTATCTCTGAGAGGACGAACCCTTATTGCTAAAGCTGAGGGTATTTCAAGGGTGACCTACCCTGCTCTCTCATTATATGTGGATAAATCTACATGTGCAGATATTGATAGAATGCTATTTGATTTTCTGTGGAAGCATAAGAGGCATTACATTAAGAAGTCTGTGATTATTAACAATTATGAATGTGGTGGTCTAAACTTTCTAGATTTTTCTTCCCTAAACAATACTTTCAAAATAAATTGGCTTAAACAGTATTTAACAAACCCGGTTTCATTTTGGAATATTATTTCTAATTTTATGTTTTCAAAAGTGGGAGGTCTCCCTTTTCTATTATTGTGTAACTACAACATCACTAAACTGCCCCTTAAATTATCAAATTTTCACAAACAAGTTCTTTTGGCCTGGCACCTAATTTATAAACATAATTTTAGTCCTCACCGGTACTTTATTTGGAATAATTGTAATATTCTTTATAAAAATAAGTCTTTGTTTTTCCCAAATTGGTTTAATAATAATATTACTTTGGTCTCTCAAGTAACAGAGTTTTTAAACAAAATATAGTATACCTGTCACTCCACGAGAGTTTGCTATTGTAATGGATGCCATTCCTTATGGAGCAATATCTCTTCTCAGAGACTCAGCCAGTTCACAAATTTCTTTGTTAATTCATCCCTTTGATACAATGATTGGAAATATTTGTTTTTTATCTAACTCTTCTGGGCGGAACCGGAGAATTAGACAATTATTTCAGAATGAGATTGTTTCTCTCCCTTACATTGTGTCTTTCTGGAATGGCCAGTTTGTTAACATTCCATGGAAAAAAGTGTGGACTTTGTCTTCTAAATATTTAATAACCAATAAGGTCAAAGAAGTGTCATACAAATTACTTCATCATTTTATCCTGTAAAACTCTATTTAAAAAAGATGTGTCCTGATATTGACCCTTTATGTTCTTTTTGTGGTGCTGAAGAAGAATCTATTTCACATCTCTTCTGGGATTGCTCATACACGTTTGTTCTGGAAGGATTTTTGTTGTTTTGTACGCAATTTTTCTTCACAAAGCTTTTCTTTGTTATACAAAGATGTTTTATTTGGTCAGCACAACTTTGATAAAGATGTAAAGGACCAATATTTTTTGATAAACCTTTTTATTTTTGTAGGGAAATTCTTCTTACACAAATGTTAAATCTGTCTCACTGTGTCATAAGTATGATATTTTCCTGATTGTCTAACCTGTAATTGTACTTTCAATTGTATTTACCCCTGGCATGTTTTATGTTCTTTGCATTAATAAAAAATAAAAAAAAATAAAAAACTATTTTCACCCCTCACAAAAACAAAATAATAAATTAAATTAAATTAATAAAACCATGTGTCTGAACATTTTATGCATTAGGCAACAACAAAATAGTAGAAGAAAAAAAAACATGAAAATGCATAGTAACACAGCCTCAATTTAGGTGGGTTACAACATCATAAAGTGAAATCATAACCAAGGACCTCTTTAATTGCTTCTTATATGTCCGACAGAATAAACTAATACATTTTGGAATGACATCACAGGCATTGTACTGATGGTGGATATATTGACTGAAGAAACTCATGCTTTTACTTACGGGTTTCTTTATTTAAACCCAGATCACCATCCTGTTTTTTTCACATGCAACACACACTATTAAATAATCAATTAAAGCCTGTTTCAGGGGCCCGTTCTTCGTACCTCGCTAACTCAGTTAGCTGGATTTGATTGTTGACGATTTGGCATGATCTTGGATTGTTTGGTTCTTCGACGCTCATCCTGGTCTTGCTGTCATAGCAACAAGTCCGTAAGCTTAAACCTGCTCGCAAGCAGGCTTATTTCATGTAAACAGGATTAGATTGCATCTTGAGGTGATACTTAAAATCTGTCCCAGCCACTGCTACTTTATTACAAGAGTTCCTTACTGAACCAGGGTCAATAATCAATTTAAATAATAATAATATACACATTTTAAATTGTATATGTATATGAGAATGTATATAATATTATAATGTTGTGTATAATACTATAGACACAGCCACTTGATTGAACGATTTATTTGTGATGGAATAATTACTTTATAATTTTATTGTAGGTTTGCACACATGTTGTACAGTTAATCTGAGCCGTGCATTAATTTAAGTGATGACGGATATTATGGGATGGCTTGATGCAGCGCAGGAGATGCAGAGAATTTAATCTCGACCCTTAAGAAACTTTAATACTGTCACGTTACAAATCTGCTTCAAATTGAATTAAAAATTGAATTACAACATTGAAATAAAAATGTAAAATGGTGTACAAATAATGTATAAAATCGTGAATATAAATAATTGGTAATCATGTAAAAAAACAACATGATTACCAATTGGTCGTTTAGCCGTTTCCTTATAAAGGTCCAGATATTCGTGGGGGTTTTTTGTGTAATTTGCCAAGTTTTTGCCAGGTGGCTTTTTTAATTATATGATGTCATTACGTTGCTGTCTTGACGCCAGCCAATCGCTGCATTGCTGATCATGGTTTCGAGTATCGATGCATCTGCCCTCTTCAGGGAAAACAAGAACGCGCAGTGATCTTAGATCATTTAATCCAGATATTTAAATCCAATCCGCAAATTCGTTTGAAGAACCAAATTAGCCAGACATCAGTTATCACGATTAAAAGATCTGAGATCTGTCAAATCATCTCTGATGTATTAAGCGAGGTACGAAGAACGGACCCCAGGTCATGACCTCTCACACATCCTCTGTTCTTCTGCTTCTACCCATCTACACATTTTCAGATCACTTCCCCCAGCCATCTCCCTTATAATTTTCACTTCTTGGTTTTGTGGCTCTCTCACAGTTTTTTCATTAGGCACTATTGGGGGGCACTATTATAATTAACGTTATAAATGATTGCATATGTATAATTGGTTGTTCCACTTTTTTTAGTGATAAAGAATGTTTGTTTGATTCATAAAATGTAATAAAAAAGCTAAATTAATTAATTAATTTAAACAATTTAGAAAATGGGAACCCCTAAAAGGTTCTATATATGCATTATGTAGCTACATAAATGTAATTTAAAAAAACTTTTTAACAGCTTTGTTAAAAGCTGTGTTATTTGTTATGGGAGCACCAATTTTGTATTTTGTCACACACACACACACACACACACACGCACACGCACACGCACGCACACACGCACACACGCACACACGCACACACGCACACACGCACACAATGCCCATCAGCTGAACTGAATGCTGTTGTTGTTGTTGTTGTTATTAATATAAAATGTCTCAAAGTGATACATGTGGCCCCAGGGCAAGATAAACAATGAACAGTATTTTTTTTAAATTAGACCCAGGAGAAAAGCTATAGCAAAATGTCAACCATCTGTATTGTAAGCTAAAGGTAGAACAACAGTGGTGTTGCTTCACATGCAAATTTCGTAAACCTTATAGTGTTTCAGTTTTTGCAGACATAGCATGTTTCAGTCTGTATATGACTAATACTGTCAACACTAAATACGCATTTGTTAGTACAACACACTATTCCTCATTCTAAAAAAGATGGTTCTTTAAAGGTTCTTTACTAGTAACAGTTGCATTTAACACTGTATCGCCCTGAAGAACCTTTATATGCTGAAATGGTTCTTTGAGTTAGAGTTTAGGGTTTTTCTTCTTTATTTGGTTCTTTATTCTCACCTTTTTGTTTTTCAAACCTGTAATTGTCAAAGCCACCTTATTACTGATTTTCTGGAACTCTGCCATCCAGTTACACAGACTGTTTTTTTAAATTGTAACTTTCAAATTGTAACTGGTCTCCTACCGATCATGACTTTCTCTTGACGGAAGCTTAAGTATGTCCGCTTGACATGCGAGAGAACCATTGAGTTTCATTCTTGTGTTATGCAGCCCGTTTGAGCTTCAGCAAGAACCAATGAGGTTCATTCCCGTGTTACGCAGCACGTTTGAGCTTCAGCAAGAACCAATAAGGTTCATTCTCATGTTACGCAACACGTTTGAGCTTCAGCAAGAACCAATAAGGTTCATTCTCGTGTGTTACGCAACACAATTGAGCTTCCTCAAGAACCAATGAGATTCATTCTCTTGTGTTCAACGCAGCTGAAGCTCAAACGCAGCACCAATGAGGTTTATTCTCATGTTACGCAACACGTTTGAGCTTCAGCAAGAACCAATGAGGTTAATTCTCTTGTGTTCAACGCAGCTGAAGCTCAAACGCAGCACCAATGAGGTTAATTCCCATGTTACGCAGCACGTTTGAGCTTCAGCAAGAACCAATGAGGTTCATTCTCATGTTACGCAACACGTTTGAGCTTCCTCAAGAACCAATGAGGTTCATTCTTGTGTGTTACGCAACACGTTTGAGCTTCCCCAAGAACCAGTGAGGTTTGTTCTCGCGCGTCAAGCAGGTTCGGTTTAACTTCTGTTTATGTTCACTGATCAGTGTTTATATGTGAAAAAATCTCAATTAAATCTGTTCATCATATAAAGCGGTCATGTCTCTTCAGAAAATTTGGACTAAAACATTTGATTTCTATGGATTCGTTTTTGATCTCTTTATGAACTATCAAAGTGTTAGTTGTGTAGCTGTCAACGGAGGGACAGAAAGCTCTCAGATTTCATCAAAAAGATCTTCATTTGTGTTCCGAAGATGAACAAAAGTCTTTGGGGTTTAGAACGACATGAGGGTGAGTAAATAATGACAGGATTAAAATTTTTGGGTGAACTAACCCTTTAAGGTCCTATATACCACTTAGGGTCCTATTTAGCACCAAAACGGGTTCTGCTATTGTTACAAGCCGAAGAACCCTAATTTGGTATAGTTTAGAACTATTTTTCTTAAATATTTCACTTTAAAATTATTTTAAGGCAATCAGTTTGCACTTTAAGTTGCACTAATTAGAATGTACACTGTTAGAGTGTAAGAATTACAATTTATCCCTAATCAGTTGTTTTAATTGGTTCTTGGAGGCTAAAGCATGTCTTTATCTGTATCTGGACTTAATGATTAGCCAACTAAATTAACATAAAGCGTAACCTCTTTGATTAATTTAACTACAATGCTCTGGAGTGTTTTCTGTTCTTGACACTCTTGAACTTATAGCAACTACACGAAACACATCAATTTAAAATATATGCATAAACAAGTGGACTCAGAGGTAAGGTTGCTCATCAAGCTCAGGAAAAATGTCAAAGGTTTTGAAGCGCTCTCATAGTTCTCCAATATAGCACTAACTGTGCAGAAAGGACAATATTTTCATATACAAAATATGAATAAACATCAAACAAACATTAATCATTAAAAACTGGCTAGTTCAGTGCACGAAACATGCATAAACCGCGGTGGGAATTGAAAAAAAAAATTTATTTAAAGTGGTAAAAAATCAACTGGCCAGCCAGATTTGTATTGCACTCATCTTAAAGAGGCCAACGAAAGACCTTAACACAAACCGTCCTACAGCTATCTGTGCCACTGAGCAATAATAATAAAAAAGTATAAGGCATGTGTGCGGTTGCTTCTTCAATTATGGGTTGACTTGTAGAAAATACACTTTCTTATTTGTAATTGTCTTTCTAACAATGCCCAACAGTTAGTATTGTATTGTATATCCCCCGTGAGAAAGCCAATGGAAAGTGGCCATGAAAACTCCCTATACTTTTTTACACTTTTCAAATATAGTCAATTCACATAGCTAAGAAGCTTTGTTCCCTAAATCATGCAGTGCAAAGAGAAAACTGTTCTTTATATAATAGCATTATTTTGATATAACCTCCACTTTCACATCAACATTGCTCTGTCAACAAAACAGAGTTCTCATTCCTCTGATTACACAAAAAGATTAGATTTTTTCTCTTTCAAAAAGACATTCATCAAAACATTTTAATAAGCACACTGCAGAAAGAGAGTAATTATAAAGAGGGCAGCTCACGGGAAGCGAAAGGCGAGCTAAGATTGTCGGCATACCAAACACAGAAATATTGAAATAGAAGGTTACCAAAGCACATCTTTCCTAGTCATTAACCTCTCCTAATGATTTGATCTACATGGCTGCATTTCTCACTCCTAGAGATGGCTCAATCTGCAGATGGAGGAATGAACCTCTCACTTGCACTTTAACAGACTGTATCAGCAGGTATACATATATCATAGTCTGCTCATGGCAGCCTATCCCTCTTATGCCATGAGGCATTTACTGTTGAGCCTACGCATCAGATTACATAAGGGTAAGAAATATCGACCACTCATATATAAATGTCTTTTTAAGTGCTATTGACTGATATCTGATCAATTTATTGATTTGAAGAATTGTTTTTTAGGGGTCCTAATTAAACCTAGATCAGGGCATCAGAAAGCACACTGAATTCCAAAAATGTCTTTATTATGGATCTATGGATAGTTCTGCCAATGCAATAAACTCTAATCTACTCTACTTTATTTATAGAGCACTTTCAACACCACAAGTGGAACCAACGTGCTGTACAGAAAAAGAGAAAATAAAAACAATGCAAACATATGACATACACCGCTTACAAAGCATTTTCGAATGCTAAAGAAAACAAATGTTAAGCGCACTCTGAAATACACCCAATGAAGATTTTACAGAATGAGGAAGGCCATTCCAGAGCCTAGGAGCTGCAGCAGAGAATGCCTGATCACCTTTACATTTTAAACGAGAATGTGGAACCACAAGGAGCAATTGATCATTTGATTGCAGAGATCTACTGGATTGACAGAGACTGATTAAATCAGTAACATTCTCTGGTGCTAGGCCATGCAGAGCCTTAAAAACATTCAACAACACTAATGAATTCTGTATCGTATCAATGCAGATTGATTAACACAGGAGTAATATCCTCTCTCTTCTTAGTACCCATTAAAAGTCTGGCAGCTGATTTCTGAACAAGCTGCAAACGGGAGAGAAGCCTGACTCACACCCAGATACAACACATTACAGTAATCCAAACAGGATGACACAAAGGCATGAACAACCTTCTCCATATCTTCAAATGAGAGGATAGACTTTAATTTAGATATTGATCTAAGATGGAAAAAAATATTCTTAACAACAACATTGATGTGTGGGTCAAATTTACACTCAGTTTAAAGGATTAGTTCACTTCAAAACAGAAATGTCCTGATAATTTACTCACTCCATCTCATCCAAGATGTTCATGTCTTTCCTTCTTCAGTCAAAAAGAGATCAATTTTTTTGAGGAAAACATTCCAGGATTTTTCTTCATATAATGTACTTCATTGGCAACCAATGGGTTGTAGGTCCAAATCAATGCAGTTTCAAAGGGCTTCAGAGGGCTCTGCACCATCCCAGACCAAAAAAAAAATATATACTTTTTAACCTCAAATGCGTGACTTTGGTGTTGTTCTTCTTTACTACGTATGATGTCATCACGTCAGAAAGGTCACATCCATGGTGGAAGTATCGACCCAGTGGCGAAAAACTCCATCTCAAGTTCTCCCCCAAATTCAAAATGGTCCGACATCGTTGTTTTACCTTTATTTTTGTAAAGGGTGTTTGATATAGTCTTTGCATGTTTGTTTTAACACTGGGTCGGTACTTCCAAATGTCACATGGGTGACCTTTTCGACGTGATGACATCATACGTTGTGAAGGAGCACAACACAGAAGTTCCTAGAGTGACCACCTGGCTATTGATCTGTTGCAGGAAAATAGATGTGATTTTGACAGATAAATTTACTACTATTATGCTATGTAAATATCGATTTACATTCATTGGCAAGCTTGGCAAAATTAATGTTTCTGTCGGTGGATGCCCACTGTAATGTTGCGCTTCTAGCAACATTAAATTCAAGATTCACGAGAGCACATGCAGGAGGACAAAGTTTGAGCATGCACATATAGTGTGTGTGTGTGTGTGTGTGTGTGTGTGTGTGTGTGTGTGTGTGTGTGTGTGTGTGTGTGTGTGTGTGTGTGTGTGTGTGTGTGTGTGTGTGTGTGTGTGTGTGTGTGTGTGTGTGTGTGTGTGTGTGTGTGTGTGTGTGTGTGTGTGTGTGTGTGTGTGTGTGTGTGTGTGTGTGTGTGTGTGTGTGTGTGTGTGTGTGTGAGAGAGTGAGTGAGTGAGTGAGTGAGTGAGTGAGTGAGTGAGTGAGTGAGTGAGTGAGTGAGTGAGTGAGTGAGTGAGTGAGTGAGATCAACATGAAAATAAAGACTGAAATGTCAAAAATGAAAGAGGACTAAGTGCAGAGAGAAAAAAAAGGTAGAGAGAAACATCCAAGAGTTGAAAGAAAAGCTGGAAGAGCAGAATGCAGTGTGTTTTGAGCTTAAAAACAAGGAAAGTGAATCTCCCAACAACATCAGCACTGGAAGTGATCCACAACTCCAGCATGAAGTGCCGTCACACAGCTCTACAGCTCCAGACCTCGCTCACACACAGCCAGCCTCCCAGTTCACTACAGATGAACTCGGCAGCCCACAATGCATCATCATCTATTCAGGCATGAATGACCTCCACAGCCTAAAAGAAGGGAAAGCCAAGGCTATGTATGAGATGGCAGAAAAAGCCTCACAGACGTTCCCCACTACACGTTTGTTGGTCTCCACTCTGCTCCCACGGCTCGACGTCCCTCCCTCTGTGATCGATCAGATCAATGAAGAGCTCCGTCACACCTGTTTTTCAACTAAACATCGAAATAAATCTAATTAATAAACTAAATTAACCATATAAACTAAATTACTGATCTAATTATTGATCTAAAGCCCACACTGTCACCGTATGGAAATTTAAATAAACTGATGACATCAAATGTCTCATAAATCACAACAACCCTTACCTTCCCACTTCAGTTCTATAATCAACTTGTTTTTTTTCATCTGCTATTACACAGCATTGAAAGACATCAAACAGCTTTTCATGTTTGCCACATGGTACCACAAAGAGGAAGTCTAACCAGTTTGGTTTCCCTTTATAGTGTCCTTAATTCATGGGATTTGTAGTCCATCCAATTTGTAGTCCTTCTCCTTCTACCCCATTACAATACACCCCACTTAATTTAAATCGATGTCCCGTCGATCAGATTTCTATGACCAAGGTCGAAAAAACAGGGTATTTTTACCCATGGAGAGCCCTGTCATAGGGAGAGAGGCATGACCATTTGGCTGGACTTCTCTACACACTGCCGACTGAGGAAGGTGATATGGATTTGTATGCTGTCCCGCTGTGGACCGTGCTGTCCGTCTCAATGAGCCCACCTCTAGCTGCAAAGGCGGTTCATCTTGATATGGCTCTGGGATCAACTCATGATCAAGGCCACGTTCTTCTGCTAAAGGGGGCATAATGCATTCATCCTCCTCCATCACCCCAGGCAATTCACCCAGCACCAGCACCATGACCCCTCCAAAATCTTCATAATCGTCGTTCAAAGGGGGTAAGCCCAGATACTCAGATACTCTGCTTGGCCATCTGATGGAACATAAACTGGTCGCAGCTCACTACGGTGGATATGTCTCACTTTACCACCATCAACTGGAACAATAGAATATACGGACCCTTGATCTTCAGGGCATCGGACAATTATGTACGTGGTTGGATCCCAGGCATCCTGGATTTTACTTCTACCTTTGTGACCGTGAGCTCTCTGATATACCAGCTGGCCTTCCTGTAAGGACATACGACACACCTTAGCATCATTTGCACGGGCACGCTGAGCTGCAGCCTTTTGGAGACGAGCCCGGGCACAGTTAAAAATCTTTTCCAGATTATCTCGATGGTCAGCCATCCAATCACAGTTCGTTTGACCATAGTCATCCAATCCTAACATAACGTCTACAGGTAAATGTGGTTCTTGTCCAAACATCAAGACATAAGGACAATAGCCTGTAGACTGGGGCAAATACCAAACATAAGGACAAAACCACCTGAGAAAAATGTGATGGCCAATCGCGTTTTTTCTCAGCAGGAAGGGTGCGCAGCAAATCGTGCATGGTTCTATTGAACCGCTCACACTGACCATTCCCCTGTGGCCGATATGGAGTAGTATGAGTCTTGGTAATTCCATAAATCTGACAAAGTTCTTGAATCAAACGGCTCTCAAAGCACCTTCCCTGATCTGAATGTAACTGTCGTGGGACACCGAACATATAAAACCACCGTTCCACCAGTACCCGAGCCACAGTCTTAGCAGTCTGGTCTTTAGTAGGGATTGCCTGGGTAAATTTTGAAAACACATCTGTCATAATTAGTACGTTTTCTATTCCGTTAGATGATGGGTCCAGCAGTGTAAAATCAATAGCTACGATATCTAGCGGTCTATCAGCTATCAAATGCCCCATAAAGGTACGCACCTTCGGTCGAACTACTTTTGACAGGGTACAGCGCTGACACTTCCTACACCAATCATCCACATAGCTATACATCCCTGGCCAATAGCACCGAGCCCTTACTAACCTTGCTGTTCGCTCCATCCCCTGATGACCATGGTCATCATGAAGGCAGGTAAGAACCTCTTCTCTAAGGTCCGATGGTAACACCACCTGTCGAACTTCCTTATGACTTTCTTGTGGCCAAAATCGTCGGTACAAGACGCCATCTACCGTCTCCAATTTCCCCCACTGACGAACTAACTTCAAGACCTCTGATCGTTCAAAACTACGCTCTTGAGATGTTGGTGGCTGCTTACGGTCCCAGTAAACCATGAACCTTCCTATAACTGGGTCAGCTTCCTGCAGCACACCCAAGTTGTCCTTTGACTGTCTAGGAAAAACAGAGATGCTATTAACCCCTGCTACTGGACCATGAGCCGAAACGGACTGCCGTATCTGTTCAGGCACCACTGCAATTGAAGCCAGTCCCACCAAAGGGGCGGCGCTTTGTCTAGACAAAGCATCAGCATTGCCATTATTGCGTCCAGGCTTATATTTTATGTCCAAGTCAAATTCTGCGAGTTGATTGACCCACCTTTGTTCCAGTGCCCCCAACTTTGCTGTCTGCAAATGACTCAGAGGGTTGTTATCAGTATATACTGTACACTTATTGCCCAGCAAATACTCTCTGAATTTTTCAGCTACGGCCCATTTTAGAGCCACAAATTCCAATTTCATTGAACTATAATTTCGCATATTACGTTCTGATGGCCTCAACCCTCTACTTGCAAAAGCAACTGGTCGACATTTTCCCTTTAGTTCTTGTGACAAAACGGCTCCCAAACCCTGAAAGCTTGCATCGATTTCCAAAATGAATGGCTTGCGGAAATCAGCATAAGCCAACACAGGAGCACTGGTCAAAGCTACCTTACGGGACTGGAATGCATTCTCACAGGCTTCCACCCAGTTATTCCCTAACTCAACTTTTGGCCGCTTGGTTTTCTGATCCCGAATGACCTCCGCTACTAAAGTATTCAAAGGCTTTGCAATACACGAAAACCCTTTTACAAATCAACGATAATAACTAGCAAAGCCTAAAAACGACCTCAATTCTTGAAGAGTCTGTGGCCGTTTCCAGTTTGCCACCGCAGCGATCTTATCTGGATCAGTACGAACTCCTGCAGCGGAAACTACATGTCCCAAGTAACGTACTTCTGATCTGAAAAAACAACATTTACTCAGTTTGACTTTTAAATTTTGCTGTCTTAAACGGCTCAGTACCAGTTCCAATCGCTGCAGATGCTGTTCTATTGTTGTTGAAAAAATAATCACATCATCAAGATAGAGCAGTAGGGACTGAAAACTTTGGTCACCAAAAATTCGCTCCATGAGCCGTTGAAAAGTACTTGGTCCATTGCAAAGCCCAAAAGGCATCCGGAGAAATTCAAAGAGTCCAAAAGGAGTACAGAAGGCAGTCTTAGGACGATCAGCTTCAGCCACTGGCACTTGATTGTAGCCACTTGCTAAATCTAATGTAGAAAACCACTTTGCCCCAGTCAGTGCATCTAAGGACTCCTCAATCCTAGGTAGAGGATAAGCGTCCTTCCGGGTCTTTGCATTTAACTGGCGATAATCTACGCACATTCTTAAGGAGCCATCCTTTTTCTTCACCAGCACAATCGGGGATGAATATGGACTACAACTCTCCCTAATGACCTGGCTCTCCAGCAGCTGCTTAATGTGAGTTTTCACTGCTTCAAACTGACTAGGGGGAATTCGGCGATGGCGCTGACGTACCGGGACGTTATTCAACAAAGGGATTTGGTGTTCTATTAATTTAGTACAACCCAGGTCACCATCGTCCTTAGCAAAAACATCCTGATATTTATACAAGAGGTGCTTGACTACTTCCCTTTCAGACTCTGACAGCCCCGGTAACTCAACCTTTCCCAGCTCACTGTGGTTTGAAATGGAAGCTGTCATTTGGCACTGAATAACCATTTCACTAACATTACCTTGCACCTTTTCTTCAAAGGAAATTTCTTGGTCAGATTGATCAATCACCTCAGCGCTAACCAAACTGCCCAACATAGCCTTTTCAGGTAAATATACGGTCTCTGTGCTGACATTAACCACAGGTACACAGTATTTTGGGAAGACTGTAGCAATGCAGGAGAAATCAAAATTCCTGCAGGTAATCCACCACTACCATCACTGCTCATAGGTTCTAGTAGAGTGACAACATTCGAAACACTCTTGGGGCAGTAAGCCATAACTAACCTCATTGTTCCAGCTGGAATCTGCACTGGATGCTTAGCTTGCACTCGTACATGGCCAATGAAACCAGGACAAGAAGGATCACTAGTTCTCTGGCACTGCAACAATGCATCCTTCCAGCCTGATTCCGCCTGCTTAACCTGTGGGACTGAAAATAAGGCTGAACCATGTTCTTCAAATAATTCATTATAACACTGCCCTATTATATTCATACCCAACAGGCCAGGAACCAGTGATTTCTTCTTGGACATGTTTTCTGGGTCTTTCACAACCAATACACCTTGTTTAGATATCATTTTCCCCAACACGTTAACATCAGTTTCAAAATACCCCACATAGGGAATGTCCAAACCGTTTGCAGCTTTTAGCTGAAGCCAACCACAATTTTTCAGAGTGTCTGGTGCTAGCTGTCGAAAATGTTGGTCAAAACAAGACTCTGTTATAGTGGTCACCATTGACCCAGTATCCAGCAGACATAAAACAGGAACACTCCCCATTTGAATGGTAACCGTAGGACATTTGCCAATAAGACGCTGTACCACCGTAGGACAAACAAGACTAGAGGTCTTTAAGCCTCCACTACCCACTTCAGTAGTCTGACTAGAAGCAACAGGGGAGGTAGGTTGATCATTCTCCTCTACCAGTGTTTCTCTTGTCGTCACCCTAGCTGGTCTAGATCAAGACTCAACAGGCCATGGTTGTCTACAATATCGGGCAATATGACCCAGTTTATTACAACGTAAACACCTTCGAGAAGTATTTTGCCTTGTCGAAACGACTGAGGGTTCATTACTCAAGGGTTTAAGATAATCAAGACGCTTAGTAATCTCGTCAATCTGAGCTTGTTGTTGCTTTAACAGCTCCTTAATTTCTTTTAACTCAGTAAATTCCTTATGCATCTGGGACTCAATTACTCTACCCTGAGCAGCATTACACCACAACTGAGCAGCAGAGGGAATAACTTCCCTCTTCCCTTCTTCATTCCATCTTATAGCTTCGCTTCGAACATCAAGTAAAGTACAGTGTGGAGTTTGTCTTACAAAACGTTTGAGTTCGCGTTTAAGCGCTACATCATTAACATGCTCCACAAACTGATCACGAAGAACTTGGTCAGCATTTGGGACACCATCTGGACGACTTGCGAGAATAGAGTCCATCAAAGACATAAGTGCATGAGAAAATTCAACAAGGGATTCACCCTCTCTTTGTTTTCGATCATAAAAACCCTTCTGCAACTGCACAAAGGTTTGTTTTGCACCATACATACTTCTTAACACATTAAAAATGAGTTCAGGAGTTTCTCGTTCAGGTGCGGGTCGGAGTTTGATCTCCATTCTGGCTTCCCCTCCCAAATAGTCCATCAGAAATGCTACCCTTTCTCGTACAGTCCAACTCCCATCCCCAATGCAGGCCTCAGCCTCCTCAATGCAGTCCTCAATGTTCAAGTTAGAGTCCAAGTCCCCGAAGAACCGGCGACACTTCCGCTCCCGAGGAACATACATCACCCTGCTGAAAGGCACAGAAGATGGAGCATTAGGGTTGGATACAGGCTGATTAGTGTCAGGGTTGGATTCGGCACGTTCTTCCATTAGCTGTTGATTCGTAGCACGTAAACTACGTATCTGCTCCCGCAACTCCGTCAACTCCTGCTCCATTGTGACAGTTTTTCTTGCACGATTGCCGTTTACTTATACAATTACCTATTAGATACCGACACAAAAGAGTGGCTATCAACACATAAGAAAAAGATAAGAGAAAATGCAAAAAAAATAAAAAAATAAAGTTTTTTTTTTACATTTAAACACACTGTAGTGCTGCCCAAAAAAAAAATCAAATACCCTGCCGACTACGCCATTTGTAACCCCATCATCTCACAAGGGATGAGGAGAACTCAGAAAAAGGGCCACAACCAGTGTGTTTTGTTGTTATACAAGTTTTATTTGTATACAAGTTTATTATACAAGATTCACCAAAAAGCACATGGGGTAATCAGAGATGGCAAAGAGAATAAACAAAACAAACAAACAAAATTGTAACCATTACAGACAACAGGGTTCCCAATCCTATCCAATGAGAATTGCTCGGAAACTATGTGCACACTCACAAGTACAATAAACACACTTTCACTCCAACCCCCACAAGTGTAAAGTAAATCAAAGCACTACCAACTGTTCCCAAAACCTCACAGAGCAAATCACATACCAGAAAATGGGAACCCCACCGTCAGTTGTAGGTCCACAACAACCAAAACAAAAACAAAATAAAACAAAACAAAACAACAAACCAAGACCATTAAATCAATCCCTTTGCCACTTCCATACACAAGACCCAATTCAACATTAAACCATCCACCTGTGCCGTCCCAGCAGAGGCGGAGCTACACCCAGGTAGTGTCTCAACAGCCCTCCTCATCAGCTCAGGAACTCTCCTCCAGTGATGTGGAGGAAATTAAACAACTGCTGCATCTCCTGTGCAACAAAATGTTCAACTAACATGCACAAAATCAATTTATACCACAGCTGATGACAGTCTATATAATTGGTTATTCAACATCCACAACACATTGACTATTACCATTGTGATTTATTTATTTATATATTCATTCATTCATTCATTTTTGAATCTGTATTCATACTTAGGGTTAGTTGGCCGCTTGGGTTAGTTCACCCAAAAATGAAAATTCTGTCAGTAATTACTCACCCTCATGTTGTTCCAACCATGTAAGACCTTCGTTCATCTTCGGAACATAATTTAGTATATTTTTGATGAAATCTGAGAGCTGTCTCACTCCTCCATAGGCTTTCAGAGGGAATGAAACTTGATGGCCCAGAATAGTAAGTAAAAACGTCATTTAAGGAGTCCAAATGACTACAGTGGCTCTGTATTAAGTCTATCATGCGACGAAAATACTTTTTGAGCGGAAAAACAACAAAAATAACGACTTTATCCCACTATTATTGTTCAATTTGAGCCTCTGACGAGAGTTCAGTGGTGGTCAGTGGTTCAGTGGTTCATGTAGGTTGTCTACAAACCGGAAGGTTGGTGGTTCGATCCCCGGTTCCAACTGACCAAGTGTCGAGGTGTCCATGAGCAAGACACCTAACCCCAGCTGCTCCCGATGAGCTGGAAGGCGCCTTGCATGGCTGACACCGCCATCGGTGTATGAATGGGTGAATGTGAGGCAATGTGTAAAGCGCTTTGGATGGCCATTGGTCTGTTAAAAGCGCTATATAAATGCAGTCCATTTCCGATTTTCCTTATTTTATTTTACTATCCATTAATTATTTTATTGTATTGTATTATTTATTTATTTATTATTATTATTATTATTATTATTATTATATGTTTACAGATAAACAGCAGTATTTTATTCTTTGATCATAACATGTTTTTTAAATCTTAGCTTTTGGAATATTCAGGGTTTGTGCTCTAAAACATTTGGATTGAAAAGCACAAACACTGAATTCTTGAATAGCATTACAAATGTTGACATATTGATCCTAATAGAGACCTGGTGTAGAAAGATGTGTCCACTCATACTGCCCTCCTGGAAACTCAACTCAGTACATTCTGGAGGATTAGTTATATGGATAAAAAAACGATCTTGCACCTTTTACATCACCAGTACAGCAAGGCAAAAATCACATATGGTTAAAACTGGATAAAAACTTTGGGATTCTGGATAAAGACCTTTTTATCTGTGGAATTTATATCCCCCCATCAGATTCTCCATATTATGACGACAAGATATTTCCCGCTTAACAGGGAGAAATTCATCAATATCAAACCCAGGGGAAAATTTTACTATGTGGAGATTTAAATGCCCGTACTGGTTTAGAACCATATTACATTGATAATTCAGGAGATAAACATCTGTTCACACAAATGCCCCGAGATCTCTTTAATTCCCTACCCAGAAGAAATAACCAGGATACTGGAGTCAATAGACATGGGAAGGAGGTAGCCTGTCTGTGTCAAACTTTAGGTCTTTATATCCTGAATGGTAGAATCAAAGAAGATTCCTGTGGTCACTTTACCTACAGCTCAAATCTTGGGAACAGTGTTGTAGATTATGCCCTGTCAAATCTAAGCCTCTCCAATTTCAGAGCATTTACCATCAAAGTTCAGTCTCCCCTGTCTGATCACAGCCAGATCAATGTTTCCATTAAAGGTGAAAACATCAAACCAAGAGAAATGCATAGGAAGCCAATTCATCTACATAAACTCAACACATCATATAGATGGACTCATAGCACTGCTGAAACATATATTAATGTATTAAAGTCAAGTCAAATAGTCAATTCCATAACAATGTTTAGTAATTCAATATATGACAATAACCGGAAGGGAATTGATTGAGCAATTAAACATATTAATGTCATTTTTGAAAGTATAGCATAAACAGCTCTTTTAAATAAATTGACACCATATAAACACAAAAAATCCACAAAACAAAAACCTTCTGAAAAATGGTTTGACCATGACTGTAAAAGAATTAGACAAGAGCTACGATTAATTTCAAAACAAAAACACAAAGATCCAGTCAATTCTGAGTTACGCTTAAAACACTCTTTTTTAAATTGAAGAGTTTAAATTGCTTAAATGCTACAAAGCCACAAGAACCAGCCATACAAAGCCCCGTTTCCACCGAAATTACCCGGAACAATTTGTACCAGGAACTATTTTCTTTACAGGAACTTTCTTCCCCCCAGACCTGCTACTGTCTGCGTTTCCACTGCGGTCTAAAGTACTGTCAAGATTAGGCAAATTAGTCCAGTGATGTAGGACTGCACGCAGCTGTTCCTCCCAGTCAGCAACGGACAGTAATCATTTTTGCGCGACACTGTCGGCAACAATAACAAATATGGAGGAGATGCAAGCAGCGCTGCTTTTGCTAGAATTAATTGGTTTACTAAAGATGTAATTAACAAATCGGCGGAAAAGAGACGAGCACTGATACTAAAGCGTATTCTGAAAGCTCATGAAGTTAGATTTAAAATAAGACAACGTAGGTTGTTATTATCAGCTATTACAGACATTGACCGTGAAATGGCTGAGACGAACACGCCATCAGACAGAAAGAGCAAGACTAATATTTACTGAAAGCAGAAAACCTCGCAATAGACTTTTAAAAATGCTGGTTGAAAAAAATGCTGCATGAATTCAACCAATCAGCATGTTCAGCGCCCAAGTCCCACCCCTGAAAGTTCCTGAACTTTGAAAAAGTACTACCTCTAGACCCCCTATTTGTACTACCTCAGGAGCAGGGCAGTTTGGAGGGGGAAATATTTACCCGGAACTTCATTTAGACCCTGGTTCTTGTGGCCGAAACACACAGAGCGCCACCCCAAAGTTCCTAGTTCCTGGGGAAAGTTCCTGCGGTGGAAACGCGGCTCAAGATTACAAAGATACAAAGATTACTTTGAGAACATCTATACCCATCAAACTGACCCTTTAAATGATCCCAACCAATTAAAAATCCTTGAAAAATGAAACGCTCTTGAGTCATGCATCAAAAACAACCAAAATCCACTAGATAATCCAATAACCCAACAAGAACTTAGTGGAAAACTGAAATCCCTCAAATCTAATAAATCCTGTGGCCCTGATAACATAAAAAATTAGATGCTTAAAAACAGCTCTCCTGAACTTCAGAACGCTTTGCTCAAACTGTTCAACTTGATTCTGAGTTCAGGTGTCTTTCCAGAGGTCTGGAATACAGGGCTCATCTCTCCCATCTTTAAAAGTGGAGACAGAACAGATCCTAATAACTACAGAGGAATCTGTGGAACCAGCAATTTGGGAAAAGTATTTTGTTCTATAATCAACTCTCGGATTTCATCCTTCTTAAAGCAGCACATTGTCCTCAGCAAATCTCAAATTGGCTTTCTTCCCAATCATCGAACCACTGATCATATTCACACACTACACACATTACTAAACCAACATGTATACCAAAAGAAAGACAGAAAAATATTTGCTTGCTTCATAGATTTCAGGAAGGCTTTTGATTCCATTTGGCATAAAGGATTGTTTTATAAAATCAGTCAAAGTGGTATTGGGGGAAAAACATATGACTTAATTAAAAACATGTATAACAAAAATAAATGTGCAGTGAAACTTCAATGAAGAACAGAATATTTTTCCCAACAGCGAGGGGTCAGACAGGGCTGCTGCCTCAGCCCGACTCTATTTAACATTTATATTAATGAACTGGCAGATCGACTGGACCAATCAGAGAGTCCAGGACTACAACTGTTCGACACAGAAGTCAAATATTTACTGTATGCAGACGACTTACTAATTCTGTCTAAAACACCAGAAGGTCTCCAGAACAACCTAGAAATCTTAATTAAATACTGCCAGCAAAACTAAGATCATGATATTTCAGAAGAAACCCAGAAATCTGGAACATAAACATTTACTATTTACTATAAACAACACAATTCAACACACTTTACATTATAATTATCTTGGTCTGGTATTAACACCCACTGGAAACTTCAAATTAACAATTAAAACATTACTTACAAAAGCCCGCAGAGCCCTGCATGCCATACGAATTAAATTATTTAAAATAAACATCCCCATCAGAATCTGGACAAAGATCTTTGATCTTTTGAAGAGCAAAGCCATCTCCAATATTATTTGGGTCCAAACAGAGAGTACAGTCTGGCTAACTATCTGGTCTCGGTCAGGAACACAACACACAGAGCATTCACAAGTTCACACTTACATATAATTTATGGAGAGTAATTTAAATGCGTATTTGGTCGTGCTGTCTGGGGGGAGGGCTTCGAGCTCGGAATTTGGCCCGAAGCCAGAGTACCCCCCGTGTAGGTAAGTGGTTGATGAATAAAAGTGTGGAGAAGGGGTGGTGGAGGGATGCTGTAAAACTGTCAATGAACAGAGGTAAGACTGCTGCGTGTATATATACCTCTTATTGTTGATTAGCTGAGTGCTCTCCATTTGTGCCAATTATCTGAACGTGCTTCTCCCGAACCTTGTTTATAAAACATAATTTCATGAGTTCACACTTACATATAATTTATGGAGAGTAATTTAAATGCGTATTTGGCGTGCTGTCCGGAGGGAGGGGTTCGAGCTCGGAATTTGGCCTGAACCCAGAGTAATCCCCAAAATGCTAAAAAGCATAGGACACCCACCTGGCTAAATACCCCCCCAGAAGTGCCAAGCTTGGCGGGCTGGCATTCGAGAAGGGGCCTGGTTGCTTGACCAGTAGGCCCCTGTGAGCGGTTGTGGCGCATCGTGCCGGGGGATTGCCTGCAAGAGAAAACGGGAAAAGAGAAACAGAATGCCAGCTTGGCGAATGCCAGCTTGGTGGGCTGGCATTCGAGAAGGGGCCTGGTTGCTTGACCAGTAGGCCCCTGTGAGCGGTTGTGGCGCATCGTGCCGGGGGATTGCCTGCAAGAGAAAACGGGAAAAGAGAAACATGGGAGAGACAACAATATTAAAAACATTATTTAAACATTTCCTTGCTGCGTGGAAACCTTCCACTCTTTCACGCTGCGTGGTGTTGTGGAAATAATTCTATTCGAAAAATGAGGAGGGAGGAGACAAATGCAAACCTTTGAAAAGTCAAAGTATCAAAATGTTTTTATTTCTTGCAAGAAATTGGCAGTTCACATACAGAGAACGTCTGTCATGAGAAGAGCAAAGCTAGCTCCCCGTGGCATCCTTTTTATACCCTTCACACATCCTGGGTCCCCTGCATCCAATCTTGTTTGCCTTAAAAGGAAACATCTTTGTTCCAGACCCCTTGTCTAACATTAATTCTAACTAGACAACACAATATCCACTTCTGCAGAAGTTCCTGTTTTTAAGCTACATCATTTTCACACATTCTGCTTATCGCTATTTTGAACGAAGCTGCGCACATACTTTTCACACTTGAAGTACAATAGGTCACTTTGACCTTTCGTTGTACTCAGTTTCTTTGCTACTGAGTTTTCTAACACCTAGAACATTTTGTTCCTACAAGCTTGTCTTATCTTATGCACTTCTAACATCTTGGTTACATATATCTTTAATAATGATTATATGATTATATTTCTTTAAATGCTTCATGAGTACAAATACATGTTCAATGTTAAATGTTTACTGTTAACAAGTGATACACATCTAGGAGTAAAAAGATTCACATCTATAAGTAAAAACACATCTAAGAAGATTCACATCTATAAGTAAAAACACATCTAAGAAGATTCACATCTATAAGTAAAATGAACACTTCTTGTAGTAAAAAACACATCTAAGTAAAAAGTATATCTAAATGTAAAATTTCCTTCACAGTAGAAACATTACACTCTTTCATACTACGTGGAACTTTCCACTCTTTCACGCTGCGTGGAAACATTCCAACTCTTCGTACTACATGGAAACTTGCCACTCTTTCACACTGCGTGGAAACTTTCCACTCTTTCGTACTTTCCACTCTTTCATACTGTGTGGAAACTTTCCACTCTTTCATGCTGCATGGAACTTCCCCTCTTTCATACTGTGTGGAAACTTTCCACTCTTTCGTACTGCGTGGAAACTTTCCACTCTTTCATGCTGCGTGAAAACTTTCCACTCTTTCGTTCTGCGTGGAAACTTTCACTCTTTCATGCTGCGTGGAAACTTTCCACTCTTTCGTACTGCGTGGAAACTTTCCACTCTTTCATGCTGCGTGGAAACTTTCCACTCTTTTGTACTGCGTGGAAACCTTCCACTCTTTCATGCTGTGTGGAAACTTTCCACTCTTTCATGCTGCGTGGAAACTTTCCACTCTTTCATGCTGCGTGGAAACTTTCCACTCTTTTGTACTGCGTGGAAACTTTCCACTCTTTCGTGCTGCGTGGAACTTCAACTCTTTCATGCTGCGTGGAAACTTTCCACTCTTTCGTGCTGCGTGGAACTTCAACTCTTTCGTACTGCGTGGAACCTTTCCACTCTTTCACACCATGTGGAAACTTTCCACTATTTCACACCATGTGGAAACTTTCCACTCTTTCGTACCGCGTGGAAACGTTCCACTCTTTCGTACTGCGTGGAAACGTTCCACTCTTTCGTACTGCGTGGAAACGTTCCACTCTTTCTTACTGCGTGGAAACTTTCCACTCTTTCGTACCGCTTGGAAACTTTCCACTCTTTCGTGCTGCGTGGAAACTTTCCACTCTTTCGTACTGCGTGGAAACTTTCCACTCTTTCATACTGCGTAGAAACTTTCCATCCTTTCGTGCTTTTCACTCTTTCGTACTGCTTTGAAAACTTTCCACTCTTTCGTACGGCGTGGAAACTTTCCACTCTTTCAAGCTGTAAGGAACTTCCCACGGTGCTGTGTCCATGGAAACTTTTCACTTCTTACTGGAACCTGAGAACATAAAGGAGAAAATATGAGTGGTTGATCGGGAGATTCTCACTGTGTACTAGTCAATAAGGGTTTGGTGGGCTTTTTTGATGTGGAACCGATTGGTCCTGATATAGCTTTGGAAAGCGTCGGAGGACCATCTCCCGAGAGCTTGGATCTGCTGTTGGGAGAGGCCTTTTTGAGCTGCTGAGGTTGCTGCTCCAATATGGAAGGAGTGGCTTGAAAAGTTCTTTGCTGGGACCCCTGATGGTTGGAGAACGTATTTGAGGTGTTTCTGGAACCAAAAGCGTGTCACAGGTTTGTTAGATTCATCTGAAACTGGGGTTCCAGGGAAGAACTTCTCCATTGAAATTAAGCCAGAACTGACTGGTCACCTCGCCTTTATTTATAGCACATTTTACGATGCTGATTGGTTCAAAGCAGCTTCACAGTGTTAAACAGGAAAATAATGCAGAATTTGATTCTGACTGATATGATTAGATTGGCGATGAGAGGTTGAAAATGTAGATGAAATCCAAGCATCTAAGGAAACCAGAAAAGGCTAGGAGAACATGGCGTTGGTGTTCGGGCGGTATTGAGGGGCTGGTAATCTTTGCTGAGGGTGTCAATACCTTTGAGGATACCAGCGTTATAGGTTGTCTGGTGTCGGGACGGTTGGGCTGGGATCTTTGAATCCCTTTGATCAGAGAGAGGTTGGTGAATTGTTTATCTCGGGGGAGGAATCGCCGTACATCAATTGTGGAAAAAACTGGATGCAGCTCAAGTAACCTTTAAGGTAAAAAATAAATGAGGTAATTGAAAGGAGAGAAAAATCGGGGAACGCATGTTTATAAGAGAAGTGAAATGCTTTAAACATCTCCAGGCCGTCACGTAGCATTGAGGATTCTGGGAAAGAACATCACTGCTTTGGCAGTGGAGAAAATTAGCCAGATAACTTAGCTCCTGTGGGAGCCGAGGGAACAGCACTGCTGTGGCAGTGGAAAAAATTAGCCGGAGAAACTGAGCTCCTGTGGGAGCCGAGAAGAACAGCACTGCTGTGACAGTGGAGAAAATTAGCCAGAGAAACTGAGCTCCTGTGGGAGAAAAAGGAGAAAAAGTTAGACGGACAAATGGAGAAACACATTTGTGTAACAGAATGGACTCTTATTTTGAAATGTTTATGCCTTATTATTGCAGGATGCTCATTCAAATTCATATGAGAGAGGTAAAATACAGTCTTACAACTGTATACACAGTTTTCTTTACCGTGATTTATATCGTAATATGTTGTCATTGTTGATAAGAATTCGCTTTGCATAAATGTATGCTATTCATTGATTGTGAAATGCTCTGAACTGAAGCATTCTGAAGCATTGTTCAAGCCAGTAGAACGCACAACGGTGCCACATTCAGATTTTAACACGTGATCGTTCACATTAATTCAATGAAATCATAGCCTTTGAATTTTTCTTTCATAAAATATATATAAATATAAGATGGCATATCATAATCATTGATATGCTTGTTATACAATAGTCTGCCCTACTTTAAGGTATTGATGTTACATTTAAGAAAGCGGGTGCTCCCAAACACATTGTTCAGTTCGCACACGTCTATTTATAGTCACAAATGCTATTATGGTCGCACTGTGTCGAGCCCTGTGTGACCGATTTATGTGAGCGTCAAGTTGAGAAGTATTGAATCAAGGCGGTGATTATCAGCTGATTCCAACTAGTAGCTGATTGTTTGGCGTAATATGCCCTGTTGCCATGAACGAATCGCTCTCTGCAACTCGTTCCTGAGTCATATTAAAGATCGGTTCAAAAAGAACGAATCGTTCATGAACGATGCATAGTTGTCAACAGAACGTCTCAGTTACGTATGTAACCCTCGTTCCCTGAGGAGGGAACGGAGACGTAACGTCAGTGACTGACGAATAGGGGTTTCGCCTAGAAGCCAATCATCTTCGAGATCTTAGAAAACGCCCAATGGCAGTGCCAATGCCATGGGCATGCAGAATTTGCATGCGTAACTCCGCCCCACCACGTGGGTATATAAGGAAGTACGCTGGCAACATTGCATTATGTTTCTGCTTCGGAGCCAAGAGCATCTCTTCACTCCTGCAAGCCTGAATTCTGAAGTCCTCTCTTCAGTCTTCGAGACAAGCGTTTCTCCAGGGTGTTGGTGTGACGGCGCTCCTGACTGCTTTGGCCTCCATCAAGAGGGTAGGGGACCTCAGGCATTTTCGGTTGACGAAGCGTGCCTGGAGTTCGGGCCGGGCAATTCTCACGTGGTCCTGAGACCCCGCCTAGATATGTGCCTAGGTTCCCACCACTCCGTTCAGAGACCAGGTGGTGAACCTGCAAGCGCTGCCTTTGGCACTGCTCTGTCCAGTAAGTGTTCTCCGCGCTTACGTAGACAGGACGCAGTGTTTCAGGACCACAGACCAGCTCTTTGTCTGTTATGGTGGGAAGCTGAAGGGAAAAGCTCTGTCAAAGCAAAGGTTGTCTCACTGGCTAGTGGACGCCATTGTTTTGGCTTACCAGTTGCTGGGGCGTCCATGCCCCCTTGGAGTTAGGAAATGCAGAGTCCATTACCCTCAAGACAGGAGCTACGGACAGGGCCTACACCAAAGAAACTCTAAATACAATACTTGCTGGTCTGTTAATAAATGTGTTACTTCATTGTACTCATCTGGCCTCCCGAGTCTTTCTGGTAGAACACAAGACAAATTATATCATGTTTAACCACTACAGAGACATCAGAGCCAGTGGCAGATGTCAGAAGGACTAGCCGAGTTAAGGCTGCTCTCGGCAGGGTTAAGGAGCGATGAGCGCCCGCTGATCGACTGGATCTCACAACTCCGAAAACATCAGATCAAATTTTCAAAAAGGTACTCTCTTTATAAATAAACCACAGATTTGAGCTTTAAACATCTACATTCTAGCCTAAAAAAGTCTTAACTACATTTTGTGAAACATTAACAGTAATATTTTCTGAACTATTGAAGCTTGCTGGTTGGTGCTAGATGCATTCTGGGATACCTGTCTGTCTGAAGTCCACACAAGTCTCCTCTCGATGCATCCTCGATAAAAGGGGCGGATCAAGGACACATCCGGGGATTTGAACTTGCACTTGGCTAGATGTGAACTTTGAATTGGAACAGTACTTGGGCAGCTACTGATGATGTTTCACAATTGACGATTGATGACGATTCCTCCCGTCCTCTGGAGTTCGTTCTCCCAAGTCAAACTTGGCAAGTCTGAACTACCAAGGACGCAAGTCAGAAGTTTTCCTACTTGGTATTGAGAAACGGCCTCTTTCTTTGTGCAGACCTCACTAAACCACACTCCCTCCACAACAAAATGCAATGCTCATTTCAAATGCAATGATGTCAGCCCATCACAACTGTGGGCGTTTTCACTGAAGTCTCACAGCAGACACGCCCCTTTAAACAGAGCATTCAAGCCAGAGGGCTAAAATCAGGATAGAAAAAATGCCTTTTATAAATGTTATAAAATTGTGTTAAACTTTTATGATGTAAAATTCATACTAACAATATAAGTACACCTCAGGAAACATAAAATAATATTTAAAAAATCTACATCATGGGACCTTTAAGGCAAAATGACAACCTATAAGGTAACGCTTTAGATTACAGCCCGGAAAGTACTGCGTAAGTAAAACATATTTTCAGCGTAACTTTCGGTAATTATAGTGTACCTATAAAGTGTGTGTGTATGCATGTCTATAAAGTAATTTTCCTTGTAGTTCTCCCTTTATTCCCCAAATATTACATAGTGTCTTCAAGTTGTCAGTTAGCAAGTTGACAATCTTGCTAACGACTGCGCCTTGATTTGAACTGGAGTGATGGACAGAACACACTCCTTGTTCCCTGCCCCAGTTTGACCACAAGCCTGTAAAGTAGTGTAACCGAGCTTCTGTATCGGGTTCGCCTAAACACTTTCAGAACCGTAACCTCATGCGCATGCCCATCCCTCTCTTGCCTACGGCAAGTCCCAAAGGACAGAATGTGCATACCGTATTTCCTCAAATAAAAGCCTGTAGTCAATTAAACGCTGGGCCTCTGATAGTGGCCGGGGGCATGGCCCGCACAAAAAAATAAAGGCCGGTCTCAAATTAAGGCCGGGGAAAAATAATTTCCTTTCATTTCATGTGTATTCAAGTTCAGCATAATGTACAGTAGGGTTGTGCAAAAGGAGCAAAACCATCGTGACCATCGCCCCCCGCTGTAAGTCTTGCGAGTGCGACGCACAATCCTGGTCTCTTCTATACTTACTCTAAACACTTTGCAGGGATTGCTCTGTAAATTAAATTGAGAATATAACTGATGCATATATGCTATTTTAAATACTGTAGTCTATGAGAAATGTGACGTGTGTTAGTCTGTGAAAATACATCAGTCAGGCAGGCTACACAAATATTGATCTTGACAATCTTTTAGCCTCTTGTCTTTTTTACATTTACATTTTCATTTATGCATTTGGCAGACGCTTTTATCCAAAGCGACTTACATTGCATTCAAGGTACACATTTTACATTTCTGTCAGTTTTTACACATCTTACTCTGCATTTAATTAAACTATTTTATTTTGTACAAGAAAACAGCATAGGCTTCAAAATAAATGACGTTATTGAAATATTGTAAAGTGGTCATTTGAACTACTCGAACACACATTTAAAAAACAATATGCAAAATCAAAATTGAATAGCTCCATAACGGATTGAGAAAAGTGCGCACATTAGTTGGGTTAGAAAAATAACGAAATTATAGTTTTTTTTAAGTAGAAAATAATATTTATGTAAAGAGATATATATTTAAATAAAAAGTGCTTAAGGGAACACAACTCTTCTTAAGTGGAAGGAAGTTTTTTCCCCTCACGTGGAATATAAGTAGTGTATATAAGGGAGCTTCTGTCACTTTGATTGATTGTGACCTTTGACCTACCACGCCCCTTTGACCTTGACCACCCACATCGTTCCCCTCCCCCACGTTTGACCTCGACCACCCACATCGTTGTCACCTTTGACCTTGTGTATCCTCCGGGGAGCGATATGACCTTTGAGGTCTCATATTTGAAATAGCAATGTCAGGGTACGACCTCCAGGCCACCAAAGTGAAGAATGATTGTATTGAACTTTGACACGGCTATTTGAAGGAATGATTTCAGGGGTACATCTGCCGGACACGTGAGGGGTTGGTGCATTCCATAGACGGGAACATTTTTCACAGAGGAGTTGAAAATTGTCATTATGGTACATCACAATATGCACACTCGAAGTATCATGGTCACACACACACACACACACACACACACACACACACACACACACACACACACACACACACACACACACACACACACACACACACACACACACACACACACACACACACACACTCACACACTCACACACTCACACACACTGCCTCACTGCCTCACACACATACACACATTGTAAAATGTGCAATTGGGTTTATAAAAGGAATGTATTTCTATTTCAATGTGATGAATAGAAACAAAATACACAATATTACATTGTATAATAACAATTATCATACTATAATGTAAATGTAAACACACACACACACACACACACACACACACACACACACACACACACACACACACACACACACACACACACACACACACACACACACACACTCACACACTCACACACACTGCCTCACTGCCTCACACACATACACACATTGTAAAATGTGCAATTGGGTTTATAAAAGGAATGTATTTCTATTTAAATGTGATGAATAGAAACAAAATACACAATATTACATTGTATAATAACAATTATCATACTATAATGTAAATGTAAACACACACACACACACACACACACACACACACACACACACGCACACACACACGCACACACACGCACACACACACACACATGGTAAAATACCCAATTGGGTTTATGAAAGGAATGTATTTCTATTTAAATGTGATGAATAGAAACAAAATACACAATATTACATTGTATAATAACAATTATCATACTAAAATGTAAATGTGAAAATGAACTTACATTTTCAGGGAGCAGGGAAAAGTAGGGGTAAAACACCCTTTAAAGAAATATAAAATCACTCTCTCTCTGGCTCTCTCTGCCTCTCTCCAAGAATGTCAGCAGCCCTGGTGGGGGTGTGAAATTTAACACACTCACAGAAGTGATAGGTTGGAATCAGGGGGGACACAATCTTTTCTTTAACTTCTTGTCCCAGAGAAATGCTAGCCATAATAAATCTTTTAATAAAGTACTATCTTCTCTATCGTCCTATAAGATTGTTGTAGCCAACATCTGACACTCTACGATCTTTAATTTCATCATAAACCATATTTTTATATATACCTCATTTATACAAATAGTTAACCAGGTCTTAATCAATATCCTTGAGCCAAATTTTTGATGAACAGTAACCGTGTATTCGACTACATATTTCATAAAGTATCTCGAATGGTCACTCTCTACATGACTGACATTGTATGATTTTTAAATCCCGCATAAAGGATTGTTTTCACTAAACAGAGAATGTTCCATTACCTTATGTTTTAGAGCTTATTCATACAAAGATGTCATTTAAAAAAGGACTAGTTGTTTTATGTTAGTTTCTTGTGTTTGGCATCACCTCAAACAATGTAGTTAGCTTGGTGGAAATATATATTACCCTAATAATGTGAATACATTGAATGATTAATTTACCGAAACAGAGGTAATCAAATATTATAGTTTTAGGTAGATGAAACTATATATTACATACATGTATAATCATAACCACTTTTAGTTATAGTTTAGCTAAATATAATAATACATATGTAAATAATAATAAATAAATATGAAAATACCTCACATTTTTTCAGAGAGATGAAGTAGTTCTTTATAAAATGATAAAAAGCAAATATTTTAACCTGTATCAAACTAAACAACAAGAACAAAGTTAGCAAACGCCTTTCCAGAGCCAATGTTGTTCGTACTCATTTTATTTCAAAGCCTAATCTTAAAAGTTTAAATTAGATTTAAATTAAATATTTAAAGTTTTAATAAAATCGTATCTTCTTAATCTTGCCAGAAGACTGATGTATAAAAAGATAGCATCTGATGCCCAATGAGTGTTTAAATCCATCATAAACCATCATTTTTTACTAAACAGAGCCCAGTACATAATGTTAAATATTATTTCTACAAAGATTCAAGCCGGTCTTGATTAATAACACTTAAGCATGTATGAACCCCATGCAATGAAACATGTTAACAAAGTTTGTCACAAATAAACAGAATTTGTTTCAATAAATTTAATTTGTTTTAAAAGATTATTAGTAAAAGAAGTTTAAGACCTTTAACATACGTATACATATCTTTAACACATGTCCTCAGCAATCATTAGTGGTTAGTTCAGGGTAGGGTGATGGGGTGATTTGAAGACCAGCTGGTCCTCTGTGGTCAATGACACAGCAGAAGTAAAGTTTGTCTTGAGTGAATATTTAATTTGTAAGATTTAAATTTAAAGTAAGAATGATCTTACTTTAAATATTAACTGGTCATATTTTACACTACTATAATATTTGACATTTTGTGGAAGCCATGATCTAGGATTGCGTGTACAAGTTGTATATGATTTTACTTTTCTTGTGTCTTCCAAACTGGCCTTTGTCATTGCGGAAACACACCCTTTACTGAAAATATACTATCGGTTATCTACTCAAAATACGGTTAATTTTACAAATGTAGCCTTTTGTTGATGAGACAGTTTGTCTGTTGACCAGCATGAACAGACTTTGGAGGGAGTTGATGATTTGGAGAGAGCCCCAACGATTTTGCAGGGTGTTAAAGAGCCTACAATGTTGTTGTTATTTTTTGTCAACCTGGTGAATTTACACATGCAAGGTCTTCGGAAGTCGTGACTTCCAGGGTCAGTGGGTCTCTTGAGAGTATTTGTTTTACCTTAAAACCAAAGATTTAGCTGTTGGTTTAATATTTTCAAAGTTTCAGGCGTGTTACAATCATGCAGTACAAGGATTCAGATGAAACCAAACAGATTATGTTTCAACATGAGTTATACAATATTTGTACTCTAGTATCACACTTGCTATTTTTAATAGTCTTTATGAGTGCCTAATGCGTTAGAATCCAGATAATAACAAGCTAAGTTGATTCAGCTGTTTATTACCACTGTCTGTATTATTTTGGGCACAAATAAATAGATGTTGATTAAAGCTTATACATCATTGCCCTTTCCCTACAGATACAATCCAAACATGTTCTTTATAGGAATCATGTGTGCACAAAAACTCTCTGTAAATTCAAGAGGCCTAGAGTAAGAAAACAGTGACATTGTTTAAGAAAAGATGTCATAGTGCATACAGAAAATCAAATTTATTGTTATAGGTATTTTTTCCCCTTCCATAGTCTTAGTCATATTATCAGGATCACTGATCGCATTTTATTTGTCGGACTGTATATAGTTTTAGGTGAAGATTCCGATCTTGTTGTTGTCAGTGTAAGTTCATGCAAATCATCACTTGTGTGATGAATTCACTTTAAGCATATTTTTAATTGTATGACTAAACTTTTTTTGTTTTCTTTTGACAAACCTACATTTCAAACGATTTACCTCCTGTGTTTCACAACCACGGGGAAAACGTATTGTTTTGTAATACTCATTAAACCTATTAAACTAATTTTTCTCACCTAGAACACAAAACTTGTACTGTTTTACACATTTTGACTATTTAACTATTTTTGTAGGTATCGTGTCATTTTAGAGGATTTACTAAAAGATTAAATACGCCAGAATCACAATGTTTGTAAATGATGTTTTTTACTACTCTACTAGATCATATTTAGTCAGATTTCAGATGACGATTTTTTCCAAGCATAATCTTTATACAACAATTATCCGTTCACAATTTAATACAAATGTGTACGGCGGGTAAGAAAAGAGACATTTAGCTATAATTAAAACATAAAACAGAAATCATCTCTTCTGCTCTATTGTAAAAGTTTGCAAAGTTGATTTGTCCCCGCCAGTAGATGACAGTTTTACATTTTGTTTCTTTGTACAGTTTTTAGATGTCGACTACTCTTTGAGCACGGTCAAACAAAATACAACATAAGAAAATTAAACTATGATGTTCTTTCAGATCGTCTTTCTGCTCTATCTAGGAAGTGGTCACAAGCCAAGACACATTTCTGTTACATTTACAACTATTGCGCTTAAAACACACCCGTCTATTACAGTTAGTTACAACATTTTACATTTGAGAACGATGTGGTACCACTTTTTTTTTTGTATAATATGCGAACTTCAATAAAAAGTAACCTTGATAAGTAGTCATTCTAAGTAAAAAGTTAGATGATTCAGGCTGTTTTATTTTCCCCACGCTCCAATATTATCTTTTAGGCATCTGCCTTTAAGGTTTGATCCATGAAACGGGAACAAAAACAACATTACAATGTGTCGTCATGGTTGTCTCAATAATTATTCAATAAACGGTAGAATTGTTTAACATCTCTTAATTTTTTTTACAATTTTAAATATACGTTCAACTTAAATATTAGTTTTTAGTCATTTACAAAGGTGTCATGCATGATATCTTATATATAATATTGTTACATGGTCTGGGTTGTTGGTACCTGTAGGCGGTAAAACTTAGCAGTAAATGAGAGACGTGATTAGGTTGTTACTCAAGCGGTCCTCTGTGACGTCTTTTAATAAAACATTTCAGCGTCATCAAGGCAAACTCATTAACGGTATGCAGTGAAATAAATATAAACATACAAAACTTTATGGTAATGAATAGGCAAGAATGAATATCTTGACGTTATCAACATTTAGAGGTGCTGTACTCGCCCTCATGCGCTTATTATTTTTGGCTTAAAAAGTTTTATTTGATTTTGTTCAAGTTTTTTCTGAAACAGTGTTTTACCACTATAAACATCACCATTCTTCTTTGTCTGTAATTGTAATTATGTGCATGTTTGTTATCCCCTTTCCACTAAAACTATGTTTCCAACATTTAACTGCAATGCTAGCGACCAATTGATGTTCTACACATCTCTTGGTTCGTATACAGCTTTTGGTTGATTTAATCAGATGATGCATTAAACCACCGTATTCATCATTTACATAGTATTTATACTACCATAAATATATGTTTGGGTGTATAGAATGGTCAGACACAATCATGACATCAAGTTAAGTGATTCAGCATTTTATTTCAACAGTGTATTGTTGAATATACGAAGTATTGAAGAAAATGATAGAATGGTATTACATACATAAAGTAAAACATTAATAATGACATTACAGATGATCTAGCCAGAAAAGAAAATCTCTGCAGACTCTCATGTTTTTCTCTAGTATGTAGTTGACCAGCGTTTCAACCATTTCATTAATGTCCGTTTTCTCATTTTTAGACACCAGTGATACACATAGATCTGATACATATGTACACATACAGAGTACTTCGGTAACTCCTAACTCATCGCTACAATCGGCCATGACATCCAGAACCTTCCTGAGGATTACACAGATAGGTTCTTTGCTCTTAAACAAGCTTGTCACATCAGGCAATGAATTTGTCAGGTCTCTTATGCCGTCCATTTCATTTTTGAGATTTGTTACACGTTTGATACCCCCCGCACAATCATTATTTGAACCACATGCATCGTCGATGATTTTACGCATCAAGCCAACCATCTGAACTCTAAAATTATCTTTAAACATGCCGTCTAACATGGCTTTAACATGGCACTCCTTCCCCACGGTGCATTTGCACGCCGGAGGGTGCTTGTGCACAGCATTGCCAGAGCTCAACGGGCAGTTGTTCTCCATCAGCTTTTGCGTAGCCATTCCAGAAATCCACACCGTTGAAGACGTCTTCTTCAGAACTGTATACGGTGCAGTCAATGCTGAAAGATTCTAATAGTTCCTGGAATCTCTGGTGAATCCTTTGTCCACAATTGTCCAGGCCTTGTGGGTTAACGTTCTGAAGTTTGGGTTTTGGGTCTGATCCCTCAAAATGTGTGTTGACTTTGGAGGTCAATATAACAGCCAGACAATCTTCCTTCAACTTCTGACGTTGCAGTAGCACAGAAATTTGTGCTGATGTAGTCGTCAAACCTAGGCTAGTAGCTAGATCCCTTTCGGTTAGGAACCCAGATTGCTTGCGATAACTGAGCACTGTGTGTAGAGTTTATCAGGACTGCTGTTTTGGGGGCCTCCCTTACCCCCCTGTTGTGAGGGGTGTATGGGGGTTGTCGTCAGGAAGTCATGAAAGCTAAGTAAAACTACACTCTTTTTAAACCGCTAACAAGTATTTACCAATACTTAAAGTACTTTTTCTAAACTCTTAACGCTGCAACACACCTACATCATAGTTAAACTTCTGCCCAAAACCATATTTGGTTAAATACAAAATCTACCTTTCAAAATATAACTAATGTAATCAAAACAGAGCAAACCCGATTCAAAATTGAATCATTCTGTCAAACTCTAGAACTAATTTCTATCCAACATGAACATAGTGCACAATGACAAATACTAACAATTGATGGTATTATGAAACCTGCATTTCAGTTCTACCTGCAGACAATATGCATTCCATTGCTATATATATATAGTTTCTTTTACGGTAAGCCATTCTACAATTTCGTTGAATGTGTCCTATTAAGTATTGACTCGTTCACTTTTAGATAGTATGTTGCCAAGAATGTACATATTTTTCCTTCTCTCCTCTACCTCTCCTTCCACCCATTGTTCTGATCCTAATACTCCTCTCCCTCCACTCCTCTGTACACTGTAAAACTTATATGATCAATAAGTTATGACAGCATATGTTTTTACATTGCTTTAACTAATCAGAATAAGTTAAGCAATTTTCAACTTTTTATTAATTACACTAGATTTTTTATTTTTAAAGTACTTGAATATTTAAAGCAATAGAGTCCTATTTTACTGTAAGTTCAAGTAATGGAAATAACTTCAACAATGATTTTTAACACTATGTTTTACAAGATAAAATATTTCAAAGATATGCTACTTAAAATAAGTTGTTTCAGTCTTTGTTTTATATATTTTCAAAACAATGAAAAAATGGTTTAGATTAGATTTTCTCCAAAAATATTTGTGCATAAACTTGCAAACAATTATGTACATTTTACACATATGGATATTAAATAAATCTACTTAACTATGTGAAGTAAAATTAACAAAGTGGACAAGTAAATATAACTTGGCCTGTTAAATTATATAGAGTAATTTTTACTTACAAATCTGATGTATTTAATATAATTACACAAAATATTTGCTCTTTAAATACATTTTACTTGCAGTGCTGGTAATTATTTTAAATTTAAAATGTTACTCTTATAATGTGACAAAATAATACTGTGACAATGTGCAGTTAATTCTCATTAAGAAGAAATAATAATCACTTACAGAAACTTATAATACTTATAATCACTTTAAAGGTTTAAGCAACTTCAGCAATGATAAACATCCACGTTCAATGACATATTAAACACATATTAGAACTCTAAAATTAGTAGTTCTATGCATAGATAATCTCAGTATCAAAACATTTGAAAAACCTTTTAAACTAACAAAAATAAATTTGTAAGAAATTTGTGAATGTAAACATATTTTTCAAAACAGGTATAAAATTATGGCCCTTCATTACCAACTATGTTGTTTTAATACAGTATAAGAGATGTGCAAAACACTACACACAATTCACACATCCGCACACACAAGTAGCAGAACACCTCAGTTCTTTTGCTAAATGAAACACTTCTTTCAAATTTTACAATAATTTAACAAAACCCAATTTGACAGCGTATGGCACACACACGGTCCATACACTCGGATTCTGTTTGAATACTCGGACAATTGTTCCATTTCTAATTTTTTAATGATATAATCTGGGTTTGATTTTCAGAAGTTTCAGGAGTAGCCATTGTAACCCAGATTATATCATTAAAAAATTAGAAATGGAACAATTGTTTAAGATTGAGAACAGCAGAGTGTAAATGAACCAAACAGAATCCGAGTGTATGGACCGTGTGTGTGCCATACGCTGTCAAATTGGGTTTTGTTAAATTATTGTAAAATTTGAAAGAAGTGTTTCATTTAGCAAAAGAACTGAGGTGTTCTGCTACTTGTGTGTGCGGATGTGTGAATTGTGTGTAGTGTTTTGCACATCTCTTATACTGTATTAAAACAACATAGTTGGTAATGAAGGGCCATAATTTTATACCTGTTTTGAAAAATATGTTTACATTCACAAATTTCTTACAAATTTATTTTTGTTAGTTTAAAAGGTTTTTCAAATGTTTTGATACTGAGATTATCTATGCATAGAACTACTAATTTTAGAGTTCTAATATGTGTTTAATATGTCATTGAACGTGGATGTTTATCATTGCTGAAGTTGCTTAAACCTTTAAAGTGATTATAAGTATTATAAGTTTCTGTAAGTGATTATTATTTCTTCTTAATGAGAATTAACTGCACATTGTCACAGTATTATTTTGTCACATTATAAGAGTAACATTTTAAATTTAAAATAATTACCAGCACTGCAAGTAAAATGTATTTAAAGAGCAAATATTTTGTGTAATTATATTAAATACATCAGATTTGTAAGTAAAAATTACTCTATATAATTTAACAGGCCAAGTTATATTTACTTGTCCACTTTGTTAATTTTACTTCACATAGTTAAGTAGATTTATTTAATATCCATATGTGTAAAATGTACATAATTGTTTGCAAGTTTATGCACAAATATTTTTGGAGAAAATCTAATCTAAACCATTTTTTCATTGTTTTGAAAATATATAAAACAAAGACTGAAACAACTTATTTTAAGTAGCATATCTTTGAAATATTTTATCTTGTAAAACATAGTGTTAAAAATCATTGTTGAAGTTATTTCCATTACTTGAACTTACAGTAAAATAGGACTCTATTGCTTTAAATATTCAAGTACTTTAAAAATAAAAAATCTAGTGTAATTAATAAAAAGTTGAAAATTGCTTAACTTATTCTGATTAGTTAAAGCAATGTAAAAACATATGCTGTCATAACTTATTGATCATATAAGTTTTACAGTGTACAGTGGAGTGGAGGGAGAGGAGTATTAGGATCAGAACAATGGGTGGAAGGAGAGGTAGAGGAGAGAAGGAAAAATATGTACATTCTTGGCAACATACTATCTAAAAGTGAACGAGTCAATACTTAATAGGACACATTCAACGAAATTGTAGAATGGCTTACCGTAAAAGAAACTATATATATATAGCAATGGAATGCATATTGTCTGCAGGTAGAACTGAAATGCAGGTTTCATAATACCATCAATTGTTAGTATTTGTCATTGTGCACTATGTTCATGTTGGATAGAAATTAGTTCTAGAGTTTGACAGAATGATTCAATTTTGAATCGGGTTTGCTCTGTTTTGATTACATTAGTTATATTTTGAAAGGTAGATTTTGTATTTAACCAAATATGGTTTTGGGCAGAAGTTTAACTATGATGTAGGTGTGTTGCAGCGTTAAGAGTTTAGAAAAAGTACTTTAAGTATTGGTAAATACTTGTTAGCGGTTTAAAAAGAGTGTAGTTTTACTTAGCTTTCATGACTTCCTGACGACAACCCCCATACACCCCTCACAACAGGGGGGTAAGGGAGGCCCCCAAAACAGCAGTCCTGATAAACTCTACACACAGTGCTCAGTTATCGCAAGCAATCTGGGTTCCTAACCGAAAGGGATCTAGCTACTAGCCTAGGTTTGACGACTACATCAGCACAAATTTCTGTGCTACTGCAACGTCAGAAGTTGAAGGAAGATTGTCTGGCTGTTATATTGACCTCCAAAGTCAACACACATTTTGAGGGATCAGACCCAAAACCCAAACTTCAGAACGTTAACCCACAAGGCCTGGACAATTGTGGACAAAGGATTCACCAGAGATTCCAGGAACTATTAGAATCTTTCAGCATTGACTGCACCGTATACAGTTCTGAAGAAGACGTCTTCAACGGTGCGGATTTCTGGAATGGCTACGCAAAAGCTGATGGAGAACAACTGCCCGTTGAGCTCTGGCAATGCTGTGCACAAGCACCCTCCGGCGTGCAAATGCACCGTGGGGAAGGAGTGCCATGTTAAAGCCATGTTAGACGGCATGTTTAAAGATAATTTTAGAGTTCAGATGGTTGGCTTGATGCGTAAAATCATCGACGATGCATGTGGTTCAAATAATGATTGTGCGGGGGGTATCAAACGTGTAACAAATCTCAAAAATGAAATGGACGGCATAAGAGACCTGACAAATTCATTGCCTGATGTGACAAGCTTGTTTAAGAGCAAAGAACCTATCTGTGTAATCCTCAGGAAGGTTCTGGATGTCATGGCCGATTGTAGCGATGAGTTAGGAGTTACCGAAGTACTCTGTATGTGTACATATGTATCAGATCTATGTGTATCACTGGTGTCTAAAAATGAGAAAACGGACATTAATGAAATGGTTGAAACGCTGGTCAACTACATACTAGAGAAAAACATGAGAGTCTGCAGAGATTTTCTTTTCTGGCTAGATCATCTGTAATGTCATTATTAATGTTTTACTTTATGTATGTAATACCATTCTATCATTTTCTTCAATACTTCGTATATTCAACAATACACTGTTGAAATAAAATGCTGAATCACTTAACTTGATGTCATGATTGTGTCTGACCATTCTATACACCCAAACATATATTTATGGTAGTATAAATACTATGTAAATGATGAATACGGTGGTTTAATGCATCATCTGATTAAATCAACCAAAAGCTGTATACGAACCAAGAGATGTGTAGAACATCAATTGGTCGCTAGCATTGCAGTTAAATGTTGGAAACATAGTTTTAGTGGAAAGGGGATAACAAACATGCACATAATTACAATTACAGACAAAGAAGAATGGTGATGTTTATAGTGGTAAAACACTGTTTCAGAAAAAACTTGAACAAAATCAAATAAAACTTTTTAAGCCAAAAATAATAAGCGCATGAGGGCGAGTACAGCACCTCTAAATGTTGATAACGTCAAGATATTCATTCTTGCCTATTCATTACCATAAAGTTTTGTATGTTTATATTTATTTCACTGCATACCGTTAATGAGTTTGCCTTGATGACGCTGAAATGTTTTATTAAAAGACGTCACAGAGGACCGCTTAAGTAACAACCTAATCACGTCTCTCATTTACTGCTAAGTTTTACCGCCTACAGGTACCAACAACCCAGACCATGTAACAATATTATATATAAGATATCATGCATGACACCTTTGTAAATGACTAAAAACTAATATTTAAGTTGAACGTATATTTAAAATTGTAAAAAAAATTAAGAGATGTTAAACAATTCTACCGTTTATTGAATAATTATTGAGACAACCATGACGACACATTGTAATGTTGTTTTTGTTCCCGTTTCATGGATCAAACCTTAAAGGCAGATGCCTAAAAGATAATATTGGAGCGTGGGGAAAATAAAACAGCCTGAATCATCTAACTTTTTACTTAGAATGACTACTTATCAAGGTTACTTTTTATTGAAGTTCGCATATTATACAAAAAAAAAAGTGGTACCACATCGTTCTCAAATGTAAAATGTTGTAACTAACTGTAATAGACGGGTGTGTTTTAAGCGCAATAGTTGTAAATGTAACAGAAATGTGTCTTGGCTTGTGACCACTTCCTAGATAGAGCAGAAAGACGATCTGAAAGAACATCATAGTTTAATTTTCTTATGTTGTATTTTGTTTGACCGTGCTCAAAGAGTAGTCGACATCTAAAAACTGTACAAAGAAACAAAATGTAAAACTGTCATCTACTGGCGGGGACAAATCAACTTTGCAAACTTTTACAATAGAGCAGAAGAGATGATTTCTGTTTTATGTTTTAATTATAGCTAAATGTCTCTTTTCTTACCCGCCGTACACATTTGTATTAAATTGTGAACGGATAATTGTTGTATAAAGATTATGCTTGGAAAAAATCGTCATCTGAAATCTGACTAAATATGATCTAGTAGAGTAGTAAAAAACATCATTTACAAACATTGTGATTCTGGCGTATTTAATCTTTTAGTAAATCCTCTAAAATGACACGATACCTACAAAAATAGTTAAATAGTCAAAATGTGTAAAACAGTACAAGTTTTGTGTTCTAGGTGAGAAAAATTTGTTTAATAGGTTTAATGAGTATTACAAAACAATACGTTTTCCCCGTGGTTGTGAAACACAGGAGGTAAATCGTTTGAAATGTAGGTTTGTCAAAAGAAAACAAAAAAAGTTTAGTCATACAATTAAAAATATGCTTAAAGTGAATTCATCACACAAGTGATGATTTGCATGAACTTACACTGACAACAACAAGATCGGAATCTTCACCTAAAACTATATACAGTCCGACAAATAAAATGCGATCAGTGATCCTGATAATATGACTAAGACTATGGAAGGGGAAAAAATACCTATAACAATAAATTTGATTTTCTGTATGCACTATGACATCTTTTCTTAAACAATGTCACTGTTTTCTTACTCTAGGCCTCTTGAATTTACAGAGAGTTTTTGTGCACACATGATTCCTATAAAGAACATGTTTGGATTGTATCTGTAGGGAAAGGGCAATGATGTATAAGCTTTAATCAACATCTATTTATTTGTGCCCAAAATAATACAGACAGTGGTAATAAACAGCTGAATCAACTTAGCTTGTTATTATCTGGATTCTAACGCATTAGGCACTCATAAAGACTATTAAAAATAGCAAGTGTGATACTAGAGTACAAATATTGTATAACTCATGTTGAAACATAATCTGTTTGGTTTCATCTGAATCCTTGTACTGCATGATTGTAACACGCCTGAAACTTTGAAAATATTAAACCAACAGCTAAATCTTTGGTTTTAAGGTAAAACAAATACTCTCAAGAGACCCACTGACCCTGGAAGTCACGACTTCCGAAGACCTTGCATGTGTAAATTCACCAGGTTGACAAAAAATAACAACAACATTGTAGGCTCTTTAACACCCTGCAAAATCGTTGGGGCTCTCTCCAAATCATCAACTCCCTCCAAAGTCTGTTCATGCTGGTCAACAGACAAACTGTCTCATCAACAAAAGGCTATATTTGTAAAATTAACCGTATTTTGAGTAGATAACCGATAGTATATTTTCAGTAAAGGGTGTGTTTCCGCAATGACAAAGGCCAGTTTGGAAGACACAAGAAAAGTAAAATCATATACAACTTGTACACGCAATCCTAGATCATGGCTTCCACAAAATGTCAAATATTATAGTAGTGTAAAATATGACCAGTTAATATTTAAAGTAAGATCATTCTTACTTTAAATTTAAATCTTACAAATTAAATATTCACTCAAGACAAACTTTACTTCTGCTGTGTCATTGACCACAGAGGACCAGCTGGTCTTCAAATCACCCCATCACCCTACCCTGAACTAACCACTAATGATTGCTGAGGACATGTGTTAAAGATATGTATACGTATGTTAAAGATACGTCTTAAACTTCTTTTACTAATAATCTTTTAAAACAAATGAAATTTATTGAAACAAATTCTGTTTATTTGTGACAAACTTTGTTAACATGTTTCATTGCATGGGGTTCATACATGCTTAAGTGTTATTAATCAAGACCGGCTTGAATCTTTGTAGAAATAATATTTAACATTATGTACTGGGCTCTGTTTAGTAAAAAATGATGGTTTATGATGGATTTAAACACTCATTGGGCATCAGATGCTATCTTTTTATACATCAGTCTTCTGGCAAGATTAAGAAGATACGATTTTATTAAAACTTTAAATATTTAATTTAAATCTAATTTAAACTTTTAAGATTAGGCTTTGAAATAAAATGAGTACGAACAACATTGGCTCTGGAAAGGCGTTTGCTAACTTTGTTCTTGTTGTTTAGTTTGATACAGGTTAAAATATTTGCTTTTTATCATTTTATAAAGAACTACTTCATCTCTCTGAAAAAATGTGAGGTATTTTCATATTTATTTATTATTATTTACATATGTATTATTATATTTAGCTAAACTATAACTAAAAGTGGTTATGATTATACATGAATGTAATATATAGTTTCATCTACCTAAAACTATAATATTTGATTACCTCTGTTTCGGTAAATTAATCATTCAATGTATTCACATTATTAGGGTAATATATATTTCCACCAAGCTAACTACATTGTTTGAGGTGATGCCAAACACAAGAAACTAACATAAAACAACTAGTCCTTTTTTAAATGACATCTTTGTATGAATAAGCTCTAAAACATAAGGTAATGGAACATTCTCTGTTTAGTGAAAACAATCCTTTATGCGGGATTTAAAAATCATACAATGTCAGTCATGTAGAGAGTGACCATTCGAGATACTTTATGAAATATGTAGTCGAATACACGGTTACTGTTCATCAAAAATTTGGCTCAAGGATATTGATTAAGACCTGGTTAACTATTTGTATAAATGAGGTATATATAAAAATATGGTTTATGATGAAATTAAAGATCGTAGAGTGTCAGATGTTGGCTACAACAATCTTATAGGACGATAGAGAAGATAGTACTTTATTAAAAGATTTATTATGGCTAGCATTTCTCTGGGACAAGAAGTTAAAGAAAAGATTGTGTCCCCCCTGATTCCAACCTATCACTTCTGTGAGTGTGTTAAATTTCACACCCCCACCAGGGCTGCTGACATTCTTGGAGAGAGGCAGAGAGAGCCAGAGAGAGAGTGATTTTATATTTCTTTAAAGGGTGTTTTACCCCTACTTTTCCCTGCTCCCTGAAAATGTAAGTTCATTTTCACATTTACATTTTAGTATGATAATTGTTATTATACAATGTAATATTGTGTATTTTGTTTCTATTCATCACATTTAAATAGAAATACATTCCTTTCATAAACCCAATTGGGTATTTTACAATGTGTGTGTGTGTGTGTGTGTGTGTGTGTGTGTGTGTGTGTGTGTGTGTGTGTGTGTGTGTGTGTGTGTGTGTGTGTGTGTGTGTGTGTGTGTGTGTGTGTGTGTGTGTGTGTGTGTGTGCGTGTGTGTGTGTGTGTGTTTACATTTACATTATAGTATGATAATTGTTATTATACAATGTAATATTGTGTATTTTGTTTCTATTCATCACATTTAAATAGAAATACATTCCTTTCATAAACCCAATTGGGTATTTTACAATGTGTGTGTGTGTGTGTGTGTGTGTGTGTGTGTGTGTGTGTGTGTGTGTGTGTGTGTGTGTGTGCGTGCGTGCGTGCGTGCGTGCGTGCGTGCGTGCGTGTGTGTGTGTTTACATTTACATTATAGTATGATAATTGTTATTATACAATGTAATATTGTGTATTTTGTTTCTATTCATCACATTTAAATAGAAATACATTCCTTTTATAAACCCAATTGGGTATTTTACAATGTGTGTGTGTGTGTGTGTGTGTGTGTGTGTGTGTGTGTGTGTGTGTGTGTGTGTGTGTGTGTGCGTGCGTGCGTGCGTGCGTGCGTGCGTGCGTGCGTGTGTTTACATTTACATTATAGTATGATAATTGTTATTATACAATGTAATATTGTGTATTTTGTTTCTATTCATCACATTGAAATAGAAATACATTCCTTTTATAAACCCAATTGCACATTTTACAATGTGTGTATGTGTGTGAGGCAGTGAGGCAGTGTGTGTGAGTGTGTGTGTGTGTGTGTGTGAGTGTGTGTGTGTGTGTGTGTGTGTGTGTTTACATTTACATTATAGTATGATAATTGTTATTATACAATGTAATATTGTGTATTTTGTTTCTATTCATCACATTGAAATAGAAATACATTCCTTTTATAAACCCAATTGCACATTTTACAATGTGTGTATGTGTGTGAGGCAGTGTGTGTGAGTGTGTGAGTGTGTGTGTGTGTGTGTGTGTGTGTGTGTGTGTGTGTGTGTGTGTGTGTGTGTGTGTGTGTGTGTGTGAAGTGGCATATGTGGTTTACAAGGACAAAATGTCAGGTTACTCACCAGCATTATGAGGACACTTGGGTTTATGAGGACATCTCAGTGTCCTCATAAACCCAAGCCCATATATGTTGTTTTTAGGCATAAATTGATGACCAGGTGAAGTTTTTTCAATTTTCTAAATATGACCTTACAAACCATGTTGTGTATGTGTATATATTAAAAATATGCCCTTCTATACCATGATGTGTATGTGTACATTGTCCTCTCAAACCAGGTTATGATTTGTATGTTTTTTTTGTTGTTGTTTTTACCAGCCGTAATAGAATATAGTCACAAAATAAAACTAAAATTACTTTTACAGACATATATGGGTCATTCTACAGGGAAAGAAAAAAGCTGTATGCAATATGCAATATTCATGCTAATGCACAGATAATTATGAGTTTGTGTATGACCCATGAATAACTAGCCAAATTAATTTAATAATGATTACTTAATTAGCAGCTAATAAAGAATCTGATAAATAGGTTAGATCTATGAATTGCTATTAATTACTGTAAATGTCATCAAGGATTATTTCCCTATCAGCATAGTATTAACTAATAAATTAATGTGTTAATTACCACTATGGGTTGGAAGCTTATGTAACTAGCTTTAATTGAGTGGAAAGGGGCAATTAAATGCCACAAAGAGTGTTTTTTTTATTCCATTGCGCTACTTTTCTATCGTTTTTTAAATGTAAACACCACCCGTGTTTGACTGTTGCACTCGCATCTCGCTTCTATATTTTTGCAGAGAATCGTGCATGACACGGCTTTATAAACGCGGCACTTAAAGGTGTCCTAGAACGAAAAATTGGCATAGTTGAAAACAAGAGTTCAGTACATGGACATCATATACAGTGAGTCTCAAACACCATTGCTTCCTCATTCATGTGTACAAACCCGATTCCAAGAAAGTTGGGACACTGTACAAATTGTGAATAAAAACAGAATGCAATGATGTGGAAGTTTCAAATTTCAATATTTTATTCACAATACAACATAGATGACAAATCAAATGTTTAAACTGAGAAAATGTATCATTTTAAGGGTAAAATAAGTTGATTTCAAATTACATTTCATTCACACATCTCAAAAAAGTTGCGACATGGCCATGTTTACCACTGTGTGGCATCCCCTCTTTTTTTAACAAGGAGACAAGTTGCTCAAGTTTAGGAATAGGAATGTTGTCCCGTTCTTGTCTGATACAGGCTTCGAGTTGCTCAACTGTCTTAGGTCTTCTTTGTCGCATCTTCCTGTGGACTGCAGGCTGGCCATTTCAGTAGCCGGATCCTTCTTCTACGCAGCCACGATGTTGTAATTGATGCAGTATGTGGTCTGGCATTGTCATGTTGGAAAATGCAAGGTCTTCCCTGAAAGAGACGACGTCTGTATGGGAGCATATGTTGTTCTAGAACTTGGATATACCTTTCAGCATTGATGGTGCCTTTCCAGATGTGTAAGCTGCCCATGCCACATGCACTCATGCAGCCCCATACCATCAGAGATGCATGCTTCTGAACTGAGTGCTGATAACAATTTGGGTTGTCATTGTCCTCTTTAGTCCGGATGACATCCCAGTTTTCCAAAAAAGAACTTCAAATTTTGATTCGTCTGACTACAGAACAGTTTTCCACTTTGCCACAATCCATTTTAAATGAGCCTTGGCCCAGAGAAAATGCCTGCGCTTCTGGATCATGTTTAGATATGGCTTCTTTTTTTACCTATAGAGTTTTAGCCGGCAATGGCGAATGGCACGGTGGATTGTGTTCACAGACAATGTTTTCCGGAAGTATTCCTGAGCCCATGTTGTGATTTCCATTGCAGTAGCATTCCTGTATGTGATCCAATGCCATCTAAGGGCCCGAAGATCACGGGCATCAAGTATGGTTCTCTGGCCTTGACCCTTACGCAAAGAGATTGTCCAGATTCTCTGAATCTTTGGATGATATTATGCACTGTAGATGATGATAACTTCAAACTATTTGCAATTTTTCTCTGAGAAACTCTTTTCTGATATTGCTCCACTATATTTCGCCGCAGCATTGGGGGAATTGGGCAAATCCTCTGCCCATCTTGACTTCTGAGAGACACTACCACTCTGAGAGGCTCTTTTTATACCCAATCATGTTGCCAATTGACCTAATAAGTTGCAAATTGGTCCTCCAGCTGTTCCTTATATGTACATTTAACTTTTACGGCCTCTTATTGCTACCTGTCCCAATTTGAAAATCATGAAATCCAAAATGAGCCAATATTTGGCATGACTTTTCAAAATGTCTCACTTTCAACATTTGATATGTTATCTATATTCTATTGTGGATAAAATATAAGTTTATAAAATTTGTAAATTATTGCATTCCTGTTTTATTCACAATTTGTACAGTGTCCCAGCTTTTTTGGAATCGGGTTTGTAAATATCGTGTGTGAAAAACATCGCAATAGTCGGGATCATTAATATGTAATGACTGTTGATCATTAATATGTACGCCCCTAACATTTGCATATGCCAGCACATGTTCAAGGTCAGGCAGAAACTGCACAGCCGAATCATCGGGAGTTCTGCAGGTATTGTGAAGAAACAAGCGTCAAGCGAGGATAGCGAAAAGATCTTGGAAATAAATGTTATGTTCCAGGCTGTGCAGGGGATGTGAGGACTTTTCATAGCCTTCCAACAGAACAAAACTGTCAACAGACATGGATGATGTTTTTCTATAACCGGATACAGCAACAATTTATTTCAAAGTTGTTTTTTTTGCTCTGCCCATTTCACCACGGACAGTTTTTCTAACCTGGGACAATTTATGATAAAATATTAAAATTAATAATAATAATGAATAATTTGTCAGTGTGTGTGTCAGCTCAATCATGGTATGGGAGGACATGTTTAACATTACTACAAATACAGACACTAACAGTTTTTGTCTGAGATGTTCATCTAAAATGAGGCTGTTTCAATGTATTATAATAATGATAATAATGCTAAATAATACCTACTATGACTAATATTTCATAATAATTTGTCAGTGTGTGTGTGTCAGCTCAATCATGGTATGGGAGGACATGTTTAACATTACTACAAATACAGACACTGACAGTTTTTGTCTCAGACTTTCATCTAAAATGAGGCTGTTTCAATGTATTATAATAATGATAATAATGCTAAATAATACCTACTATGACTAATATTTAATAATTTGTCAGTGTGTGTGTGTGTCAGCTCATTCATGGTATGGGAGGACATGTTCAACATTACTACAAATACAGACACTAACAGTTTTTGTCTGAGACGTTCATCTAAAATGAGGCTGTTTCAATGTATTATAATAATGATAATAATGCTAAATAATACCTACTATGACTAATATTTAATAATTTGTCAGTGTGTGTGTGTGTCAGCTCATTCATGGTATGGGAGGACATGTTTAACATTACTACAAATACAGACACTGACAGTTTTTGTCTCAGACTTTCATCTAAAATGAGGCTGTTTCAATGTATTATAATAATGATAATAATGCTAAATAATACCTACTATGACTAATATTTAATAATTTGTCAGTGTGTGTGTGTGTCAGCTCATTCATGGTATGGGAGGACATGTTTAACATTACTACAAATACAGACACTAACAGTTTTTGTCTGAGACGTTCATCTAAAATGAGGCTGTTTCAATGTATTATAATAATGATAATAATGCTAAATAATACCTACTATGGCTAATATTTAATAATAATTTGTCAGTGTGTGTGTGTGTCAGCTCAATCATGGTATGGGAGGACATGTTTAACATTACTACAAATACAGACACTAACAGTTTTTGTCTGAGACGTTCATCTAAAATGAGGCTGTTTCAATGTATTATAATAATGATAATAATGCTAAATAATACCTACTATGACTAATATTTAATAATTTGTCAGTGTGTGTGTGTGTCAGCTCAATCATGGTATGGGAGGACATGTTTAACATTACTACAAATACAGACACTGACAGTTTTTGTCTCAGACTTTCATCTAAAATGAGGCTGTTTCAATGTATTATAATAATGATAATAATGCTAAATAATACCTACTATGACTAATATTTAATAATTTGTCAGTGTGTGTGTGTGTCAGCTCATTCATGGTATAGGAGGACATGTTTAACATTACTACAAATACAGACACTAACAGTTTTTGTCTGAGACGTTCATCTAAAATGAGGCTGTTTTAATGTATTATAATAATGATAATAATGCTAAATAATACCTACTATGACTAATATTTAATAATAATTTGTCAGTGTGTGTATGTGTGTCAGCTCAGTCATGGTATGGGAGGACATGTTCAACATTACTACAAATACAGACACTAACAGTTTTTGTCTGAGACTTTCATCTAATGAGGCTGTTTTAATGTATTATAATAATGATAATAATGCTAAATAATACCTACTATGACTAATATTTCATAATAATCTAATATTTCATAATACTTTGTCAGTGTGTGTGTGTCAGCTCAATCATGGTATGGGAGGACATGTTTAACATTACTTCAAATACAGACACTGACAATTTTTGTCTGAGACTTTCATCTAAAATGAGGCTGTTTCAGTGTATTATAATAATGATAATAATGCTAAATAATACCTACTATGACTAATATTTCATAATAATCTAATATTTCATAATAATTTGTCAGTGTGTGTGTGTGTGTCAGCTCAATCATGGTATGGGAGGACATGTTTAACATTACTACAAATACAGACACTAACAGTTTTTGCCTGAGACTTTCATCTAATGAGGCTGTTTTAATGTATTATAATAATGATAATAATGCTAAATAATACCTACTATGACTAATATTTCATAATAATCTAATATTTCATAATACTTTGTCAGTGTGTGTGTGTGTCAGCTCAATCATGGTATGGGAGGACATGTTTAACATTACTACAAATACAGACACTAACAGTTTTTGTCTGAGACTTTCATCTAAAATGAGGCTGTTTTAATGTATTATAATAATGATAATAATGCTAAATAATACCTACTATGGCAAATATTTCATAATAATTTGTCAGTGTGTGTGTGTGTCAGCTCATTCATGGTATGGGAGGACATGTTTAACATTACTACAAATACAGACACTAACAGTTTTTGTCTGAGACGTTCATCTAAAATGAGGCTGTTTTAATGTAGTATAATAATGATAATAATGCTAAATAATACCTTCTATGACTAATATTTAATAATAATCTAATATTTCATAATAATTTGTCAGTGTGTGTGTGTGTCAGCTCAATCATGGTATGGGAGGACATGTTTAACATTACTACAAATACAGACACTAACAGTTTTTGTCTGAGACTTTCATCTAAAATGAGGCTGTTTTAATGTATTATAATAATGATAATAATGCTAAATAATACCTACTATGGCTAATATTTAATAATTTGTCAGTGTGTGTGTGTGTGTGTCAGCTCAATCATGGTATGGGAGGACATGTTTAACATTACTACAAATACAGACACTAACAGTTTTTGTCTGAGACGTTCATCTAAAATGAGGCTGTTTTAATGTATTATAATAATGATAATAATGCTAAATAATACCTACTATGGCAAATATTTCATAATAATTTGTCAGTGTGTGTGTGTGTCAGCTCATTCATGGTATGGGAGGACATGTTTAACATTACTACAAATACAGACACTAACAGTTTTTGTCTGAGACGTTCATCTAAAATGAGGCTGTTTTAATGTATTATAATAATGATAATAATGCTAAATAATACCTTCTATGACTAATATTTAATAATAATCTAATATTTCATAATAATTTGTCAGTGTGTGTGTGTGTGTCAGCTCAATCATGGTATGGGAGGACATGTTTAACATTACTACAAATACAGACACTAACAGTTTTTGTCTCAGACTTTCATCTAAAATGAGGCTTTTTTAATGTATTATAATAATGATAATAATGCTAAATAATACCTACTAGGACTAATATTTCATAATAATCTAATATTTCATAATAATTTGTCAGTGTGTGTGTGTGTGTGTCAGCTCAATCATGGTATGGGAGGACATGTTCAACATTACTACAAATACAGACACTGACAGTTTTTGTCTGAGACTTTCATCTAAAATTTGGCTGTTTCAGTGTATTATAATAATGATAATAATGCTAAATAATACCTACTATGGCTAATATTTAATAATTTGTCAGTGTGTGTGTGTGTCAGCTCAATCATGGTATGGGAGGACATGTTTAACATTACTACAAATACAGACACTAACAGTTTTTGTCTGAGACGTTCATCTAAAATGAGGCTGTTTCAATGTATTATAATAATGATAATAATGCTAAATAATACCTACTATGACTAATATTTCATAATAATTTGTCATTGTGTGTGTGTGTGTCAGCTCAATCATGGTATGGGAGGACATGTTTAACATTACTACAAATACAGACACTAACAGTTTTTGTCTGAGACGTTCATCTAAAATGAGGCTGTTTTAATGTATTATAATAATGATAATAATGCTAAATAATACCTACTATGGCTAATATTTAATAATTTGTCAGTGTGTGTGTGTGTGTGTGTGTGTGTCAGCTCAATCATGGTATGGCAGGATATGTTTAACATTACTACAAATACAGACACTAACAGTTTTTGTCTCAGACTTTCATCTAAAATTAGGCTGTTTCAATGTATTATAATAATGATAATAATGCTAAATAATACCTACTATGACTAATATTTCATAATAATTTGTCAGTGTGTGTGTGTGTGTCAGCTCAATCATGGTATGGGAGGACATGTTTAACATTACTACAAATACAGACACTAACAGTTTTTGTCTGAGACGTTCATCTAAAATGAGGCTGTTTTAATGTATTATAATAATGATAATAATGCTAAATAATACCTACTATGGCTAATATTTAATAATAATTTGTCAGTGTGTGTGTGTGTCAGCTCATTCATGGTATGGGAGGACATGTTTAACATTACTACAAATACAGACACTAACAGTTTTTGTCTGAGACGTTCATCTAAAATGAGGCTGTTTTAATGTATTATAATAATGATAATAATGCTAAATAATACCTACTATGGCTAATATTTAATAATAATTTGTCAGTGTGTGTGTGTGTCAGCTCAATCATGGTATGGGAGGACATGTTTAACATTACTACAAATACAGACACTGACAGTTTTTGTCTGAGACGTTCATCTAAAATGAGGCTGTTTTAATGTATTATAATAATGATAATAATGCTAAATAATACCTACTATGGCTAATATTTAATAATAATTTGTCAGTGTGTGTGTGTGTGTCAGCTCATTCATGGTATGGGAGGACATGTTTAACATTACTACAAATACAGACACTAACAGTTTTTGTCTGAGACGTTCATCTAAAATGAGGCTGTTTTAATGTATTATAATAATGATAATAATGCTAAATAATACCTACTATGGCTAATATTTAATAATAATTTGTCAGTGTGTGTGTGTGTGTCAGCTCATTCATGGTATGGGAGGACATGTTTAACATTACTACAAATACAGACACTAACAGTTTTTGTCTGAGACGTTCATCTAAAATGAGGCTGTTTTAATGTATTATAATAATGATAATAATGCTAAATAATACCTACTATGGCTAATATTTAATAATAATTTGTCAGTGTGTGTGTGTGTCAGCTCAATCATGGTATGGGAGGACATGTTCAACATTACTACAAATACAGACACTAACAGTTTTTGTCTGAGACGTTCATCTAAAATGAGGCTGTTTTAATGTATTATAATAATGATAATAATGCTAAATAATACCTACTATGGCTAATATTTAATAATAATTTGTCAGTGTGTGTGTGTGTGTCAGCTCAATCATGGTATGGGAGGACATGTTTAACATTACTACAAATACAGACACTAACAGTTTTTGTCTGAGACGTTCATCTAAAATGAGGCTGTTTCAATGTATTATAATAATGATAATAATGCTAAATAATACCTACTATGACTAATATTGAATAATAATCTAATATTTAATAATAATTTGTCAGTGTGTGTGTGTGTCAGCTCAATCATGGTATGGGAGGACATGTTTAACATTACTACAAATACAGACACTAACAGTTTTTGTCTGAGACGTTCATCTAAAATTAGGCTGTTTCAATGTATTATAATAATGATAATAATGCTAAATAATATCTACTATGACTAAAATTGAATAATAATCTAATATTTAATAATAATTTGTCAGTGTGTGTGTGTGTGTGTCAGCTCAATCATGGTATGGGAGGACATGTTCAACATTACTACAAATACAGACACTGACAGTTTTTGTCTGAGACTTTCATCTAAAATGAGGCTGTTTCAGTGTATTATAATAATGATAATAATGCTAAATAATACCTACTATGACTAATATTTCATAATAATTTGTCAGTGTGTGTGTGTGTCAGCTCAATCATGGTATGGGAGGACATGTTTAACATTACTACAAATACAGACACTAACAGTTTTTGTCTCAGACTTTCATCTAAAATGAGGCTGTTTTAATGTATTATAATAATGATAATAATGCTAAATAATACCTACTATGACTAATATTTCATAATAATCTAATATTTCATAATTTGTCAGTGTGTGTGTGTGTCAGCTCAATCATGGTATGGGAGGATATGTTCAACATTACTACAAATACAGACACTAACAGTTTTTGTCTGAGACTTTCATCTAATGAGGCTGTTTTAATGTATTATAATAATGATAATAATGCTAAATAATACCTTCTATGACTAATATTTAATAATAATCTAATATTTAATAATAATTTGTCAGTGTGTGTGTGTGTCAGCTCAATCATGGTATGGGAGGACATGTTTAACATTACTACAAATACAGACACTAACAGTTTTTGTCTGAGACGTTCATCTAAAATGAGGCTGTTTTAATGTATTATAATAATGATAATAATGCTAAATAATACCTACTATGACTAATATTTAATAATAATCTAATATTTAATAATAATTTGTCAGTGTGTGTGTGTGTCAGCTCAATCATGGTATAGGAGGACATGTTTAACATTACTACAAATACAGACACTAACAGTTTTTGTCTGAGACGTTCATCTAAAATGAGGCTGTTTTAATGTATTATAATAATGATAATAATGCTAAATAATACCTACTATGACTAATATTTAATAATAATTTGTCAGTGTGTGTGTGTGTCAGCTCAATCATGGTATGGGAGGACATGTTTAACATTACTACAAATACAGACACAACAGTTTTCAGTAGCTTGATTTGGCGCTTTAATCGTTTATATGTGATTTTGCACGCAGCTATGTAAAGACCACCTCCCTCATTTCCATGTTTCACACAGAAAATTAAAAATAAATTAATATGGGTATAAATTAATATATAAATACATTTAAAAGTAAATCAATATATATATATATATATATATATATATATATATATATATATATATATATATATATATATATATATATATATATATATAAATATATTAGGGCTGTCAAAAGATTAATCACGATTAATCACATCCAAAATAAAAGTTTGTGTTTACATAATATATTTGTGTGTACTCTGTATAATTATTATGTTTATATAAATATTCATGTAATATTTAAGAAATATTTGCATGTATATACTGTATACATTTATATAATTTATATTATATATAAATATAAATATTTTATATATAAATATAATACATTTTTCTTAAATATATACATGCTTGTGTGTGTTTTTATATATAAATAATAATTATACACAGTTCACACACATATATTATGTAAACACAAACTTTTACTTTGGATGTGATTAATCGTGATTAATCTTTTGACAGCCCTAATATATATATATATATTTTTTTTTTATTTATTTATTTATTTTTATAGTAAGTTGAAAAGAATAAAAACAAATACAGAAATGTGAATGAAAAAGGTAATACAAATTTCAGAATTTTGTTTACGAATTATATTACGATAAAAATCATATAGACTATATAGACAATCATATAGACTTGGGATTTATTGAGTCGGGCCAGAAAACAAGCTTGTTGCCACCTACCGATGTGCCAATAATCTCTCATTAAACTTTGGAAATAGATAGCATGTTTAGCACTTTTAGAACAGTGATGTTGTCAAGTTCAGTGACAGTTTGAAAAAAAATGTAAATGTTTAAAATTAATAATTAAATAGTTATGAAATAGTCATTTACGTATATACTTGTTTTAATTTGTTGTTGTGTGACAAGTGATTATTTTAAATTTAAATGTTTTATTGTTATTAATATTTTTATTCTAGTATTTATTAATGTTATTATTCTTAATTATCTGAAATAGTGAATGTGTATACACACTTAAAAAAATATATTTTAAAAAATGTAATGAATTATTTACAGTAAAATACTGTTGTATTTAAGATTTCAGGTGTTCCTTGAAATAAAGATGATATATATTGTCTGATGTGTTGTTTTGCATAAAGACTTGGATCTTGTATTTGATTGGTTGCATAGATTTAGAAAATCACAACATGATGGGAGAAAATTCAAAAGATCTCACCTAAAGATGGCACATTTAACATTTTATTAGAATATCACTATATTTCAAATGTTACATTTATTCCATATTAACTTGATCATTTATGTCCTCGTAGACCAGCAAGTGGTCCAATCTGTGTATGATAGACCTCATAACCCATAATGTCCCTTTAAACAATGATTGTATTTTGACCTTATAAACCTGTGAAATTTCTGTTGCAAGTCCTCTCGATGATGTACATTATATGCTACATATGAAGTCAGATGTATCTTGTTAATCAGAAAAGTAAGCCTTTTGCATAACTGTATTGATTTCCTGATGCTGGGAAAGGTGTGTCCTTGTAAACCATGGTTAATGCCAACTGTCCTCATAAGTACTATATGCCAGTCTGTGTGTGTGTGTGTGTGTGTGTGTGTGTGTGTGTGTGTGTGTGTGTGTGTGTGTGTGTGTGTGTGTGTGTGTGTGTGTGTGTGTGTGTGTGTGTGTGTGTGTGTGTGTGTGTGTGTGTGTGTGTGTGTGTGTGTGTGTGTGTGTGACCATGATACTTCGAGTGTGCATATTGTGATGTACCATAATGACAATTTTCAACTCCTCTGTGAAAAATGTTCCCGTCTATGGAATGCACCAACCCCTCACGTGTCCGGCAGATGTACCCCTGAAATCATTCCTTCAAATAGCCGTGTCAAAGTTCAATACAATCATTCTTCACTTTGGTGGCCTAGAGGTCGTACCCTGACATTGCTATTTCAAATATGAGACCTCAAAGGTCATATCGCTCCCCGGAGGATACACAAGGTCAAAGGTGACAACAATGTGGGTGGTCGAGGTCAAACGTGGGGGAGGGGAACGATGTGGGTGGTCAAGGTCAAAGGGGCGTGGTAGGTCAAAGGTCACAATCAATCAAAGTGACAGAAGCTCCCTTATATACACTACTAATATAGAAAGCACATAAGTTGGGTTGAGTCTATAAAACACGAAAGAACAACAAATATATCACAAAAAAACTTTCTTTAAAGTGAATTTCGTTTTGTATAAATTGTATCTTAATTTTAATCTATGTTTTATCAACCAAATTGCCAGGATTTAATAAATAACAAGCAAATAGCCTATAACAGACAATAACATGGAGGCAGAGGTGCAGCGTGATCAACGGCTTAAATGAACAACTACTAGAAAAGTTTAAAAAAAAATTTTAGTCAGGGGCAGCCCTTACTATTTATTTCAGATAGGCCTATATTTGATCCAGCATGTCACAAAGGGAGTTCTGGATTGAGCGGCGGTGCGGAGCGGAATGAGCTTCAGAAATGAACGGAATCTCCAGAAAGGCACTTGATCTCCACTGGAGGAAATATTACCACTCTTTCAACGTACACACCGCAACAGTCACAATATGACCTCATGTATGTTTTAAAAACACAATTCAACTTATAAATAATACTTTTTAATGGGCCACTTAAAATGTTTATTACAAATAAATTATTAAATTCTAAAAATGAACAAAAAATTGCATTGCATTTGCAATCCTTTGAAACCACTCCACTTCCCGCGCCCCTGATGATATCTGTCCTCTGGAACGCTATCTCTTTTCATTTTCATAAAACGGTTTATTTAAAACAATAATTTTTTTTCAAATAGATGGAATTCGAAATACAGGCCTGCCCCTAATAAAAGCCCGCTTCAAATAAAAGCCGGTAACCTTCTGCAGTTCAGGTAAATAAAGGCCCCAGCTTTTATTTGAGGAAATACGGTAAATTTAACATCCCTATAACCTTAACATTGATCGAGAATTTAATCTGTTACAGTTGCAAGAGCATTTTTTAATGGTAATGGAAGGTGGGGTGCCTTTGATTGCAAACATCACAGAATAAAGGGTTCTTTTCTGCAACCTTTACTTACATGCCCAGTGTTCAAGCTATATTTTCTTTTAAGAGGCTTCATTTTTCCCTGTGTGTCATGTTCTTAATACAAGAGCACCTTTCTAATAAATGGCAGCCCAGGACTAATACAGGTAATTTGTACTTCAGATGGACTACTCTGAAACAGTATGAACAGCTGCAACAATTGCAAGGCCTTTACGGGTAGATTTAGGCTTAGCTTTGACACAAAATTAGATTAGATTAGATTCAACTTTATTGTCATTACACAAGTACAAGTACAAGGCAACGAAATGCAGTTTAGGTCTAACCAGAAGTGCAATAGCAGCAAGTGCAGGATATATACAATGGTTGCGTAAGTGCAGGGCATAAAAATGTACTGAATATATATATAAATATGTATAAGTAGAGAGATGGTTATTACTATAAACAGAACTGAATTTACAGATAAATATATACAGTGAATAAATATAAATATACAGATGGCTATTACTATAAACAGAATGTAAACAGAATGTACAGGTGAATATGTACTATGAATATAATATACAGATGGCTATTACTTTGAACAGAATTTTACAGATAGAGGTATACAATAATATGTTAGGCTAATATGAGGAATATAGCAGTGGATTAAGGTAGTGCAATAAATTATGGACAGAGCTATCCGAAAGAAAGTGTAAAGTGCAGTGGAAAGTGGTTGCATATTACAGTTAGAAGTACGGTGCAAAATGCAAATGTAAACATGGTTACTGTAAATACAGTCGGCAGTGCAAATGAGCATATTCCAGTTAAGATATGGTGGTGCAAAATGCATAAGTAAACAGTTGTTACTGTAATAAACAGTCAGTAGTGCAGATAACAAAGTGAATGTAGATGTGAGGTAGGAGAGTTTGCAGTTTATGAGGGAAGTGGATCAACGGTGGTTTGAGTTCAGTAAAGAGACAGCTCTGGGGAAAAAACTGTTCTTTAGTCTGCTGGTCCTGGTCCGGAGGATCCTGAAACGCCTGCCGGAGGGCAGGAGAGAAAACAGTCTGTGGGCTGGGTGAGAGGAGTCCTTGAGGATGCTGCGAGCTCGATGCAGACAGCGTTTCCTCTGGATGTGCTCGATGGCAGGTAGTGGAGTCCCTGTGATGCGCTGGGCAGTTTTCACCACCCGCTGCAGTGCCTTGCGCTCCGCAACAGAGCAGCTCCCATACCATACTGCCACACAGTTGGTCAGGATGCTTTCTATTGCGCAGCGATAGAAGTTCACCAGGATAGCCGAGGAGAGCTGATTCTTCCTCAGTGTCCTCAGGAAGAAGAGGCGCTGGTGAGCCTTCTTGACCAGGCTGGAGGTGTTGGTCGTCCACGACATGTCCGCCGAGATGTGGATCCCCAGGAACTTGAAACTGGAGACACGCTCAACAGCCATTCCATTGATGTGGATGGTGTCGTGTGTGCCTCTTGACTCCTTCCTGAAGTCCACGATGAGCTCCTTCGTTTTGGTGGTGTTGAGGAGCAGGTTATTATCAGTGCACCATGTGGCCAGGTGCTGGATCTCCTCCCTGTAGGCAGTCTCATCGTTGTTGCTGATGAGCCCAATCACCGTAGTGTCGTCCGCAAACTTGACGATGGAATTAGATCCATACACAGGCTTGCAGTCGGAGGTGAAGATGAAGAGGATACTTCTCCACTGTTTAGATCTCCAAACAATGGATCAGAAAAACATGCTTACCTGATGCTCAATAAAATTCACCAAATCAGAAAACATGACCCTGTTGCAGTGACTCTCCTGTAGTTTTAATCAAAACTTGTAAGGCAGCTTCATCACAATGAGTCGAAGGTTAGATGGAACATTCATTTAGTTCATATTCTGTAAATCTTCCATTACATTAGAACAGCTTCTCAGAAAAATTGAAGACGACCCCAAAGCATCAACATCTTCAAACTTTAGCATAGGCAAGCTCATGACCTTCTCCACACATGCTGTGGTTACTATAATTTCACTACCAAAATGTCCTTTGAGCAGATTTTTAGCTTGATCATATCCTTGATCAGCTCTCATATTGTGACATCTACATATTATACAAGAGGACGGCCAAAAGAGTTAGTCTTCTTTTGGCCGTCCTCTTGTATATTGCTCTAAATAGTAAATGCATTCTTTCTTGCCACCTGTTTTCTTTTCAATGGCTTGTTCAAAAGCTGTAATTAAAGAGTCATACTGCGATGGTTCTCCATCAAACTCCAATATCCTTCAGGGTGGAAGAGAAAGCAAAGCTTGCTGGTGAAGCAATTGAGCAGTGATTTTATTTTGCTGCTGTACAACATCATACAAGGTAGGACTTCAAGTAGAAACGCAAGTAGTAATTTGAGCAGGCAACAAATGTTGTGTGTGTGTATGTTATCTTCAGGCCCATAGGAAGTTAAATGTGGCTGCTTTCCAGATGAAAATTTACAGCTGGTGCTTGAGTTTGCATGCTTAAATATCTCCTTTGGATATACAATCAAACTGTCATGTTGAGATTTCGTTGTTGTAAAGGCACCTTTGGGTTAGAGCATATATTTGATGTAGGAAGACCGGGTATGGTTGTAACACTTTTCTTCAGCACCTGAAACCACCCTTTTAATGTAAGATTACATATTGAAGAAAGTACTTTGTGTTTAGCATTTAAGGTAAAAATGATGATATCAGATTAATTAGTCTGCTATGCAAATCTTCCAGGCCAGTTCCTGTTTCTCTTCATTGTAAGTAAAATGAGCACCATTTGTCTTTAATGGCTCTTGGAGCCCCTGAGTGATTGAATTATCATCTATGCATTTGAATGACACTGTTATGCTGATTGAATCTGGATGGGTGACACTGTTATGTCTGAGGTGTGTCCTTTTACCGATACAATTACCTATACAACGTTTGCATTCCTTTGTTTGAATGTCTCGTCCCCTGCTGTATAATTCCTCCCTCTAAAATGTAGATAAAATGCAAATGTACAACTTCTTTAGTTAAACTTGATGACCTCAGCGGAAAGACAGCAAGTTTTCTCATTAAAGAATCCTGCTGAAGAACCTATCCAAGTCTCCTGGTCTCTTCTTCAAACAAGGAAAAGGAAATTCACAACAGCTACACGTCTGAAACTTTTAGGCAAAATACCCACATTTGTATACTACAAATGGCAACAATTAAAATTCCGTCAACAATATCACAGACTTTGTGAGATGACAAATACAAATAGGTCCTTTGTTACAACCTACCCCACTACTGAGGTAGATTGTAACACATACTGGAGTAATTTGTGACAGGTAGACAAAATGCACAAAAACTAAGGGTAGCCTACTCCAAGTGATATGCCACAATATGGCTGCAACAATAAAAAATATGTGAATATGGGGAGTGTATGTAGCCTGGCTCCGCCCTCCTACGTATTTCTGCTTAATTTAAATTTTCCTTCAGTACTCCGTCTGGGATTGCTGTATAGTCTTAGGTTTTCGCCGAACAAATATTTACCGGTCCAATCAGTGAACAGAGGGAGTGGCTGAGAACGATAACGTTGATGTCATGCACTAATTTGAGTAGTAGTTCAGTAATGGTGGCAGAGAATGATGCGGGCGAAGCCATTCATCCTGTTGTGGCACTGCTGCCGAATATGCAGAAGTTAAAGCCGGAGCAAGAACAATCTTTGCTAAGTTTTTTTTGTAGGTCATGATGTTGTGTCCCGGGAAAACTTAGATTTTCCAGCTCGCTCCGTTAGTGATGAAGGAGTTGGCTGAAGGCCCAGTAAGTTAATTGTTTCGCGTGCGGTCGCATTAGGTGTGTCTCAATCAGCCCCCTAACTCAGTAGTCAGGTCACTGATCAGGGAGTCAGCCCATTGACTTATGTCCTGATCAGTGCCCTGACTAGTGAACTAGGGAGCTGAATGAGACACACCCATTGTCATCATTTACAGGGTCAGTGATTTTATTGCCGTCCGTCTCCCACCACCAGCATAAAATTCCCTGGCCGAATTACCTACTGTTTTAGACAAACACCAAGGTCGTGTGGTCATTTATTTGCTGTCCGAATCCACATCGCTGAGTTTTCAAGAATATATCACTTCAAAATTCAATGTTTATATCCTTTTTGACCACTGCAGAGCACCGTACGGTTGCACTTCGCTGTCATTTGGAATGCATTTCTAGACTTGTATTTCTTTAAATGCTGGCAATCGGGCGGCAGTGGCTCAGTGGTTCATGTAGGTTGTCTACAAACCGGAAGGTTGGTGGTTCGATCCCCGGTTCCACCTGACCAAGTGTCGAGGTGTCCATGAGCAAGACACCTAACCCCAGCTGCTCCCTACGAGCTGGATGGCGCCTTGCATGGCTGACACCGCCGTCGGTGTGTGAATGGGTGAATGTGAGGCAATGTGTAAAGCGCTTTGGATGGCCATTGGTCTGTTAAAAGCGCTATATAAATGCAGTCCATTTACCATTACCTTGAATCTTACACTATCGCCCTGTAGAAGCCGTTTTTGTAAAAATAGGCTAACGATTGTGTCATAACCACGCGACAACCGGCGCATAGTAGAGAAATTACTGTATAGACAGGAGGAGAAGCTCACAGGCAATCTTTTGCTGTCTATGAGGCAATCGGGGGGACGTGGAGGCATAAAGTCCGATAAAGTCAAGGGAGAGGTATGGGAAGAAGCAGAGCCGGCCCAAGGCATAAGCAAACTAAGCGGCTGCTTAGGGCCCCCTTTGCCACCAGGGGGCCCCCAAGAGCACATGAAATTACTTTTTGCAGTATGTTATTTCATGATGATTGATATCGCGAAATGGCCTTAAACAATTACTAAATAAACTGCAAAATGTTAAGTTTTCTAATATATGCACGGATTGATTCTGACAGCATTGCACGAGCTTGCGGCTCCATCGGCCAGACACTATTCGCTTGTTAGCCAGGGTTCAAAGTCCAAGTGCGAGAAAACCAGCGCTTAAACTTAACGTTACTCATCAGTTGCCCGGTAACCTTTTTATGAATGGATGGATTTGAGAATGCGCTATGGTTTGGTGCGAAAATCTTGTCTGACGTGCTGCATGTTTTGTATGGAGTACAGCATAACTTCCAGTTTCTCAATAAATGTTTTTCTGCAAACAACTGGAATTATAAGTTGTGTAGCCTATATTTTGGAAGTTTTTATTTAGAAAATAAAAAGGTTCTTTCTACACAGTCGAATGGAATGCAAAAAATAAAATGTTATTTCCGCCAAAATAAAAGCTCTGTTTAATGTTTGAAAGAAATCAACATTTCTTGTTTTTAAAAGAAGTCTCTTCTGCTCACCAAGGATGCATTTATTTGATCAAAAATACAGTAAAAACTGTATTATTGTGAAATATTCTTATAACGTAAAACATCTGTTTTATATGTGAATATAGTAAAGTGTGATTTATTCCTGTGTTCAAAGCTGAATTTATCATCATTACTCCAGTCTTCATTGTCACATGATCCTTCAGAATTCATTCTGATATGAGGATTTGATGCTCAAGAAACATTTATGATTATTATCAATGGTGAAAACAGTTGTGTACAATGTTTTTTGAAAGCTTTCTATTTCAGAGAAATGCTGTTCTTTTGAACCTCCTATTCATCAAAGAATCCTGAAGAAAAGGGAGCATATTCAGCATAAGGGACTAACATTTTTTTTTAAGTACATATCCCAGTCTGAACTGTAGTACAGTAAGGCTTTGAATATTAACACCTGACCACACCTGTGGGTTTGCTACTGTTACAATTAAAAACCGTATAAGGGTAAGACCATTACTGCCAGACATGATGAAAGCAACACAGCTACAACTGCTAAAATTGATACTGGGTGTGCGAATTATCAAGAATTGACAATAGTCAATCGTATTGGTGGCACAGAGGGGCCCCCAAATAAAATTCTGCTTAGGGCCCCATAAGGGCCCTCATGAAGCACATGTAAGACAGGGAGCATCCTGATTGGCCTGTTTCGGTAAGTCAACCAATCAATTGACAGTGTGGGCGGGTTTTATCTCTTCTCTCGAACCAAATTAATCAGTTCAGTGTATCTAGAAACAGGAGCGCCATGGCAGAGGGAGAGTGCCCCAAAAAACGAAAGAATTAGACATATTTTACACCAGACAACACGAAAGTGTACCCCAGTTTTATAAGCATTAAACATAATGACAATCTTGCACGCTGTACAGTTTGTAACTGACATGTTGAGGTTGAGTTAAACAAGTTTCATTTCATGTGCATATTTTTCAGGCCAGCTAGTTGCCAAGGCTACATGAAAACAACAAACTCCTTAGACCTGTTTAAAGTTGCAATGGAATATAAATAAAAGCAGTTTACATAAATAGTATAAGCAGCTTATGTAAATAGTAAAAGTGATCTACATAATTGTACCAAAAATTTTTTTTGTATAAATAATTGCATAGGCCTATAGAAATTATATATTAATTATATATGTTATACTATACAAGTAAATCATGTTCTGTGGTGAAATGTCATATTCTCTTCAGGATACCTTCCTCCTTTCATGTTTTTTTTTTTTTTTTTTGGGGGGGGGGGGGGGGTACCTTCGGAATACCTCCCTGAAATTACTTTTTAGGTTGGGATGTCTGCGTTTGTTTGTGCATGTCTGTATGTGCACATTCATATGTTTGTGTGCGTGTGTGTGTGTGTGAGCAAATGAACATAAACATAGGCATTCTGTAGAATTATTAAAATCACAAAAATATTCTTAGTTGTATGTTAGTGGATGGTTGTTTCACTGTCACCCATTGTTTAGCTAGCTGTATTAACATGGTACTTTGACATTAGCAGGAGGTCGATACACCACTCTTTACTAGAGAAACCTGATATAACCCATACAACATTATCTACAACGGTTGAAGTACTAAACAAAATATTATCTTGTTTTGTTTTTTTTACTTTCTTACCTCAGAATTAGATTTTCTGCTGTAGCTTCAGGAGAGATGGCAACACAGACTGGAAAACCTTCATGTGGGATCGTAAAGGAAGCCAGAGGAAACTGAAACTGCCATATGACTCCTATCTAATCCGCGATTTGTGGAATTGGTAGTGTTACAACTCTCCCTGTGTTGCAACTATACCCGGTATCCCTTCCATGATTTTACATGCATCATATAATATGCATTCATTGGATCCTTTCCCTTCACTTGATTCCAGCACAGACAATTTTGCAGTATAGCAGCAGCTAATTTTGATTCCATTTGTAATTTTTCCTTTTCTCTCCGCAGTTTCTCCTCTTTAACATGGCCTCAAGAACATGTAATTTCTTTAAAGCAGCTACGAATTGCAAAAGAGCTGCCTTTTCAGCCTTTGAGACGAGCAGATGCGGTGCTTGAAGCCTTTGAAGAACCAGACAAGGAATAGGTTTTAAAGTGAGATTCTTTTTTTTCAGCAATAAACGGTTATCAGGATTTTTTTCATCATCATATACAACTCCAGCATCTAATGCTGGTGTCAGCATCTGTGAACTCAGACATGTGTTAATTACCTATCTTTTATACTCTGAGAATTATGACTTGATTGGATAGGTCTGAATGTGATAAGTGACGTAACATTGAATCTTCCTGCCAGAACTTGCGCATAAGCTTCATTTCTACCAGGAAGACTCGGGAGACCAGATAAAGTATGATAACACCACAAGTTTATTAGCAGACCAGCAAGTATTAAATTAGAGGTTCTTTGGCGTAGGCCCCATCCGTAGCGCTCGTCACAAGGGTAACGGACTCCGCATTTCCTGCCTGAAGATGAAGGCAGGGGCGCAGCCGCCCCCCAAGAATTGGTAGAGGAAATTAGTTCCTCCAGGACGGGACCTACTCACCCCCCAAAATTGTGAAAGAATTGTATACTCGCCCGTCGTAAATGCTGCGATTCCTTGAACGGCCACAGATGGGCTTTGATCAGCCAGGTAGAGACGAAAGCCTTGAACGGCCGCAGACGGGCCTTGATCAGCCAGGTAGAGACGAAAGCCTTGAACGGCCGCAGACGGGCCTTGATCAGCCAGGTAGAGACGAAAGTCTTGAACGGCCGCAGACAGGTCTTGATCAGCCAGGTAGAGACAAAAGCCTTGAACGGCCGCAAACGGGCCTTGATCAGCCAGGTAGAGACAAAAGCCTTGAACGGCCACAAGACAGAGCCTTGATCGGCCACCTGGAGACGAAGGCCACGTTAGGGCACCTGGAGACAAAGGCCACATTAGGCCATCTGGAGACGAAGGCCACATTAGGCCATCTGGAGACGAAGGCCACGTTAGGCCACCTGGAGACAAAGGCCACATTAGGCTACCTGGAGACGAAAGCCACATTAGGCCACCTGGAGACGAAGGCCACCTGGAGACAAAGGCCACGTTAGGCAATTGACGAAGAATAAGAGCTATAGAGACTGACGAACGGGATGAGTAATAATCTGAGAATGTGACGCTGTGACACCACCACCAGTATTTGCATAAGAATTACTTAGAATATGGACATTGAACATGCAATAGATATGGATATTGACATAGGTGTTGACATAGGTGACCAATAAACAGAGGGAATTGTTATGCTACTGCAACAGCCACGTAGGCTGTATGGACTGCCACGTTGGCCGTATATTCAATGCCTCAATAGGCCATGGTACGGAGCGCTGCGTAGGCTGTATGAACTGCCACATTAGGTCGTATATACTGCCACAAGAGGCCGGGGTACAAAAAGCTGCGTAGGCTGTATGTTCTGCCATGCTGGCCATATATCCACTGCCTCAATAGGCCGGGGTACGAAAAGCCACGTAGGCTGTATGTTTTGCCGCGTTGGCCATATAATCACTGCCTCAATAGGCCATGGTACAGAGAGCTGCGTAGGCTGTATGTTCTGCCACGTTGGCCATATATTCACTGCCTCAATAGGCCAGGGTACGAAAAGCCACGTAGGCTGTATGACTGCCACGTTAGGTCGTATATACTGCCACGAGAGGCCGGGGTACAAAAAGCTGCGTAGGATGTATGTCTGCCACGTTAGGCCCTGTATACTGCCTCGATAGGCCGGGGTGCGAAAAAAAACCACATAGGCTGTATGACTGCCAGGTTAGGCCGTGTATACAGCCTTGATAGGAGAGGGTACAAGAAAGACGCGGCGACTGAGAATGATAAGCCGGCGTGCAGAGAAGGCTGCGATAGCCCATAGTGAGGAGAAGACAGCGTGGGTGCATGAGTTGGTCTCGATAGACCCCATGAAAAAGTATTAGGAGTTAAATGATAAACTGTAACTTATCTGATGCTTGTTAAGACACATAGGTAATCTTAGATTACCTGAAGGTTTGCGCATTCTATAATATTAGAATGCTGACGACCATCTTGACCACCAAACAATCTGTTGCTGTTGTAGCAGCACATAACCCTGAATGAATGTCCGGTATACTGATGAGATGGTCTGCAGTTCTGTAGGTCTGTCTCTAGGCGAGTTAACCACCTTGATATGGGAGACCCGTTGGGGAATATGAAAATTGCAGAATGATTAGGGATGCAGGGATGTGCTTAGAGATATCCTCTTTTACAGAGACGAAGGCCAAGCTGATGAAGCCGCAGTAGGCCACAGATGAAGGCTACAATAGGCCACCTGGACAGAGACCACGTTAGGTCACAGAGAAATTCATGAAAGGCTTATAGAGACTGACGAAAACAGGATTGATGAGTAGTAATAAAGGGGAAAACATGCCACCACCGGTATTTGCATGAAAATTACTACTTGAAGTTGCTGAGTGTTTGAGTCAGATCTTGCTTGTACTATAATGCTGAGGATGACCATGTACACAGCACCTTGATAGAGTATGCGGACTCCACGCATTGAGCTGCGTTCGTAGCAGCCCCAATCCGAAGAATGACCTAGGCATAGAGGAGTTGGGGAACTGCAGTTCTTAGCATCTGCAGTTGGAGGATTCGAAACCATTGGGCGTGACTCCAGCTCACAGCTAGATAGAACACTGTGGTGAGGTGGGCGTGGTTTTCGCAAGGTCTGCGGGCGGAGAGAAGGAAAGGATCCGAGCGGTGAGTAAGCGGCTTGAGCGCTGATTAAAAACACCTGTCTTTGATTACAGTGATTGGCGTGGAGAGAGCTATAAAGCCGGTGCGAGAGAGAGATGGAGAGAGAGAGGGACTGGGACTTCACCCGCGCTGCACCTGCACGAGTTCACGACAGTTTGAGAGAGAGTTTTGCTGCTGATTGCACCCACGAGCGCTGTTTATGTTCAGTTCTGAGTTAGATAATAAAACGAGTGAGTCCCAGTCAAACCGACCCCTGTCTTCTTTCCTCCTTGTCTACACGAACACACATCACACTGGTACGAAACCCGGGAGGGAAGAAGAACGCCGCTGCCATGCAATCTCCGTCAGAAATGCCGTTTGCGGACATCATCCAGTCGCTGGCCGGTCTTCACCAGGAGCAACATCGACAACTGCTGGCCATGAGGGAGGAGCACGATAAGAAGTTCGAGCTGCTCCTCCAGGCTCAGTATGAAGACCGCCAGCTGTTCCGGAGCTGGATAGACCGGGAGGAGAAGGCCACCCCCCCCACATCATCTGACTCGGCGGCTTCCGTGCCACTCCTGCAGATGGGTCCCCAGGACGACCCCGAGGCGTTCCTGGACCTCTTTGAGAAGACCGCCGAGGTCTGGGGGTGGCCCACCGCGGACTGGCCAATGCGGCTACTTCCACTGCTGTCCGGAGAGACGCAAGTAGCCGCCCACCAACTGCCAGTCCAGAACCTCCTGGTCTATCAGGACCTGAAGAGGGCCATTCTACAGCAGGTCGGCCGGACCCCGGAACAACACCGTCAGAGGTTCAGGACCATGAGCCTCGACGAGTCCGGCCGACCCTTCATCTTCGCCCAACAGCTCCGGGACTCCTGCCGCAAATGGCTGATGGCCGGGGGGAGTGACGTCGAGGGAATAATCGATCGCGTGGTACTGGAGCAGTTCGTCAGCAGGCTGCCCAAGACGACTGCACAGTGGGTCCAGTGCCACCGCCCGACGTCGCTGGACCAGGCCATCCAACTGGCGGAGGACCAAATGGTGGCGTGCCCAGGGGGCGGTGAACCCCTTCCATCTGCCTCTCTCTCCTCTCTCTCTCTCCCTTTTGTTCCCCCATCTGTTTCTACACCTGTCCCTCTACCTAGGTCACGAGGGGGCCCCGCCCCGAAACCGGCGCCCAGATGGAGGACGGGATCCCCAGGCGAGCCTCCGGTGACGTCACGGGCTCCGCCTAAAGGGCTGGGGATTCCCACCGGCTCTCTCGCAGCTACCTCTTCCCCTCCGCTCTCTCCACGCCAATTGCGCGAGCCGCTTCCCGCCACCAGGGTGGCGGTGAGGTCTGGGCCGGCTTGTTGGTGCTGTGGGGACCCGGGCACTTTGTGGATCGCGGTCCAGTAATGGAGGTGGGGACGCTCATCCGGGTCCCCGATGAGCCGCAAGCCGCCCCCGATCAGGCCGGCCTGTACCAAATACCAGTGAGTATTAAGGGGGGTACGTTTCATGCTCTGGTGGATTCAGGTTGCAACCAGACCTCTATCCACCAGAGTCTGATTCAACCCCGGGCTTTGGTTAATAGCCGCGTGGTTAAGGTACGGTGTGTGCACGGGGAGGTGGTGAATTATCCGCTGCTGCCTGTTCAGATTCATTTTAGGGGACAAAAGCATAGCGTTGAGGTTGCGGTTAACCCGCACCTCCGGCACCCGATTATCTTGGGAACCAATTGGCCGGCATTTAATAAACTGATGGGTTATTTATGCTCGGGTGCCTCTTGGGGAAAGAGAGACCGAGGCAGGACAGCGGTGGTTCAGCTCGGGGAAGCTCAGCCGGGACCTCGGGAACCTGATTCGGGGGAAACGAGCGCTCTACAGAGAACTATTCTCTCTGAGCGTGATGACTTTCCCCTGGAACAGTCCCGTGATGAAACGCTCAAACATGCGTTCAATCAGGTCCGTTCCATTGACGGCAGACTTCTCCGACCTGACCAGCCGCTCTCTTACCCGTATTTTACGGTCGTCAAAGATAGGTTGTATCGGGTAACCCAGGATGCCCAGTGGAAACAAGATACAACCCAGTTGTTAGTTCCAAAGAGCCGTCGGGAAATGCTTTTCCAGGCGGCTCATTCTAATCCCATGGCCGGACATTTAGGTCAGACAGCGACACTAAACCGTCTCATGGCCCGTTTCTTTTGGCCGGGCATGAATGTCAGTTGGTGAATCCACCGGCCACCCCAAAAGCACCATTGTGCCCCCTTCCGTTAATGCAGGTCCCCTTCGAAAGAATTGGCATGGACCTCATCGGGCCATTAGAACGGTCTGCACGTGGGCACCGCTTTGCGTTAGTCCTTGTGGATTACGCAACATGGTACCCTGAAGCAGTGCCATTGTGTAATATTTCCGCTAAGAGCGTTGCAGCGGCACTGTTTCAGTTAATCTCCCGGGTGGGAATCCCGAAAGAGATTCTCACTGATCAGGGCACGGCGTTTATGTCACGGACAATTCGCGAACTATACAAGTTACTGGGCATTAAATCGCACAAACACAAACTCCACCGTGAACACCGCTGCCTCTCTCCCGGACGAGCTCAACACCTTCTATGCTCGCTTTGAGGGAACTAACACCGCCCTCGCGGAGAGAGAGCTCGCGGCTGAAGATACAGAGGTTGGTGCACTCTCCGTATCTTTAGCGGATGTAACCCGATCCTTCCGGCGGGTGAATGTCCGTAAAGCAGCGGGTCCAGACGGCATTCCCGGCCGTGTGATCAGAGCGTGCGCGCACCAACTGGCTGGAGTTTTCACGGACATTTTTAACCTGTCCCTCTCCCTATCTGTGGTCCCCACATGCTTCAAAACGTCCACCATTGTGCCTGTACCTAAGCAGTCAAAAACCACCTGCTTAAACGACTGGCGTCCTGTTGCTCTGACCCCCATCATCAGCAAATGCTTTGAAAGACTAGTCAGAAACCACATCTGCTCTGTTCTCCCCCCCTCACTGGACCCACTGCAGTTTGCATACCGCACAAACCGCTCCACTGACGATGCCATTTCATCTACAATACACACTGCTCTCTCCCACCTGGAAAAGAGGAACACGTATGTGAGAATGCTGTTTGTGGACTACAGCTCAGCATTCAACACCATTGTGCCCTCCATACTTGACATTAAACTCCGGGCTCTAGGCTTAAACAGCCTGTTATGCAGCTGGATCCTGGACTTCCTGTCAAACAGACGCCAGGTGGTCAGAATGGGCAGTAACATCTCCTCATCACTGACTCTCAACACTGGAGCCCCTCAGGGTTGTGTTCTCAGCCCACTCCTGTACTCCCTGTACACACATGACTGTGTGGCTACCCACAGCTCCAACACCATCATCAAGTTTGCTGACGATACGACGGTGGTAGGTCTTATCACCGACAATGATGAAACGGCCTACAGAGAGGAGGTGCACACTCTGACACGGTGGTGTCAGGAGCACAACCTCTCCCTCAACGTCAGCAAGACCAAGGAGCTGGTGGTCGACTTCAGGAGGAATGAGAGAGAACACCGCCCCATCACCATCGATGGAGCACCGGTGGAGAGAGTCAGCAGCTTCAAGTTCCTCGGTGTCCACATCACAGAGGAACTCTCATGGTCCGTCCACTCCGAGGCCGTTGTGAAGAAGGCTCATCAGCGCCTTTTCTTCCTGCGACGGCTGAGGAGGTTTGGAATGAACCGCCACATCCTCACACGCTTCTACAGCAGCACCATCGAGAGCCTGCTGACTGGCTGCATCACCACCTGGTACGGCAACAGTACCGCCCGCAGCCGCAAAGCCCTGCAAAGGGTAGTGCGCACGGCCAGCTGCATCATCGGAGGTGAGCTTCCCTCACTCCAGGACATTTACGCCAGGCGGTGTGTGAAGAGAGCTCAGAGGATCATCAGAGACTCTAGCCACCCGAACCATGGGCTGCTCTCACTGCTGCCATCAGGCAGACGGTACCGCAGCATTAGAACACGCACCAGCCGACTTCAGAACAGCTTCTTCCCACAAGCAATCAGACTACTTAACTCCTGATCCATCAGGATCATAACACACACTGGACAGAATATCACTCCGCACAACCCACTGTAGATACACACACATTATATACACATTTATGTATCATTTATTATTTATCATTTATCATATAGCACCTATTGTACATAATTGGATCTCTACTGTGAATAATAATGTATACTGTACATTGTATATTATTATTATTATTATAGCTTAATGTATACTGTTTAATGTATGTTTAGTGTATATTGTTTAAAGTATATGTATATTGTAAGTATGTGTATATTGGCTAAAGCTGTGAGAACTACACTCACATTGTGTAAATTATTTATTGTTTATTGTAGAGTTTTACTGTGCTGTGAGTAATTGTGGGCGCATCAGATGTGTAATCTGTTGTTGCTTAAATGTTGTACATGTCATGTCGTGACTGCTATGTTGCTCGGAACTGCACCAAGAATTTCACCTGCTGTTGCACTTGTGTATATAGCTGTGTGACAATAAAGTGAATTGAATTGAATTGAAATCGATCCGCACGAGCGTCTATCACCCACAAACAGACGGTCTGCTGGAACGATTTAATCGCACATTAAAAACCATGATTCAGAAGTTCGTGCGGGAAGACGCCAAAAATTGGGACAAGTGGTTAGAGCCTCTGTTGTTTGCCATACGTGAGGTCCCCCAAGCCTCCACGGGGTTTTCCCCCTTCGAGCTCCTTTATGGACGCCAACCCCGCGGGGTTTTAGACGTCCTTAGGCAGACTTGGGAGGACGGACCTTCAGACAGCAAAAACGAAATTCAGTATGTCCTGGACCTGAGAACAAAACTCCACACTTTGGGGCGGCTGTCAATGGAAAATTTGTTGCAGGCTCTGGACAGACAACGTAGGCAATACAATAGGGGCTCTAGATTACGTCAATTTGCACCGGGAGATAAAGTACTTGTATTACTCCCCACGTCTAACTCTAAATTACTCGCGAAGTGGCAAGGACCCTTTGAGGTCACACGGCGAGTCGCCAATCTCAATTATGAGGTTCTTCGTACGGATAGGGATGGGGCACGTCAGATTTATCACCTCAACCTGCTAAAAAAATGGTCTGAGGCAGAGTCGGTGTTGCTGGCGACGGTAGTGAGCGGGGAGGAGGTCGAACGAATCTCATCCATCACCACGTTGAGACGGAACCGGGTGTGGTCATTCGTAGCCGCCCGTATCGCTTACCTGAACATAAAAAAAATAGTTCCGAGTGAATTGGAGGCAATGTTAGACATGGGGGTAATAGAGGACTCCAACAGTGACTGGGCGAGCCCGATCGTTTTGGTTCCAAAGCCTGACGGCTCCGTTCGTTTCTGTGTGGATTATAGAAAAGTCTAAGTTTTAGTCTAAGTTTTACTTAGTCTAAACTTAGTCTAAAAGTCTAAGTTTTAGACAGTGTCTAAGTTCGACGCTTATCCAATGCCCAGGGTTGACGAGTTGCTTGACCGGCTTGGTGCTGCTCGATTTTATTCGACACTGGACTTAACTAAGGGATATTGGCAGATCCCCTTATCTCCTTTGTCCAAAGAAAAGACAGCTTTCACCACGCGGTTCGGGTTACACCAATTTTTTCACCCTTCCTTTCGTCTTGTTCGGGGCTCCAGCGACCTTTCAGCGTCTGATGGACAGAATTCTCTGGCCGCACGCTGCATATGCCGCTGCCTACCTGGATGATATCATCATCTACAGTGGGGATTGGCAGCGTCATATGCAGCATTTGCGGGCTGTCCTCAAGTCGCTGAGGAGGGCTGGGCTCACGGCCAACCCAAAGAAGTGTGCGATTGGGCGGGTGGAAGTAAGGTATCTGGGCTTCCACTTGGGTCACGGGCAGGTGCGTCCCCAAATTGATAAGACAGCAGCGATTGCGACCTGTCCGAGACCCAAGACCAAAAAGGAAGTTAGACAGTTCCTGGGGTTGGCGGGATATTACAGAAGGTTTGTGCCTAATTATTCGGACCTCGCCAGCCCGCTGACTGATCTTACGAAAAAGGAAGTGCCAGATACGGTTCAGTGGACGGAGCAGTGCCAGCAGGCTTTCACCAAGATAAAGGCTGCTTTGTGTGGCGGGCCGCTCTTAATGGCTCCTGACTTTTCTCTCCCTTTTGTCATGCAGACTGACGCATCGGACCGAGGGCTGGGCGCTGTCCTGTCTCAGGAGGTGGAGGGTGAGGAACGGCCGGTGCTGTACATCAGTCGTAAGCTCTCTAGGAGAGAGACGATGTACAGCACCATAGAAAAAGAGTGTCTTGACATCAAGTGGGCCGTTCTTACTCTCCGCTATTACCTCCTGGGACGGGAGTTCACCCTCTGCTCGGACCACGCCCCCTTGCAGTGGCTCCATCGCATGAAAGATACCAACGCGCGGATCACCCGGTGGTATCTGGCTCTTCAGCCCTTTAAGTTTCAGGTGGTCCACAGGCCGGGTGTTCAGATGGTTGTAGCCGACTTCCTCTCCAGGAATGGGGGGCTGCAGGCCGGATGGCTCCCCGGCCTGAGTCGTGCGGTGGGGGTATGTGGTGAGGTGGGCGTGGTTTTCGCGAGGTCTGCGGGCGGAGAGAAGGAAAGGATCCGAGCGGTGAGTAAGCGGCTTGAGCGCTGATTAAAAACACCTGTCTTTGATTACAGTGATTGGCGTGGAGAGAGCTATAAAGCCGGTGCGAGAGAGAGATGGAGATAATAAAACGAGTGAGTCCCAGTCAAACCGACCCCTGTCTTCTTTCCTCCTTGTCTACACGAACACACATCACAAACACCATCTAACCGTCAGAACCTGTTGAGAGAACCCCCAGAAGAAAATAAACCAGAACAGCATGACAAATACATAACCGACAATTGAAAACCAAACAATGCCCTTGCGGAAGGATAAGAATGTTTTAGAAGACGCTTTACTAGCTAATAAACCATAGCTGGCTATAGAACCCTGCAAAGCAACCGAACCAATGAAAAACAATAATCAATGTGAGAGTCATCGTTTGATAACCTAAGCCAAGTTCATACTGTATTAATTATTTTTTTTTTTTTTTTCACGTTTGGCAGTCTGAGACAAATATAGCAATCCTAAATTCTTTTGACCATAGGTTAAAATCTTTTGTCTTTGATAGCATGTTTGACATACTCACCAACAGCCATGATTAAATTGTAACCTGAAGTAAATTAAACAAATGTGAGTGGGTTGATGTAACCTCCGGACAAATTCTTGTGCGTTTGATTATCATGCAGTCTGACATTAATGCAGCCGAGTTCTCACAGTGTGACATCAGGATCACAGTATGAAAAGCAACGAATCACAATGATTATAAGCCGCACCGTGTGTGCCAGCTTTGGTGACGAGAAAAACAAAAAGCTCACTGCGAGAGAGCTCGTCATTTGCATTTGCAGGAATCGGTACGCATGTGCAGACTTTGTCAAACAGTCACACTATATTTACTCCCCTGTATATTGTGTTGTCTCGATAGACTGACGAATGTTGGGGTTTACAATGCGAGCGTAGCCAATCACAGACACATCTTTCCTGTAGCTCAAACAATAGAGCGTAGAGCTAGCAACGCCAAGCCATGGGTTCGATTCCCAGGGAAAGCAAGATCTGACAAAATACCAAATGTGCACCTTGAATACGATGCAAGTCATCCTGAACAAAAGCGCCTGCCAAATGCGTAAATGTAAATGTCTGTGGAGCGCCTGAATGCAATGGCCAATTGGAGGAGCCAACACAACACGGAACATACACAATCAGGACTGAATGGCTCAGCGCCTGTTCACCGACCAATTCTGCCTTCTAGTGCATACGTTTGACCAACAAAGAGTAGAACATGCTATAGATTCATGATTTGGTGTATTCAGATTGACCAAAACGGTTTCCACTAGTGTCAGAGTTTAGTTGAACTGAAGCATTTGACGGTTTCATGCGTTTATAAAGGGAGCGCACTCTGCTCACTTACTATATTCATAAAATATTTGAATAATTGTATTCCCGTGCTGCGATTTAGTTGCTGTATAGGATGCAATCTTTATGTAAAATGGGTCGGATTGAGTACGGAATTAAATGATTGCTGCTATCAAATATCCAGTTAAACCTTTTGCTTTGAGTACTAGCGAGATACACTTTGTTTAATTCATAATTGTAGCCATGGCGTCGTAGTACAGACCCAGATAGCATGTAGTAATCGGCCCGAGCTCGGCTGCCCCGCGGCGCCTGCGGCTCTGACTCGGCATCGGCGTGTGTTGACCGGGCCGATTCTGGCCCGCAGCTCGCTCTGGCACATGCAGTTCTGTTACGGCTGTAAAGCACTGGCCCGATTGCTGTTCACTGTAACTGGCCCGATTCTGGCTATAGAGATCTGGGCCACTTCTGTCAATGACTCGGCTTATGTTCAATCACTGATGGTTACATAATGAAGCAATAATTAACATAAAATTGTTTTAAAATTTACTTAATTTCCTGACAGTATCTGATAATGTGTTAGCTACTCATTTAATGTCATGAATTTGTACAAATCAAAATATCTAAGGTAAAACTTAATCAAAATGATAATAACAGTGATCGTTTAGCACAGAACATTACTAACTGTGGCGATTGTGGTTGTGTTTGGACGAAAACAAAACAATGGATTATATACCACAAAATACGAATATGGTAAGAAAAAATTGGAAAACATCGATGTGCTTTTATTTCCGAGTATTCTATGAAGCAGACACTCTGAAAAGGACTAATGTTACAGACGTTAACAGCAAGCGTGGGACTGCAGCTAACCCCATAACTGTTGCAGCTGCTAGCACAACTTTCTTGCATGGGAATTCGATGACCACGACCTAAATCAACCTAAAAAGTGATAGCAGTGCTCATTAATTAAAAAAGTTATTTTAAAATTTGTTTTGAAAATTGTTCCGATGGGCCATATGCAGATAAAACGGTTGCCATTCAGCGATTTGTTGTTGTTGTTGTTGTTGTTGTTGTTTTCTCTCAATGACGGCTTTAAAACGAACTCGGTAAGTGCCATATTATATTCTAACAGCTTGTGTTATTACCCATTTATTTAATATAAATATTTATTCAAGTTATAGTATAGGCCTACAGCATTTAGCTGAGCTTCGGCAAATTCAAATCTTGCGTAACAATGACGCATTTCCGTAGCCTTAGCTGATTGGATGACGGTCACTGAATGGACAATAAAAGGTGATGCTAAGAGATTCGGTTTCACAACAGTTTGACAACATTTCGACGTTGGATTTCAATCGCAAAGGTAAGGTTTTTGCTACTTGATATGCTGTTGATACTGACTTGCTGGGCCCTTTTTTAACCATCTGAAACGCAAGTGTCAAAGCGCGAAGCGCAAGTAACTTTGTGGGCGGGTCTCGGCGCTGTTGCTATTTTCCCGGCGGGATAAATGGCTCTTGCGCCCGGCGCAAATCTAAAATGGGTTGGTCTGAAGTAGCTTCATTATTCATAGGTGTGGTTTGGGCGTAACGTGAATAAACCAATCAGAGCGTCATCCAACATTCCCTTTAAAAGCAGGTGCGCAAGTTCCATTATGGATTGCTATTATTATGGCGTATTTACCAGGCGCACGCCAGGAGCGGTTCACAGCCGAGGAGACTGATGTTCTTGTAAGAGCAGTGAAAGACAGAGAAGTTGTGTTGTATGGGGATGGGAGAAACCCACCCAAAATAGCGTCGGTTAAATAAATAATTGGCCTGAATAATTTGTAAGCTAGATTTATGCCTATTTTTTCACATCTTCGTGGCACACCACAATGATTTCCGTCATCTCATGTGTTAATATTTTTTTAGTGTAACAATTTATGATTTGCAAAAATAACTGTTGCATCTGTGTAGATTACATGAGCAAAGTGTATGCGCGTTGTGCACGCTATGGTCAAGCATGCGCCCTTAAAATAGCATAATGAACAACACGCAACGCGCCACTGACTTTAGACTAGGTTTTTTCTGGTCAGTGGCGCAATTGTTTAATGGAACAGCAAAATAGCACCAGGGATTGTTTGCGCCGGAACACGCCTCCTTTTTTGCGCTGAACCGCCCAGGGAGCGCAAGTTCATTCACTAGTTTAGCGACGTGCTTCTGTGGAGGGAAAAGCGCGCTTTGCGCGGGTGCAAAATAGGAATGACACATGCGTCGGTGTACAAAGTCAATTGCGCTGGGTGCAAGATAGGGCCCGCTATTTTAAAACATTGTGAATGCTACATTTTTGATTTATTACATTTTTTGATCAGATTCTAAAGTCTTTGCAAACTCCTAACTCTAAGGCTAGTGATGACACTCGTCATAATCAACAGATGTACACTAGTAAAAATGAAGCCTCTGAAGATAATGACTTTGACAATATTGATGTGGTGGTGTCAGAAGACTGTTAATTTAGATGTTTATGATGCAGTGATGTCGGAAGACTCTGTAAGTGATTCTGAGAATAGTGATGACTATTTTGAGGAAAGTCCTGATGAAGCTTTTAGAAACGCTCTAACTGACTGGGCCATAGACTTCAGAATCACAATGGTTGCATTAACAGTCTTGCGTAGTATGCATCCCAGCCTTCCAAAAGATGCTCGAACACTGCTTAAGACTAACACAATATATAGGATAGAACAAGCAGCAGGAGGTTCTTTCTATTATTTTGGTATTCTTAATGCATTGTCTGGAATTCTTGAAAAAATATTGCCCCAGTTCCCAAACAGACATACACCGAGATTGCAGTTGAATTTTGATGGCATTCCGTTGCACAAGAGTTCAAATATGCAACTGTGGCCTATTTTAGGCTTATTACAAGGCATAGCCAAAAAGCCTTTTCTAATAGCAATATTTGGTGGCATTTCAAAACCAAAAATACTGGCAGAGTATTTAAAAAGCTTAATTGACGAAGTTAGGGTCCTGCAGTCAGGCTTTATTTTCAGAGGAAAGGAACTACTCCTAAAAATTAGTTCTGTAGTTTGTGATGCACCTGCTCGTGCATATGTTAAGGGAGTTAAATCTCATACAGGTTATTCGTCATGTGGTAAATGTGTACAGTCTGGTGTCTACATACAAAAGAGCATGACTTTCCCTGAGACTAATGCTGCCTTAAGAACGAATGAAACGTTCAGAAGCATGTGTGATGAAGACCACCACATAACTAGATCTCCATTTACTGAACTTGATATAAACATGGTATCATGTTTCCCTCATGATTATATGCATTTAGTCTATTAATCAAACCGGAACTGGCCCGAGTGTATTTTGCTATCTGGGGAAGGACCAAGTGAGACCTAACACTAAATTCTAAAGTTCTTAAAAATAGACAGAGGCATCCAGATATCAGTAGCGGAATAAAACGCGAATAGAGTCAAATTGACTGGAGTAACGCAAAGACAAAAGCACAATTACTATACATGTTTGTTTTTATTAACTAATTTTATTAATATGTAGCGCATATTTATAAAGCAATAAGCAGCGGCACCTTTTTAGCACAGAACGCGGTTCTTCCTCATAGTAAAGGAAGCCATGTCGAATCACACAAGGAAGCCATTTCAACACTGGGTGCCCCGTATGTTTGAGCAAAATATGTACTCTGCTGGATGACAGGCCCAAAACACTTCTAAGCTTGAAACTATTGTGTCAGTTTCAATTGCATTTTGTATGTGACGAACTCACAGCGCTTGCAAGATGAATAGCACGAATGAATGAGAACGGATCAAGCACTGATATCGGTGTTGTACTTTAAAATCTATGCTGAGCAAATTAGCATAGTTAATTCAACTTTAGCGATCTGATAACACTGAACCCATTCGCGATTTCATCTTAACTTCTGTTAATCATGAAGCCCCGATTAACTGGGTGCATGTTGCTTTAAAACCCATGTTGGTTTCATTGCATTCGTGGGGAGAATGATAGAGGCTAATATGCTGTGCCATCTGTTCTGTTTCAGCTTTTCTAAACATAATACAATCGTTACCGGTAACCGTGTCATGCGAATCATTAACGAGGCACTATGGATAGTTTACAACATGAGCAAGCGATAACGAGCAACGTTGCACAAGCAGGTGCGCGTCTCGTGCATGCGACAATTTGAGAGAGTAAAATACTACACCAGATCGATATCGGAAATGCATAATCATATACATATCACTGTGATAAATGCTGATGTAGAGATGACGCCAGAATGATGATGAAGATCACAGCCGTGTCTTTGATAACATGCCCGGATAGTCCTCCATTGAAAGTGATTGTTTCGGATCTAAACGCTCCATGTGTTCCCGCCACCTGTCCCTCACAAGTTTAAATATCACCCCCCCCCCCCCCCCCCACATTTTAAATAAAAAATATATATATATACAAGTATGAAGAAACATCTTAAAACACCTATTGAAAATAAATAGATAAATAAATACTTAAACTAGATTATATTTAAAAAATAAAAAAGGTATATGTGTTATATGGTAATGGTAAACTAAAATGGTATCAAGAACTATCTTTAAACACCTATTTGTCAAGAAAATTTAATCTAAAAAAACCCCCCACAATAATACAAATTAAAAAAGCACGCATATAAATAAAATAGTGCAAAAAAAAAAGAAAGAAATACTTAAACACCTATTTTTATACCTGTCATTACAAATATAAAAAAAGAAAAGAATTGATCAAAATAATTTAAACATTAAACATGTTAGCCTTCAATCTTTCCTTCCTTCCTCCATCTATGTCAGGAGCAAGTTGTAGCCATCTTGTTATATACCTTTCCACCTCTTTATCAGTGGAGCTCTTGGTATGGGCATTTGTCCTCACTATATAAAATTATACAAGTATGAAGAAACATCTTAAAACACCTATTGAAAATAAATAAATATTTATTTATTTATTTATTGCCATCTGTAAATGGCAAACAATATTCAAAAATAGTTAGTTATACAGTTACACAATTTTGCGCAACAAAGAACAGATATTGGTAAAAAAAAAAAAAAAAACAAGCACAAAATACACTAACAATACATTAACAATTATATGAAAGTAATCGTACACGACAGATGTATAGCAGCCTATATGTACTGGAATGTATATCAAATCAACTTACTGACTACAATAGTCCTGAGGGCCAATGCACGAAATGCCACTTTTTGGTTTGCACCACTCCAGTTAATTCTTTTAGCAAAGGAGTTCGCCAAAAGCTTTCCCAGGATACGCCACACAGCTTCTTTAGTGGAAAACCCACCATTTGTTCCTAAATACGTTACCTTTGAAGAAAAAATAAATAAATAAATAAATATACAACAGTAACTGAGTATCAATGTGATTATAATACATACAAGACAAGACAAATTGTGTGAAACATTCAAGGACTTCAACTTACCAACTTCTTCATTTGTTCTGGCTGATCCTTTATTTGATTTTCAAGCCTTTCCAGATTAAATCCAGGTAAATCTGACAAAGGAAGGTTGAATGTGGTGATGTCTGGAAGTTCATCACTGCGACTGAGCACTGTCCTGTTTCTGCTGATTCTTCAGAATGATGGCAAGTTGTTGCTTGATGACCTCTTGTGCTTTTAAAACTTCAGTCAGCAGGGCTGCAAAAAAAAAAAAAAAAACATAAATAAGCGTACATGCACTCGAAGCTTGTTTTTTGTATATTTTTTGTATAGTGTTTTGGTAGGTAGTCAGTTAAATCTTAAATCCCTAGTTGAATTAGGCCTTTAAAAAAATGAAGTTAATACTTACAAACACATGATGAACTGCAACATGTTCTGTCTCCATCTCCAGCTGCACTGGTACATGGACCTAGAGGTGGTAGTACTTGCAATACCATCTGTGTGTCTGGATGGAGTTCTCAGAGGTTCTACCATAGTCTGTGGTGGTGACGGTATTTGAGGTGCTGCAAAAACTTCTGAATGATCCTCTATTCTGACAGTTTTTTTACAGTCTCTTGCTTGCAAAGTAATTATCTTCATTATCCTCACTAGAGTGGTTTCTTTTATTTCCCCTGATCGTATACATGAGGAAAAAACAACAACGTTAAAATAGTGCCGTAGCAAAACTTGCAGATTATAATGTATCAATGCAATATATGTACAATTTACATATAAGACAGTTAACCCAAAAGGAAAGTTCTGCAATCATCAATTCCCTCATTCTGTTGTCGCTAACATACTTTTCATTTTGGGGTTAACTACACCGTTTATATGAAAAACACCTGTGGTAAAAATAAATGCTTAAAATACAAACAAACCTGTTCTTTCTTTTTGTGTATGCTGGACAATCATCATCATCTTCTGTCTGCAAATCAGACATCAGAGTTGCTTGCGGAAGTTTGAGCCGAGCTTCCTGATACGTGTCTATAAAACATTAAATATTGTCACAGTTTTCTTAATATGTTAGTACCTGTGGTGTGAATAATTCCCACCCTGAAGGCAGACCAAGTACGATTAGGAGATTCATGGAGTGTTACAGCCTTCTGGAAGATAGCCACAGATTTGTAAGTCGGCCAAGCACAGGTACCATTCTGCACCCATGAAGATGGCACAACTTCCACTTCAGATGACTCGATGAACTCCACAATATGGAACATTTTCCCAAAAAATCTTCAAAAAACAAAACAAAAAAAAGAGCAATTTGTTGCATTTTACACATTAATACACAATTTGTTACACATTACACAATAATGTACACAATAATAATCAAGTCAAGTTGAGCTGTCATTCCGCTTATTATTGCACAATAATCCTTCTATTTTCAAAAATACTGTTATGTTACACTCCACAAGCCTGTACCTGAATGTGAGATTTAGGTGAATTATGTTTAAATATATCTATGCTACATTAAAAAACCTAAGACCAACACACAGTTGAACTGCTGTTGTTGTCAATTTAAATGCAGTAAAGGTAGACAGGCAAACTTGGTTTGAAAAGGAAGTATGACATATTTTTAAGCGTCTCATCAATTTTGGCACATTTAAATTCTTTAGAAAGATCAGATACGAGATAAGCTCCAAGCCTGCAAGAATCAATTGGGTAGTCATAAAATCTACGAACGGACTCAAACTCAGCATATACGATGTAAGCATCATTGTTCTGAATATAGATGTTCTGTACCAACCCAATATTAGAACCAATTCTGACACAGTTATCGCCTTTTGAAATTTTTAGACAAAAATCAGGAAAATATATTTCTTTATACTGTCTCACTTCTCCATTAACAAACTGCAAAATAGGACCATCACAATGCTCTTTTCGCACATAACTTTTGGAAGGGTCGATCTTAGAACCACCACTAGATATTTCAGGTATCCTGCGTACAATCTGGGCAACAGGATGACATGGTCGTCGGACCAATCTTTTTAACTGCCCTAAATATTTCTCGAATGGAAATGCAGAAATGTTGTCAAGTGGACCATGGCATTTCACATCATCAGCTAAGTGAACAAGGCCATGCACATTATACACCACATATTCCTTGCCATACAGCTTCACAAAGTGCTCCACAAAAGCCACTAGTAATACCTTTGCATATTCACACATTACAGAACACAGGGTTGGATCAATAAGAATTGAAATCTCAACTGAGAGAAGCATAAAGTTATTGTAAACAGGAGTGCAAACAACATCATGAAGAACTACTGATCCTGTGTAGAGTAAAAACTGTCTTAGTTCAGTTGCCTTCCACCTGTTTTTTTCTTCAATCGACCTTGGTTTACGAGCAAATTCTGATGGGACATAATTTTTAATGGAGAGTAAGTTCTGAGATAATTTGACTACTTTCTGTGATGGCAAACGAGTCTTGAGAGGACCACTTGTCCATAAATCTAATAACCTTCGCATCACACCAAGACAGACTAAATGCATATAATCATGAGGGAAACATGATACCATGTTTATATCAAGTTCAGTAAATGGAGATCTAGTTATGTGGTGGTCTTCATCACACATGCTTCTGAACGTTTCATTCGTTCTTAAGGCAGCATTAGTCTCAGGGAAAGTCATGTGCTTTTGTATGTAGACACCAGACTGTACACATTTATCACATGACGAATAACCTGTATGAGATTTAACTCCCTTAACATATGCATGAGCAGGTGCATCACAAACTACAGAACTAATTTTTAGGAGTAGTTCCTTTCCTCTGAAAATAAAGCCTGACTGCAGGACCTTAACTTCGTCAATTAAGCTTTTTAAATAATCAATTTATTGTAATAATAATAATAAATAATAATTTTTGGTTTTGAAATGCCACCAAATATTGCTATTAGAAAAGGCTTTTTGGCTATGCCTTGTATTAAGCCTAAAATAGGCCACAGTTGCATATTTGAACTCTTGTGCAACGGAATGCCATCAAAATTCAACTGCAATCTCGGTGTATGTCTGTTTGGTAACTGGGGCAATATTTTTTCAAGTATTCCAGACAATGCATTAAGAATACCAAAATAATAGAAAGAACCTCCTGCTGCTTGTTCTATCCTATATATTGTGTTAGTCTTAAGCAGTGTTCGAGCATCTTTTGGAAGGCTGGGATGCATACTACGCAAGACTGTTAATGCAACCATTGTGATTCTGAAGTCTATGGCCCAGTCAGTTAGAGCGTTTATAAAAGCTTCATCAGGACTTTCCTCAAAATAGTCATCACTATTCTCAGAATCACTTACAGAGTCTTCCGACATCACTGCATCATAAACATCTAAATTAACAGTCTTCTGACACCACCACATCAATATTGTCAAAGTCATTATCTTCAGAGGCTTCATTTTTACTAGTGTACATCTGTTGATTATGATGAGTGTCATCACTAGCCTTAGAGTTAGGAGTTTCCAAAGACTTTAGAATCCGAGCAACACTTGCCCTCGCCTTTTTTTGAATGTTAGAATTCACAGTATAAAACTAATAGTTTTCAGACATGACTTACACAGAATGGCCTCTTCTGTGCTGAGCTTGGCAACTTCACTGATCTTGTTGTGGTCTGTCAAAAAAAAGCACACAAACAATGTTTAATTTTGTTAAAATCAATATACTGCATAGATACATTTATAGAGATCAGGAAACACCAGAAATCAACTAAATTGCATCTTTACAGACATTACAGACTTACACTTTTTACACTTAAAGAGCCAGAAGAAAGATCAGTACCAGCAGTTCATGGCTTGCAATATTCCATTAACACCTCAGACAATATCATTCCTATTCACATTTTCATTATAAAACACTGACATTACTCTTTTGTCTTTGTGCAGATCAACTGATGTGCTGTAAATTGCCCAAAATGTGTACTTTTGTTTTCTTTATATCTACATTTGCATCTTTTTATACGTAAACCAGGATCTGTTCTACAAATATTTTCAGGACTGTTAACAGAGGCCAATAAACCAACCAATTGACACCAATGTAAAACTATAACTAAATGAAAATGGATAAGTGTTTGGAACCAATTAAAAACAGTCTGTACAACATACAATGAAAATTACAATGTTACTGTTTAACATTATGACTTACTATTTTAAAACATTATTTACAGAGTCAAAATTCTACTGTATACTAATAATGAACTGCACTTGTACAGCATTTATTAATCTTAATTAATGTAATAATTTCAACACTTACTAAAGCATTATTCAAAACAAAAACAATCAGTTAATGCAATGTGAAGTAACATAAACAAATAAGGAACAGCTGTATTTTCATTAACTAACGTTAGCAAAGATTAACAAATACTTTTAAGTTACTAAACACAGTTACAATTTAACAGTGTGAATAATGTTTTAAAATAGCAAGAATCATAGTGTCAACACTCTACCGTATTTCCTTTAAGTTAGCTCAGAAATACAACATTTACGGCTTTTACTAGTGTTGTTAACAGAGCCATATAGTATATGGACTATTTTATTACTTCAAATAATTTGTTCAGCATGGTTTCTTAAAATAATATATACTTGACCTAAACTAAACTAAAGTTAGCATTCACAATGTTTTAAAATAGCAAGTCAGTATCAACAGTATATCAAGTAGCAAAAACCTTACCTTTGCGATTGAAATCCAACGTCGAAATGTTGTCAAACTGTTGTGAAACCGAATCTCTTAGCATCACCTTTTATTGTCCATTCAGTGACCGTCATCCAATCAGCTACGGCTACGGAAATGCGCCATTGTTACGCAAGATTTGAATTTGCCGAAGCTCAGCTAAATGCTGTAGGCCTATACTATAACTTGAATAAATATTTATATTAAATAAATGGGTAATAACACAAGCTGTTAGAATATAATATGGCACTTACCGAGTTAAAAAAAAATTTGCTAAATGGCAACCGATTTATCTGCATATGGCCCATCGGAACAATTTTCAAAACAAATTTTAAAATAACTTTTTTAATTAATGAGCACTGCTATCACTTTTTAGGTTGATTTAGGTCGTGGTCATCGAATTTCCATGCAAGAAAGTCGTGCTAGCAGCTGCAACAGTTATGGGGTTAGCTGCAGTCCCACGCGTGCTGTTAACATCTGTAACATTAGTCCTTTTCAGAGTGACTGCTTCATAGAATTCTCGGAAATAAAAGCGCATCGATGTTTTCCAAGTTTTTCTTACCATATTCGTATTTTGTGGTATATAATCCATTGTTTTGTTTCGTCCAAACACAACCATCTTGGTTGTGTTTCGTCCAAACACAACCATCCACAATCTAACATCTTGCTTAGACAACTTCTGTCCCGTTTCATCCAGGCCAGCCCGCACCACCCCCTCTGCCCCCTGGCTGTCTGATGTTCTTCACGAACATCGCTCTGGTCTCAGGGCGGCAGAGAGGAAGTGGCGCAAAACTAAAAACACTACTGACCTGACCCTGTATCAGTCTCTCCTCGCTTCTTTCTCTACTAACGTCTCCACTGCTAAAACCACATACTACAACATCAGAATCAACAACTGCCCTGACTCTCGTGCACTTTTCAGAACATTCTCCTCGCTCCTTTGTCCCCCTCCCCCCCCCCTCCTTCATCAACTCTTACAGCTGATGACTTTGCATCATTTTTCACAAACAAAACATCCTCCATCAGCAGCCAATTCTCCACACCGCAAACCGACACGCACATCTCAAAAACTATCACACATACGCTTCCCTCCTTCTCTCTGCTCTCCGAAACAGATGTCTCCAAACTCATCCTTTCCAATCATCCCACTACCTGTCCACTTGATCCTATCCCCACTCACCTCCTTCAGGCCGTTTCTTCTTCTGTTACTCCTGCACTCACTCACATTGTTAACACCTCTCTTCACACCGGGACCTTCCCCACAGTATTTAAGCAGGCTCGGGTAACCCCACTGCTTAAGAAACCCTCTCTTAACCCAGCACTTTTAGAAAACTACAGACCGGTATCCCTTCTGCCTTTCATTGCAAAGACACTTGAGCGAGTTGTGTTTAACCAGCTCTCCTCGTTTCTTGAACAGAACAACCTCCTGGACAGCAATCAATCCGGCTTCAAAAGCGGCCACTCAACTGAGACTGCCCTACTCTCGGTTACGGAGGCACTGAGACAGGCAAGAGCGGCATCCAAATCCACAGTACTTATCTTACTGGATTTGTCTGCTGCTTTTGACACAGTTAACCACCAGATCCTCCTGTCAACTCTCATGAAGATGGGCATCTCAGGAACTGCTCTCCAGTGGCTAAAGTCTTACCTCTCAGGTAGGTCCTTCAGGGTGTCATGGAGAGGTGAAGTGTCTAAGTCACATCATCTAGCCACTGGAGTTCCACAGGGCTCAGTGCTTGGACCACTTCTCTTCTCCATCTACATGTCATCACTGGGATCTGTCATTCAGAAACATGGCGTTTCCTATCACTGCTATGCCGACGACACTCAACTCTACTTCTCATTTCAACCAGATGATCCCACGGTTGGTGTTCGTATCGCCGCCTGCCTAACAGACATTTCTGCCTGGATGAAGGAACATCACCTGCAACTCAACCTTGCAAAGACAGAACTGCTTGTGGTCTCAGCCAACCCAGCACTTCATCACAATCTCTCCATTCAGCTAGGATCATCAACCATAACTCCGTCCAGGACAGCCAGGAATCTCGGAGTTGTGATTGATGATCAGCTAAAATTCACTGACCACATTACTGCAACAACCCGGTCCTGCAGATTTGCGTTATACAACATTAGGAAGATTAGACCCTTCCTATCAGAGCATGCCACACAACTCCTGGTCCAAGCTCTTTTTCTCTCCAGACTGGACTACTGTAATGCTCTTCTAGCGGGCCTTCCGGCATGTACTGTCAAACCCTTGCAACTGATCCAGAATGCAGCGGCAAGGGTGGTCTTTAACGAGCCGAAGAGAGCTCACATCACGCCTCTCTTCATCAGTCTCCACTGGCTCCCAATAGCAGCTCGCATCAAATTCAAGACACTGGTGCTCGCTTTCAAAACAACCACTGGCTCTGCACCAAGATACCTAAACTCGCTTGTGCAGACTTACACTCCCTCCAGGAGCTTACGTTCTGCCAGTGAACGACGCCTTGTGGTGCCATCCCAAAGAGGCATGAAATCACTCTCACGGACCTTTTCCTGGACCGCACCCACCCTGTGGAATGACCTGCCTATCTCAATTCGAGCAGCCAAGTCTGTAGCCATTTTCAAAAAACGGCTAAAGACACATCTCTTCCAGCAGTACCTTACCAAGCAAGATTAGCACTTAACATTCTATTCATTTTTCTGTCTGTCTGTCTGTCTGATAAAAAAAAATAAAAAAATAAAAAAAAACACCTTCTGTCCTATGTGTTCTGTGCTAGATTAACTGAGACTTGTTACAGCACTTACGTACTGTTACATACTGTTGCCCTTGACTGTTCTAGCTGCTTCTATTGCTCTCATTTGTAAGTCGCTTTGGATAAAAGCGTCTGCTAAATGACTAAATGTAAAATGTAAATGTAAACCACAATCACCACAGTTAGTAATGTTCTGTGCTAAACGATCACTGTTATTATCATTTTGATTAAGTTTTACCTTAGATATTCTGATTTGTACAAATTCATGACATTAAATGAGTAGCTAACACATTATCAGATACTGTCATGAAATTAAGTAAATCCATTGTTTTGTTTACGTCCAAACACAACCACAATCACCACAGTTACATGAGACCCCTCCCACTACTGTAAGTGATGATGAACGCGTCACCTGAGATCACATGCATAATTTAGCACGTTTAAAAAGCATTACACCGTAAAGAATGACCTGCATGCTTTATTACAACTGAATAGATTTGCTATTGTTAGAAATATTAAAGAATGTTCTGTGCAAAACGATCACTGTTATTATCATTTTGATTAAGTTTTACGTTAGAAATTTTGATTTTTACAAATTCATGACATTAAATGAGTAGCTAACACATTATCAGATACTGTCATGAAATTAAGTACATTTTAAAACAATTTTATGTTAATTATTGCTTCATTATGTAACCATCAGTGATTGAACATAAGCAGAGTCATTGACAGAAGTGGCCCAGATCTCTATAGCCAGAATCGGGCCAGTTACAGTGAACAGGAATCGGGCCAGTGCTTTACAGCCGTAACAAAACTGCATGTGCCAGAGCGAGCTGCGGGCCAGAATCGGCCCGGTTTACACACGCTGATGCCGAGTCAGAGCCGCCGCGGGGCAGCCGTGCTCGGGCCGATTACTACATGCTATCTGGGAATGCTCAGGTAGGCCGTGGCATTTAAACGATGCCCAATTGGCACTAAGGAGCCTAAAGTGTGCCAAGAAAACATCCCCCACACCATTATACCACCACCAGCAGCCTGCACAGTGGTAACAAGGCATGATGGATCCATGTTCTCATTCTGTTTACGCCAAATTCTGACTCTACCATCTGAATGTCTCAAAAGAAATCGAGACTCAGACCAGGCAACATTTTTCCAGTCTTCAACCGTCCAATTTTGGTGAGCTTGTGAAAATTGTAGCCTCTTTTTCCTATTTGTAGTGGAGATGAGTGGTACCCGGTGGGGTCTTCTGCTGTTGTAGCCCATCCGCCTCAAGGTTGTGCGTGTTGTGGCTTCACAAATGCTTTGCTGCATACCTCGGTTGTAACTAGTGGTTATTTCAGTCAAAGTTGCTCTTCTATCAGCTTGAATCAGTCTGCCCATTCTATACAATATTGGCAAAAGTATTGGCCAAATCCTTGAATTCAGGTGTTCCAATCACTTCCATGGCCTTAGGTGTAAAAAAACAAGTACCTAGGCACGCAGACGCTTCTATAATCATTTATAAAAGAATGGGTCGCTCTCAGGAGCTTAGTGAATTCAAGCTTGGTACCGTGATAGGTTGCCACCTGTGCAATAAGTCCATTCGTGAAATTTCCTCAAATATTCTATGGCCAACTGTTAGTGGTATTATAACAAAGTGGAAGCAATTGGGAACAACAGCAACTCAGCCACAAAGTGGTAGGCCACGTAAAATCACAGAGCGGGGTCAGCGCATGCTGAGGAGCACAGTGCGCAGAAATCACCAACTTTCTGCAGAGTCAATAGCTACAGACCTCCAAACTTCGTGGGGCCTTCATATTAGCTCAAAAACAGTGGGTAGAGAGCTTCATGGAATGGGTTTCCATGGCCGAGCAGCTGCATCCAAGCCTTACACCATCAAGTGCAATGCAAAGTGTCAGATGCAGTGGTGCAAAGCACGCCGCCACTGGACTCTAGAGAAGTGGAGACGAGTTCTCTGGAGTGACAAATCACACTTCTCTGTCTAGCAATCCGATGGTTGAGTCTGGGTTTGGCGGTTGCCAGGAGAACGGTACTTGCCTGACTGTATTGTGCCAAGTGTAAAGTTTAATAGAGGGAGAATTATGGTTAGGGGTTGGGCAGTGAAAAGAACTCTTAATGCTTCAGCATACTGAAAGACTGTGAAAATTTGCATAACTCCAGATTGTCTGGCAAAAGACAATTGCTCACTGAGAAGACACTTTTCGCAGCCAACGTCCCACTGAGCGAATCAACTGAGAATGTCTCTAATTTATATGCATTTCTTTTTACCTGAAACTTCCCCCAAACTCCTGATTCTCTCTCCTGGGAGATCACAGAAATAAAAATCTATTGGATTTAATGTCAATTCTCACTATACAGTATTATATGTGTTTGAAATGTCTCAGTTTGAATGGTACAAAAATCTCATAACCACATAAGTATAAGAAGTTAATAAGAGTTTTTAGAGTTTAGAGATATTTTACTTATGATGGTGGGTGTGGCTTTTGGAGCCATTTGGTCTCGTCAATACAGGTCATATGGGACAGTGATTAGATGTAAATTACCATTGTTCGCATGTGTTTCTATTTGAAAGAGATTTCGGTCTTGGTCTGAGCAATATAAGGAAGTGGAGCAGAAAGATCAGCGCGCAATACTATTAACAAGATTGGCCCATAATACAGAAAACGCTCTATGTTACGTAATATTCAAAAAGTCAGGAAATCTTTCACTCTTTAGGCTATTTCAGAATATTTGATGTTATGTATGAATATATAATTGGCATTATATATTTACCTGACTGTTAATAAAATTGTTACATTTTGATCCTTTCTGAATCACTCTGTAATTATTAAATATCTCTGGTACGAAACTATATAATTGCAATAAAAGGTTAAAACGTAATGATTAAATGTGTGACTAATATAAATGACCAAACAACCAAATGGCATTCTTGTGGTGAAACAGAGACGGATACAAATGCAAGTGAAAGAAGGTTTAATGATGAATATATGGAATAACACAGGTCGGGGAAACAAACACTCAGCATAGGAAAAATGACGCAGGGACTTCAGTGGGCAACCCGGTGAAGGTGCGTGGTGAACGGCGTGCTCAGGAACCAGGAACAATAACAATCCAGACAGCGTGACGACACACGAAGCGGGTCCACGGAGAACAAGATCCAAACACGGGGAGATGAGAGCAGACACGGAAACCAGGACACGACACGACACCGGGGAAAACCACAACGATCTGACAACATGAGATGGGAATTACTGAACATATAAAGGGAACGGGGATTGAACACAGCTGGCGACAATAACGAGCACAATGAGTAACCACACCCACACGCAGACACACACACACACACACACATAACAGAAATGAGACGGCAGATTCATGAACCGTGACAGTACCCCCTCCCCTAGGAACGCCTCCTGGCGTTCCCAGACAACCTTACCTGTCGATTGTAATCATCGATAAGGGAGTGATCCAAGATGTCTCTAGCAGGAACCCAACTTCTCTCCTCCGGACCGTAACCCTCCCAGTCCACCAAGTACTGAAATCCGCGTCCCCTCCGTCTCGAGTCCAGAATACGACGTACCGAATAAGTAAGTTCCCCATCTACGAGTCGCGGCGGGGGGGGGAACCGGGGCTGGCGGATTAATGTGAGAATAAAACACGGGCTTGACTTTAGACACATGAAAGGCGGGGTGAATTCTCCTGTACGCTGGAGGGAGTTTGAGTCGGACTGTCACCGGACTAATAATCTTGGTGACAGGAAACGGGCCGATAAATTTGGGAGCTAACTTGTTAGAAACGGAACGGAGAGGGATATTTCTGGTAGAAAGCCACACTTTTTGACCCACGACGTATACGGGAGGCTTTGACCGGTGGCGATCGGCCTTGGCCTTCATGCGCCCCCCCGCTTGGAGTAGAGTCTCACGGGCTCTAGTCCAAGTGTGGCGACACCTCTGGACGAAAGCGTGAGCAGAGGGGACCGCGACTTCGGATTCCAGACTCGGAAAAAATGGTGGCTGGTACCCTAAACTACACTTAAACGGAGAGAGGCCCGTAGATGACACTGGTAATGAGTTATGGGCGTACTCCACCATAGAAAGTTGTTGGCTCCAGGACGAAGGATTCTTGGCTACCAAACATCGCAACATTCTCTCAAGATCTTGGTTGGCTCGCTCAGACTGACCATTGGTCTGGGGATGATAACCCGAAGACAGACTGACCGTGGCCCCCAATAATTTACAGAACTCCTGCCAAAATTTGGACACAAATTGGGAACCCCTGTCAGAGACCACGTCCGTCGGGAGGCCATGTAACCGAAAGACATGATCAATGACCGCGACCGCTGTCTCCTTGGCTGAAGGTAATTTGGGCAAGGGAATGAAATGTGCCGCCTTCGAGAACCGGTCCACTACGGTTAAAACAACCGTCATGCCCTTGGAGGGCGGGAGGGCGGTGACAAAATCTAGCGCGATGTGGGACCAGGGTCTCGAAGGGACAGACAGCGGTCGAAGTAACCCATCCGGAGGTCGATTAGATGTCTTACCAGTGGCACATACAGAACAAGCCAAAACAAAATCATGAATGTCGCGAGCCATTAACGGCCACCAGAATCGTTGCTTAACTAAATAACTGGTGCGAGTCACTCCCGGATGACAAGCCACGTTGGAGCAATGACCCCACCGAATAACGTCGGACCGTAACCCCTCCGGAACAAACAAACGATTCGGTGGACAACCGGGCGGAGGCGTTACCCCTTCTAAAGCCGTCTTGACCTTCGACTCGACCTCCCATACGAGTGTGGAGATAACTACTTTCTCAGGTAAAATGCACTCGGGAGTCACCGGGCGTTCGGATGGATCAAAAATACGGGATAAAGAGTCGGGTTTGATGTTCTTGGAACCCGGGCGGTACGAGAGAACAAAGTCAAAACGTCCGAAAAAAAGTGCCCACCGAGCCTGCCTGGAGTTGAGTCTTTTAGCAGATCTAATATATTCAAGGTTCTTGTGATCGGTCCAAACGATAAAGGGTACCCCAGAACCCTCTAACCAATGACGCCACTCCTCCAACGCTAACTTGACTGCCAACAACTCTCTGTTACCAATGTCATAATTACGTTCGGCAGGCGATAGTCGATGAGAAAAGAACGCGCAGGGATGCATCTTGTCGTCTGAGGAAGCGCGTTGTGAAAGCACTGCTCCTTCTCCCACCTCTGATGCGTCGACCTCCACCACGAACTGACGTGTGGAATCAGGGGTGACAAGAATGGGAGCCGAAACAAAGCGACTTTTGAGGTTGGCGAACACTGCCTCGGCAGTGGTCGACCACCTGAACGTCGTTCGGGGGGAGGTCAAGGCAGTCAGAGGTGCGACTAGTTGGCTGAAATTGCGAATGAAACGCCGATAAAAATTGGCGAACCCCAGAAACCGCTGTAGGGCCTTACGGGAATCAGGACTTGGCCAATCTACCACAGCCTTAACTTTGTCAGGATCCATGCGCACTCCCTCAGAAGAGATGATGTACCCTAGGAAGGGAACAGACTGTGCATGAAACGTGCATTTCTCCGCCTTGACAAAAAGCCCATTCTCTAACAGTCTCTGGAGCACTCGTCTGACGTGTTGAACGTGTTCCTGGAGAGACGAAGAAAAAATCAATATGTCATCCAGGTAAACATATATGAACTGATCGACCATGTCTCTCAACACGTCATTAACGAGTGCTTGGAAAACCGCTGGGGAGTTGGAAAGCCCAAAGGGCATAACCAAATATTCAAAGTGCCCCCTAGGGGTATTAAAAGCGGTTTTCCATTCATCCCCCTTCCTGATGCGAACCAAATGATATGCATTACGTAAGTCCAGTTTCGTGAAAATGGATGCTCCCTGCAACCTCTCGAAAGCTGAAGACATCAATGGCAAAGGATAAGAATTCTTTACCGTGATGTTGTTCAGCTCTCGGTAATCAATACAAGGTCGCAGAGAGCCATCCTTCTTCCCAACGAAAAAGAACCCCGCCCCCGCAGGAGAAGAGGAAGGCTGGATGAACCCAGAGGCTAGAGAATCAGAAATATATTTCTCCATGGCCTCCCTCTCGGGAACAGAAAGAGAGTAAAGTTTGCCCTTAGGCGGAGATTTACCTGGCAGTAGATCTATCGCACAGTCATAGGAACGATGCGGAGGAAGAGAAGCAGCACGAGACTTACTGAACACTTCCTTCAGGTCGAGGTACTCCGCGGGCACGTTAGACAAATCCGCTGCCTCACTCTGAAACACAGAACCAGACACAGACGAACAAGCAGACAACAAACATGACTCATGACAACGGTTACTCCAAGCGGAAATGGAATGGTTGTGCCAGTCGATACGGGGGTTGTGAAGAGTGAGCCATGGGTGCCCTAAAACCACTGGTGCTAGTGGTGAGTCCATGAGTAAGAAGGAGATGCTTTCAGTGTGGTTGCCAGAAGTAATGAGTGTGAGGGGTTCAGTAGAGTGGGAGATCCTAGGAAGTTGTTGTCCATTGAGTGCGTTGACGGAAATCTGGTGAGTGAGAGAAGTGATGGGAATCTGGAGTCTGTGTGCAAGTCCAAAGTCCATAAAATTACCCTCTGCTCCCGAATCCAGAAGTGCTTGAGTGCGGTGCGTGGAAGCTGCCCACTTCAGTCTTACCGGGAGGAGGGTTGATGATGGTGATGAGGTCTTCTCGGCGGAGATCCCACCCGATAGTAGCCTCATACTTACTACCGGGCTTGCTCCTTTTACCGGACATGAAGAGAGAAAGTGGCCAGTCCTGCCACAGTAAAGACAGAGTCCTTGGGATCTCCGCCTCTCCCTCTCCTCCCGGGAAAGCCGAGCTCTGCCCACCTGCATGGGTTCATGATCTGAGCCTGGGCTGACCGCGCTCCCGCCGCTGACTCGTGGGTTCTCATTGTAGTACTGGAGTCGACTCTGCTGTACCTGAGCGGTCACACGATTAAGACGAGCGTCAACCCTCAGCGCCAGCTCCACCAGGCCATCCAGGGTCTTGGGAAGGTCCAGGATGTAAATCTCCTTTTGAACGCGGTCAGCCAACCCATGCAGGAACATGTCCCACTGCGCCTCCTCGTTCCAATGGCACTCTGCGGCCAGGGTGCGGAACTGGATGGAATAATCCGACACCGAGCCATTACCTTGACGTAGATCAGCGAGTAATCTGGCCGCCTCCTTACCCGCTGCCGCTCGATCAAAAACTCTTCTCATCTCCATGGAGAGTGCCTGGAACGAGGTGCAGCAGATGTTTTGGTTCTCCCACACCGCCGTTCCCCAGAGAGCCGCCCTCCCTGACAGAAGTGTCAGCACGAACGCCACTTTAGACTGTTCAGTGCAAAAGGTCCGAGGCTGCAACGCAAAGTGCATGGAACATGCTGTGAGAAAAGCCCTACAATACTCAGGCTCACCTGAATATTTCTCAGGTGTGGGCAGACGAGGTTCTGGCTGATTCTCCTGCAGAGACGGTGAGGGCTGAACGGGCGGTGTGGGCGGCGCAGTGGGGACTCGCAGAAGTTGTAGCTGTTGGGTGAGCTCGGACACCTGCGTCACGAGTGCTTGAACCGCACGACCTGTGTTAGCGATCTCCTCTCCTTGTTGATCCATTCTGGTGACGCTATGCGTGAGAAAGTCATTCAAACTGGCCGCACTTGCTGTATCCATAGTTGGTCAGATCGTTCTGTGGTGAAACAGAGACGAATACAAATGCAAGTGAAAGAAGGTTTAATGATGAATATATGGAATAACACAGGTCGGGGAAACAAACACTCAGCATAGGAAAAATGACGCAGGGACTTCAGTGGGCAACCCGGTGAAGGTGCGTGGTGAACGGCGTGCTCAGGAACCAGGAACAATAACAATCCAGACAGCGTGACGACACACGAAGCGGGTCCACGGAGAACAAGATCCAAACACGGGGAGATGAGAGCAGACACGGAAACCAGGACACGACACGACACCGGGGAAAACCACAACGATCTGACAACATGAGATGGGAATTACTGAACATATAAAGGGAACGGGGATTGAACACAGCTGGCGACAATAACGAGCACAATGAGTAACCACACCAACACGCAGACACACACACACACACATAACAGAAATGAGACGGCAGATTCATGAACCGTGACAATTCTATCCTAAATTCGACACTATGATAAATGGAGTCAGATAAAGAATATTATAATTAAATACTTTTTGCCCAGCAGAAACACGAACACGCATCGGCCTTCAACCGCAGCTCGTTATCGTTCATTGGAGCGAGATTTTAGCGGTCTTACAATACTAAGACATTTTGGACAATTTCATTTTGCCAACTTTGTGGGAACAGTTTGGGGACGGCCCCACTTCTGTTCCAACATGACTGGGCACCAGTGCACAAAGCAAGGTCCATAAAGACATGAATGAGCGAGTTTGGTGTGGAGGAACTTGACTGGCCTGCAGAGATTCCTGACCTCAACCCAATAGAACACCTTTGGGAGGAATTAGAGCGGAGACTGCGAGCCAGGGCTTCTCGTCCGACATCAGTGCCTGACCTCACAAACGCGCTTCTAGAAGAATGGTCAAAAATCCCAAACACACTCCTAAACCTTGTGGAAAGCCTTCCCAGAAGAGTTGAAGCTGTTATAGCTGCAAAGGGTGGGCCAACTCCAAATTAAACCCTACGCATTAAGAATTGGATGTCATTAAAGTTCATGTGCATGTAAAGGCAGGGGTCATAAAACTTTTGGCAATATTGTGTATGTGGACCCACTTTATATTAGGTGGCCTTAACTACTATGTACTAACAGTTTAATTAATAATTTGATACAATGCACTTATTGTGTACATACCGTACATGTTTTTACATTGTACTTACATTTAAAAAAAATACCTGCATGTAATTACGTCTGTAATTAATTTCTGTAGCTATATTTGTAATTACACAGTTGACACTTCCCTTACACCTAACCCTACCCTTAAACTGACCCATACCACCACACCTGTCCCTAACCCTATACCCGTATCCCACCTCAATATCAGCAAAGGTGTTTTGCAATACAATTTGAACACAGTAAGTACATAGTACTTAAGGCCACCTAATATAAAGTGGGGCTGTGTATGTAATATAAAGAATGTTTTGTCTCCCACTCCCACGTTACAAAGTTTTACCAATACACGTTCCTGTGAGCTCAGTCTCAGCTGGACTCCATTAACTGTTTTGGAGATTCGCATTAGGCAGTGTGCTGCAAAACCTACAGTTAATTTAATGAAATATTTTCTCACTGACACAACCTGGAATTGCAGAGATGAAGAAAGCTTTGTGCCCAGTATTTACCTTTCTAAGAATTTCCTGTGCTGACCATTAGGAGATGGAAGCATTTGATTTGGCTGAAGTCCTTTGTGTTGTTCTCCGGACATCTAAAATAAAAGCATCACACCGAACAGACAACACTGTCAGTCTCAAAAGGTCATGAATCCTCTGGCATATGCACTCACAGTTCTTATACATAAAAAGGTGAAACACTAAAAAGGTGTTTGAATCTCAGTTGTGAAGGTGCAGAAGCAATTTGGGGCTATGAAAGTGTGATTTCACAGTCACAGTATTGCTGGAAAACAATTGAAGTAAACACATTTATAATCACTGACATAGTGGCTGGTTAGCATATTTTCTGAGAGGTAAAAAGGTGTGGTCTCACATTTATTCTCCAGTATGATGTTTTTAAGCTTCACTGCAATTTCTCACCTTTTCTACAGATTAAAAAAATAAATAACTGGGTCACCCGGGTTTTGTGATGAAATAAGCGCATGATGCCAATACATTTCACAGACCATAAACTGATTCCTTATCAGCCCCGGAAGTGTATACACAATCTCTCATATGGCAGTTTATTTCAGTAAATAAGATTCAATGATGCATTTGTCAAACAAAGCTATATAGAAATTGTAAACCTTCATAGCAAGAAGAAAAAAAACATAAATTGTCTCTGCTCTGACTGCTTGATATACCTTACAGAACAAATTATGATTACATTTTTAAAACTACGAAAAGGAATTTATCAGAACAAACTTTTTACTGTTGGATTTGCAATACCTTGCCTGAAAGTTTTAAAAAGCTTTGACATGTGAACGTTATGTCAGCTAATATTCTGAATACTGAGAGAGCTATAAAGTGGTTGCTAGGGTGTTCTGGCTGGTTGCTATGGCATTAAAGTAGTTGCTGGGGTGACAGCTGTCAGTGTGAAAACCTTATCCCAAGATGTTTTTGGACACAGAATGTAGCGTATACTCCGTCCGAATGATGGCCAAACTTTACTGTTGGTTTATAAAGTTTATTATGTCCTTTTTCACTCCAAAAAAATCATCGTAAGAGCGGAACAAACAAAGTATAAGAAGTGCGCATTAACGTCTCATTCACAAACTAGCTCTCTCCGTTGCATTACCATTAACATACACAGCAAATTACACAAAAACACCCATACAACTAACAGTAAACAAACATATACACAGAGCTTATGACTTTTCGGGGGTGCAGTTAATAACTGGTAAACTTTGTATCTGCAAAACAACTCCGATAAACTGCGAGTGCGAGCTCTCCCTTTCACTACCCGTAGACTATAATACCCATCAAAATAGGAGTCCTCCTTAGTAGGACAGATAATGTAGACCTTAAACATATCAAAAATTTTATTAATTTATATATAATCAGTTTAATATGGAGAGGCACTGAAATGAGGACCTTCGTGTTTTTGACCTACAGTGTTACATGACGTGAGAACAGTTAGTTATTTCGGTTTGAATGTTAGCACAATTTAGCAGGGACTTTAATCGTAACTTAATGAGAGTATGACAAACAGAAAATCCTCTCAGGATCCTTGGAATCAGTGTTACAGTACCTCAGGCACGACATTTTAGCATTTTTGTAGCATAAACACCATCAAACCGATGACAGCTTCGGATTTTCCAATGTTTCTCTATGGCGCTGACACCTAAAGATGTCCGAGTTCCGGTCCCAGCGCAACTGATACTCAACTACTATTGGCTCATCTGCATTCGAGGGGAGGGGCTTACCGATAGGTAATATATAACTTTTGTAATAGTTATATTACAAAAATCCAGGCTAATAACGTGCTCCATATAACGTGTTCCACGCAGCTCCGGGGGGTTAATAAAGGCCTTCTGAAGCGAAATGATGCGTTTGTGCAAGAAAAATATCATATTTAAAACTTTATAAAGTAAAGTTCTGACCGACCGCCTTCCGTGTTCAATTTATGGAAAAAGTGTTGAAATGTCCTCTGCCGATCGAAAGTCTAACGCGACCAGGTACGCTCGTCATGCACTTTCAACTTTCAACACTTTTCCATGGAATAGAAGGCGATCGGCTGGAACTTTACTTGATAAAGTTTTAAATATGGATATTTTTCTTACACAAATACATCAATTCGCGTCAGAAGGCCTTTATTAACACCCCGGAGCCGTGTGGAGCACGTTATTCGATGGACAGGTGCATTTTTTATGGACTTCAAAAACAGAGCAACTATTACTGCAATTATCATGCTTGGATTATCCTGGACTTTTTTAATATAACTCTGATTATTTTCGTCTGAAAGAAGAATGTCATATACACCTAGGATGACTTGAGGGTGAGTAAATCATGGGCTAATTTTCATTTTTGGGTGAACTAAACCTTTAAATTTTTGCGGTAGCTCTCTATATTTGTTACATGTATGCCCTGTCTTGTGTGTTTTGATTATGATTCTGTTTCTCCCCAGTTTATGTAATTAGTCATGTCAGTCACCTGTGTCTCATCCACCACCTGCACCTCGTTATCCTCATTTGCTCTGTGTATTTAAACCCTCAGTTTGCCCTCAGTGTTTGTCGGTTCTCGTTTATGTTTTACGTGTCCGTTGTGTTCCTGAGTTTAATATTAAAGTTCCTGTTTCCTGTTCTCCTGGCTACCCTCGTCTCTGTGAGCTCATTGCCTGCACGTAAACCGTAACAGAAGAACTGACCAAAACCGGTTTTTGTTTGTGGCGTTTTTCGCTTTTCTTTGAGTTTTTTTTTCCCGTTTCCCATGGCCCTTCCCGCTGTTAGTCTGATCTGCCTGGAGCAGGGAGACCGTCCGCTGGAAGCGCATACACGGGACTTCTTGGACCTTGCGTGGCAGACGCACTTCCCAGACCGCTCGCTCTGTGTTTTTTACCATGCCGGCCTGAGAGAGCGGTCGAAGGCTTGCGTTCCAGCGGGCGGTCCCAAGGAGGATTTCGCCGCATTCGTGGAGTGGGTACTGGTAGCCAACAACTCGCCACTCACCATCGGCCCCGCTGAGGAGGACAGTGGTACCAGTCCCGCTCCACCACTGCCAGAGACCAGCCAACCACCACCAGCGAGTGATGCAACGGAGAAGTTGCCCAAGCCCCACGCAGATCGTGGACACTGGCCAACCGCGAGTGACGAGCCCTTACCGAGGACTAGGACGGAGTGTGTCATCGCTGCGGAGCCCGGACCACCAACAAGGTCTGACCAGGTGCGTGAGCCGGCAACACCGTACATCGCGGAGGGAGTTATTGTGGAGTTCGAGGGCTGGGAGGAAAGCCCCGCCCACAACACCGCCGCAGTGGATGAGTTGCAGGAAGCTACTGGCAGCTACATAGAAGAGCTGAGGAATGTGTTTGAGGTAGACCTGATAGACTTTTTTGGTGACGTTTTCCCTGTGACTCCTGTTTTCCCAAAGACCTCTGTTTCTCCAGTGTCTCCTGCCTCTCCAGTGTCTCCTGCCTCTGAAGTCCCACCCAGCCTCCCTCTCCCACCTCCTCAGTCAGTCTATTCCTCAGTGCTCCCTTCGCTGCTGCACTTCTGCCCCTCTACTCCACCCACACGCTGTGTGGACACGCCTAGTGTCTTCAGGCCACCAGCTCTGTCCGGCACTGAGGTTCCCCTGTCTCCGCCTCCAGCCTTCGTGCCCCCTGCTCTGCCTCGGAACGTCGACACTTCAGCGCCTCCCTGGCTCCTCCCTCCCTCTGCTCCACCGGACACCATCGGCCATACGGCTTCTCCGGGCTCCCTCGTCTCTCCGGCTCCGCCTTGGTCAGTTGTCGACCTGCCTTCACCTGCGGCTTCGTCTGGCTCCACCTTCCCTTCAGCTCCGCCTTTGTCCTCGGTCCCTCCAGTTCAGCCACTGTCCTCTGGTTTCCCGGTTCCACCTCGGGTGCTCGCCGCTGCGGTGCCACCTCGGTCTCCTGGACCATCAGCTTCGCGGGGGCTCAACGGCTCGTCGGCTTCATCTCTGGCTCCTTCTCCGTTGGTCGTCCCCAGGGTGTCGACTACCTCCCAGTCGTCTCCTCCATGGCTCCTCCCACCATCGACTCCGCCCTGGGGCCTCGTCCTGGTTGGTTTCTGGCACACCACCTGGCTTCTCCTGCTCCAGGCTCCCCACTGGCTCCTCCCTCCTTCCACGCCCCCATGGACTTGTTCTTTCTGCTGGACTGTTTTTCTTTGTTTTGGACTTTGTTTGGTGTTCGCCTGTCTGTTTCCAAGCCCTCCTCCTGAGCCCCCTCCCTCCTCAGATGTTCCCTTTACGGCGCGAGGACGCGCCTTTCCGGGAGGGGGTGTTATGTTACATGTATGCCCTGTCTTGTGTGTTTTGATTATGATTCTGTTTCTCCCCAGTTTATGTAATTAGTCATGTCAGTCACCTGTGTCTCATCCACCACCTGCACCTCGTTATCCTCATTTGCTCTGTGTATTTAAACCCTCAGTTTGCCCTCAGTGTTTGTCGGTTCTCGTTTATGTTGTACGTGTCCGTTGTGTTCCTGAGTTTAATATTAAAGTTCCTGTTCTCCTGGCTACCTGCAGGAGCTCATTGCCTGCACGTAAACCGTAACAATATTTCTATGGCATTGCTGTCGAAGAGTAATTAGCTGGTGAAGGGGATTTACTTATTGTAGAGTTAACTAAAGTTATCATGAGCATTGTAATGTTTAAACAGGCTTCCCAAAACTGGGAAGATTTTAAAATGAGCAGTTCATTCATAAGATCTTACATGTGGAAATACAAACCGGAAGACAGACCACAATGAGCACAGTGCTGAAAAGAGGTGGGGCTACATAAGGTCTATAGGATGTTCTAAATTGTTGCTATGGTGTTGCTAGGGCATTGCATTGCTGAATTGTTCTGAGTAAAGTTGAAATGCACATGCTCGATGTACTCTGAATACCCTAACAGAGTATGTTCTCAGAACCTTGGTTAACCTTCTGGCAAGGTTCTTGAAGTTATAAACAAACCTTCTTACAGTAGTGTTAATAATATAAAAGTATATATTAATTAAACGTTATGTGGTCTTAACAACATTAAGTTTAAGTACAAAAATTTGATTTATACATTGTTCATGGAACTTTCTTCTGAAACATTTTAGTTGGAGGTCAGTCTAATGTTTTTTAAACGTTACAACTTTCATAGGGGTATTCCAGAAAGCAAGGTTATCTTACTGTAAAACATACACTAAACTCTTGGTTAATTAACCAAAACCTTGCTTACTCAAGGTATACTGGTTCCAAAAACACATCTGGGAGTAAGTTCAGCCAACCCAGAGTATGTTAGCAGTTAACACACAAGACATTCTCAACAGAGCAACGAATCGATGAGTAACCATAAAAATAGACACAAAGAAAAAGCATGGCATACTACTTCTTTCGTCTTCTTTTGGTTAATGGTTATTTACTTACTTGCATATTGCCACCTATTTGGTGGTTGTGCAATTATTTTTCAGTCTTTTCGTTTAATAAATGTCTGTGCTTACACATATATGCACATATGCTTATACATATATATACAGGTCCTTCTAAAAAAATTAGCATATTGTGAAAAAGTTCATTATTTTCCATAATGTAATGATAAAAATTAAACTTTCATATATTTTAGATTCATTGCACACCAACTGAAATATTCCAGGTCTTTTATTGTTTTAATACTGATGATTTTGGCATACAGCTCATGAAAACCCAAAATTCCTATCTCAAAAAATGTGCATATCATGAAAAGGTTCTCTAAACGAGCTATTAACCTAATCATCTGAATCAACTAATTACACCTGGGATTCCTGAGGCTTTTAAAAACTCCCAGCCTGGTTCATTACTCAAAACCGCAATCATGGGTAAGACTGCCGACCTGACTGCTGTCCAGAAGGCCATCATTGACACCCTCAAGCAAGAGGGTAAGACACAGAAAGAAATTTCTGTACGAATAGGCTGTTCCCAGAGTGCTGTATCAAGGCACCTCAGTGGGAAGTCTGTGGGAAGGAAAAAGTGTGGCAAAAAATGCTGCACAACGAGAAGAGGTGACCGGACCCTGAGGAAGATTGTGGAGATGGACCGATTCCAGACCTTGGGGGACCTGCGGAAGCAGTGGACTGAGTCTGGAGTAGAAACATCCAGAGCCACCGTGCACAGGCGTGTGAAGGAAATGGGCTACAGGTGCCGCATTCCCCAGGTCAAGCCACTTTTGAACCAGAAACAGCGGCAGAAGCGCCTGACCTGGGCTACAGAGAAGCAGCAGTGGACTGTTGCTCAGTGGTCCAAAGTACTTTTTTCGGATGAAAGCAAATTTTGCATGTCATTCGGAAATCAAGGTGTCAGAGTCTGGAGGAAGACTGGGGAGAAGGAAATGCCAAAATGCCTGAAGTCCAGTGTCAAGTACCCACAGTCAGTGATGGTCTGGGGTGCCATGTCAGCTGCTGGTGTTGGTCCACTGTGTTTTATCAAGGGCAGGGTCAATGCAGCTAGCTATCAGGAGACTTTGGAGCACTTCATGCTTCCATCTGCTGAAAAGCTTTATGGAGATGAAGATTTCATTTTTCAGCACGACCTGGCACCTTCTCACAGTGCCAAAACCACTGGTAAATGGTTTACTGACCATGGTATTACTGTGCTCAATTGGCATACCAACTCTCCTGACCTGAACCCCATAGAGAATCTGTGGGATATTGTGAAGAGAAAGTAGAGAGACGCAAGACCCAACACTCTGGATGAGCTTAAGGCCGCTATCGAAGCATCCTGGGCCTCCATAACACCTCAGCCACGCTGCATTGAAGCAGTCATTTCTGCAAAAGGATTCCCGACCAAGTATTGAGTGCATAACTGAACATAATTATTTGAAGGTTGACTTTTTTTTGTATTAAAAACACTTTTCTTTTATTGGTTGGACAAAATATGCTAATTTTTTGATATAGGAATTTTGGGTTTTCATGAGCTGTATGCCAAAATCATCAGTATTAAAACAATAAAAGACCTGAAATATTTCAGTTGGTGTGCAATGAATCTAAAATATATGAAAGTTTAATTTTTATCATTACATTATGGAAAATAAGTAACTTTATCACAATATGCTATTTTTTTGAGAAGGACCTGTGTATATATATATATATATATATATATATATATATATATATATATATATATATATATATAGCCAAAAGACACCCCTCCAAATCATTGAATTCAGGTGTTTCAATCACTTCCATGGCCACAGGTGTATAAAATCAAGGACCTATGCATGCAGAATGGGTCACTCTTAGGTACCGTGATAGGTTACTCCCTGTGTAAATCCATTCGTAAAATATTATCACTACTTAATATTCTACGGTCAACTGTAAGTAATATTATAACAAAGTGGAAGCAATTGGTGACAATAGCAACTCAGCCACGAAGTGGTAGGCCATGTAAAATCACAGAGCAGGGTCAGCACATTGCGCAGAAATCACCAACTTTCTGCAGAGTCAGTAGCTACTGACCTCCAAACTTCATGTAGCCTTCAGATTAGCTCAAGAACAGTGCGTAGAGAGCTTTATAGAATAGGTTTCCATGGCCGAGCAGCGGCATCCAAGCCTTACATCAACAAGTGCAATGCAAAGCGTCAGATGCAGTGCACTGTTAGACATTTATAAGAGATTTTACAGTAACTTACTGGCAACACTGTTGCCAGTAAGTTACTGTATTTGAGATTTACAGTACAATAACCGCATTTCAGTTTACAGTAACTACATGTTACTGTAATTTTGTAATACAGTACCGTTACTGTAAACCTTGGTTAACAGTGCATTAATCCTAATCCTATTCAATCATTAATACTTACTGAATTACATTAATTCTTACATTAATCTATCCTACAGAAGTAATCCAAACAGACAATTATTATGAAATATAAAATTCTTTATTTAAAACATTTTAAGTGCTTTAACTGAAACATGTAAATGTGTGGAAAAAGTTCACTTTAAAACATCCTCGAATCAAATCTTATTTTCAGAAAATCATGTATAAAAGTAATCAGAGTGCATTCAATATCACTTATTTTACATTTATGCATTTGGCAGACGACTTGCATTGCATTCAAGATACACATTTTACATTTTGTCAGTTTTTGCTTTCCCTGGGAATTGAACCCATGACCTTGCTAGCGCCACACACTATTGTTTGAGCTACAATTTTAAAAACTCTGTAGAAAATAGTTGGTAGAATACTGTAAATAGTTGGTAGAATACTGTAAATAGTTGGTTGAAGAATACTGTAACTTTGGTGCAAAATACACATATACATGAATAAAATATAAACAAAGAGCAAATGAATTCTGAAACAAGTTAACACAACACAACACACAAGTTTCATGTCTGTACCGATCTGTGCCATCTTCCACATTGGATGATTTCAAACAGGAACCAGGATTCTGCTCCATTATGGCAAGAAGTCCCTCTAGATAAGAATGATATGAAGTTAGTCATACAATTTGAGTATACACAAACTTTTTACACTGTTGGAATTTAATAAAAAATAATAATCCCATTACAATTCATCATAATGGTAAAATACTATTTTATAGACAGTTAACACTTTGAGGTACACCTAGCTCAACGTATGCTGTCTAGTCTAATCCAGTCCTGCAATGCCTTCATGAAGATGTGAAATGAAATGTTTAGTTTTTGTTTTCGCTGGTGATTCAATGTTATGAATATTTTGAAGAATGTACTTTGTAGTGATGCTGAACCTGATTGCATATTAGAGAGGTGTCGCTGTTATTTAGCTTAACAAAATTGATATTGAGTAAAAAACTAAAGAAAACTGTCAGTACATAATAGTAGCAGCAGCACAAACTACATGCTCCAAAAAAGTAATATTACTGAATCACCTCAACATGATTTCACAAACTATTTAATCAAAAACAACAATGTAACCTTTTATTGCAGGATGGATTACATGTATACTGCATTAGCTTTAGTAAGGTATCCTCAAACTTAATGCTACATTCACACGGGGCACCGGCGTTAACGCTTCTCATTTACTTTGAATGGTTGACGTCATGCGTTGCTGAACTGAATTGTGGGTTCCGTCGCGTCGCTTCACTCACGTTGCAAGCGGCAGAAGTTGAAAGGTGTGTTGGACATCAGCTGTGGCTGGATGCAACCAATTGGCGAGAGTAGCCGCATGCAGGCGGGGAGGAGCTGCAAACGGAGACGTGAAGTCTGACACTTTCTGCTTCCCGCAGTGCCGCTCGCGCTGTGTTTGCATACTTTATCACAGCTGAAGTGAAATAAATGCAATATTTGTCAATACACAGATGTTTCAGAGACATTTTTTGTCATGTAATACTTTATGCACTGCTTAATACAGCGTGTGTTTGTACAAGAATAAAGTTAACATACAAGCCTAAACTATCAATGAAGTGCGGGTCTACGTTTTTCATCTGTTTTATTTTGATAAACATGACAATATAACATCGCAACTACATGAAAAGAGGTTTAACTGTTATAAAAGAGATTTGTGCGCATTAGAGGAACTGAAGGTTTTAGAATAAACACGAAACACATGTGATCGCTGTCATGCGGAGAATCTGGCCAATCGTGGAACAGCTGTGTCATCATCAAAGTCCGTGCAGTCGCTCTAGAGAAACTGCACCGGCTGTATTAGCCGACTGCTCTCGAGGTGCTTTGATGCCATACGTCACTGTCACGTGGCGTCGGCGCTGTCTCAGGTCAGACAAAATTTCTAACCGGCATGACGCCCTGTGTGAATGCAGCGTAAGTGTCTGTGTACATTACATATTCTATTAAAAAAGTGTCTCACCTAGTCCAAGTTTTTCCATTCAAACTCCATTAGGTGGCGAAGGAAGGATGACACTCTGTTGTTGATTACAGTTGTCTTCCTGTTCACAACTTCCCCGGTCTTCCGACTCACTCCGGTTTTGGTGGTGCATCTTGTTCCCTCCTCTGGGTTTTTCCTCACGAAAAAAACTTAAAGCAAGGGAAAATTAAGAGAATAAAGATATTTTAAATTTCATCACCCTTAGTGCCTTTGCTTTAAATGTTTTTGGTAACACTTTAGAATAATGGTCCGTCATTAAACGGATAGTTCACAAAAAAAAAAAAAAAAAGTAATTTCTGTAATTTACTCGCCCTGTTGTTCTAAACCTTTTAAAGAATGTTTGTAACCAGACAATTTTGAGGCACCATTCACTTCCATAGTAGGAAAAAATTACTATAGAAGTGAATGGTGCCTCAATCTGTTAGGTTACAAACATTCTTCATCTTCTTTTGTGTTCAGAAATGTATTCAGGTTTGCACTTGAGCAACATTATTCTAAAGTTTTGCCATGTTTTTTTCATAAATTATATTTCATCTGCCAAAATCATCCAAAAATTGTCCAGGACTGCTTAAATTCCAGAAAATAAAATTATAATCTGTCAGTCCTGGACAAACACAGTTTTGGATTATTTTAGTATAATATAATTTATGGAAGAAAAAAAAAACATGGTACATGGCTAGTTACAGCTAAAAAGAGGTGGAAAAACTAAATAATTTTGTGATTCAGTTAAACAGACCCGACTAAAACATACAAGAAAAACTTTGAATTATCAGTAATATGTGGAGAAACAAAGAGGGGTAACGTTACTTACCGTTGTATGAGTTCCAGTGTCGCACAGCACAGGCAGGCTCCTGGTATTCTTATCTAAAATGTAAAAATAAATCATGTCAATCCAAATGTAAACTTTGCTTGTTAACGACATTATTTTTGCAACTAGTGGCCAACGTTAATTTACTAACTAACGTCGTCCTAATGTACGCTTAATATGCTCGATAAACAAAATCTTCATTGTATTGGTAAAGTTAATTCAATAAACTCACTAACGTTAAGTCTTTTTAAAAATAAAACGTTAGGTTTATGTTACCTCAGTTTTAGTACCAAAGCTGAAGCAAATGATAACCTAACGTTATGTAAAGTATGTTGTCCGGGCCGTGAGCTCTCTCCTCGGGCAGTAACGTTACACACGACGCTGGCTGCACTGGTTCCTAATCTAATTCAATAAACTTTTTTTTTTTTTTAAATAAAACGTTAGGTTTGCCTCAGTTTTTAGCAGCAAAGTTTAAGCAAATGATAACCTAACGTTATGTAAAATATGTTGTCCGGACCGTGAGCTCTCCTCGGGCAAAACTTACAACGCTGCACCGGTTCCTAATCTAATTCAATAAATTCATAAAACGTTAGGTTTACCTCAGTTTTTAGCACCAATGCTGACAAGCTAAAATTGGGGTGCAGACAACCGCGGATAGTACAAATCACACTTACCTTGCTTGTTTGCCGTTCTCACGGGGGATGAAAAAATCTTCGCAGGGTGTCCGGACACAGCTCATATGTTCTCTGGAACCGTGAGCTCTCTCCTCGGGTGAAACTTTCAACGCTGCACTGATGGTTCCTAATATAAATCTAAAGCAAATCCTGTCGATCCCAATTGTGCCAAAGAGGCCGTTGTGGTAAATACAGTATTATACTTTATTTTTTTTAAATACAGGAAATCACTGTATTTGGTGTTTGACGTCATAGAAAATACCCATGATGCAACGGGAATTACAGTTATTTACTGTAAAGAGAATTTACAGTATTATACTGGGTGATATATAGTAAATAACTGTACAAATTACAGAAATGTCTAACAGTGTGGTGTACAGCGCAGTGGAGACATGTTCTCTGGAGTGACTGGCAATCCGATGGACGAGTCTGGGTTTGGTGGTTGTCAGGAGAACGGTACTTGCCTGACTGCATTGTGCCAAGTGTAAAGTTTGGTGGAGGAGGCATTATGGTGTGGGGCTGTTTTTCAGGGGTTGGGCTTGGCCCCTTAGTTTCAGTGAAAGGAACTCTTAATGCTTAATGAGTCAGTGTGATGCTTCGGGCAATGTTCTGCTGGGAAACCTTGGGTTCTGCCCTGGGGGCTGTGGCTTCTTTCAGCAGGATAATGTGCACTGCCACAAAGCAAAAATGGTTCAGGAATGGTTTGAGGAGCACAAAAACGAATTTGAGGTGTTGACTTGGGCTCCAAATTCCCCAGAGCTTAATCCAATCGAGCATCTGTGGGATGTGCTGAACAAACAAGTCCGATCCATGGAGGCCCCACCTCGCAACTTATAGGGCTTAAAGGATCAGCTGCAAACATCTTGGTGCCAGATACCACAGCACATCTTCAGGGGTCTAGTGGAGTCAATGCCTCGATGGGTCAGGACTGTCTTGGCAGCAAAAGGGGGACCAACACAATAATGTTATGCCTGATCTGTTTATACTGATATAACTATACACAGTGCATCCGGAAAGTATTCACAGCGCTTCACTTTTTCCACATTTTGTTATGTTACAGCTTTATTCCAAAATTGATTTTTTTTTTAATTGTCCCTCAATTCTACTGTGGCGGAGGGGGCGTGGTTTTGCGAGGTCTGTAGCGGGAGAGAGAGAGTGGAGCCGAGCGGTCGGTAAGTAGGTCAAGTGCAGACGAATAACACCTGTCTCTGATTGCAGTAATTGGCGTGGATAAGCCGCAGTGGAGAGAGAGATGGGAGAGAGAGACCTGGACTGGGACTGCCAACGCCTGCATAGCGTTACCAGAGTTTTGAGAAAGATATTGAGCCTGAGAGCAACGTTGTCTGTTGTTGTTGAAAGTCGTGAGTTTTGAACGCCCTCGTGGGGAATCCCATGTACATAAGTATTCACAGCCTTTGCCATGACATTCAAAATTGAGATCAGGCATCAGGTGCACTGTACATATAATGCTGTGTTCAAATTTTCACACACACTGAAGCCTCATTAATATGTCACACATGCACTGAACACCTCTGGAGCAAACTAACCCTGGAACAGAACCTGCTACTTAGCATGTTACTACTTACATACCCTGAAAGTTACCTCCATTTTTGGAACTGAAAGTTGAGGTTTTCCGCCTACTTATCCTTAAACATACTCAGGTATGTCACATTACCTGCTTTATGGAATACCCCCCAGATGGTTCAGAGAACATTCAAACATAACATTTGATAAAATTGATAAAAAGCATTCACATAACCAATAAGAAAGTTACGAATGTTTTCGTAACTTAATGGGAATGTTAGCAAAACCTTCTGAGAACATATTTTTGTTAGCTGGGTACTTACATAGCTGTAGAGGGGTTGCTAGGGATATTGCTAAGATGCTCTAAATGGTTGCAAAGTTAATTATGATGTTCCTGGTTGTTGATATAGTGTTTCTATGTTGTTCTGAATGAAAGACAGATCACATTAAATCACAATAATGGCAATATTCTAAAGCCAAATCGCCTAAAGATGTATAATCAAAGAACAAAATCAAAAAACATTAAATGTTTAACAGCGAAAAGAGAGCACAAGGCATCTTGTTTTCATGATACATAATGCGATTATTGCCCGCTGGGATGAGAACAAACATGGCGCTTAAGGCTTGTTTACCCATTGCCTTCAGCAACGTGATTCATTAGTTAGATGACACAAGAGCTGTCAGCGTGCAGTACATTGGATAATTAGTAGATTGTAGCGATGATGGCCCGATATCTGATTGTGAAACGCCTGTTGACCATTCATCACTGTGATTAAATATTATATTCATGCTTGAATAAAGTATGCTTGATTATCGCTTTCATTTAAATCAGTTTCCTTTGTAAAATGCAAACATGCAATGTGCAAATTGATGCCAGAAATCTATGGAATTACATTTGTTTAAAAAAACAAACAAAACTTTATGAAATGGAATGAAACTTTATAAAACTGAACGAAACTTTTTCAGAAACTATCAAAAATATCCATTACAAAAGAAGAAAAACACATTGAAAATGAAAAAAATGAACTCAGTCGCACATATTTAACAGGATATTCAAATATGCTTCATTCTTTGTTAATGTTTTTCAAAGATTCGTTTTCACAAATCGGTATTCTGAATGCATTGCCACAGATTTCGCTTACGCTTCGCAGTTTTTCGCTTGCTGTTTTGACACAAACTTCTCGTGGGGGCGGGCTTAACAGTGATCTACTCTGATTGGATAGTGAGCTTTTGATGGACAGGTGCTCTCTGACCTGGAATTATAGACGTTACTCAGTAGCGCACATTGGAAAACCTTTGCGTTGCTTTGCATAAAGTTTATACAAGTTTGTAAAGAATTTCTAAACAATTTAGTTTACAGGGAGTGCAGAATTATTAGGCAAATGAGTATTTTGACCACATCATCCTCGTTATGCATGTTGTCTTACTCCAAGCTGTATAGGCTGGAAAGCCTACTACCAATTAAGCATATTAGGTGATGTGCATCTCTGTAATGAGAAGGGGTGTGGTCTAATGACATCAACACCCTATATCAGGTGTGCATAATTATTAGGCAACTTCCTTTCCTTTGGCAAAATGGGTCAAAAGAAGGACTTGAAAGGCTCAGAAAAGTCAAAAATAGTGAGATATATTGCAGAGGGATGCAGCAGTCTTAAAATAGCCAAGCTTCTGAAGCGTGATCATCGAACAATCAAGCGTTTCATTCAAAATAGTCAACAGGGTCGCAAGAAGCGTGTGGAAAAACCAAGGCGCAAAATAACTGCCCGTGAACTGAGAAAAGTCCAGCGTGCAGCTGCCAAGATGCCACTTGCCACCAGTTTGGCCATATTTCAGAGCTGCAACATCACTGGAGTGCCCAAAAGCACAAGGTGTGCAATACTCAGAGACATGGCCAAGGTAAGAAAGGCAGAAAGTCGACCACCACTGAACAAGACACACAAGCTGAAACGTCAAGACTGGGCCAAGAAATATCTCAAGACTGATTTTTCTAAGGTTTTATGGACTGATGAAATGAGAGTGAGTCTTGATGGGCCAGATGGATGGGCCCGTGGCTGGATTGGTAAAGGGCAGAGAGCTCCAGTCCGACTCAGACGCCAGCAAGGTGGAGGTGGAGTACTGGTTTGGGCTGGTATCATCAAAGATGAGCTTGTGGGGCCTTTTCGGGTTGAGGATGGAGTCAAGCTCAACTCCCAGTCCTACTGCCAGTTTCTGGAAGACACCTTCAAGCAGTGGTACAGGAAGAAGTCTGCATCCTTCAAGAAAAACATGATTTTCATGCAGGACAATGCTCCATCACACGCGTCCAAGTACTCCACAGCGTGGCTGGCAAGAAAGGGTATAAAAGAAGAAAATCTAATGATATGGCCTCCTTGTTCACCTGATCTGAACCCCATTGAGAACCTGTGGTCCATCATCAAATGTGCGATTTACAAGGAGGGAAAACAGTACACCTCTCTGAACAGTGTCTGGGAGGCTGTGGTTGCTGCTGCACGCAATGTTGATGGTGAACAGATCAAAACACTGACAGAATCCATGGATGGCAGGCTTTTGAGTGTCCTTGCAAAGAAAGGTGGCTATATTGGTCACTGATTTGTTTTTGTTTGGTTTTTGAATGTCAGAAATGTATATTTGTGAATGTTGAGATGTTATATTGGTTTCACTGGTAAAAATAAATAATTGAAATGGGTATAAATTTGTTTTTTGTTAAGTTGCCTAATAATTATGCACAGTAATAGTCACCTGCACACACAGATATCCCCCTAAAATAGCTAAAACTAAAAACCACTTCCAAAAATATTCAGCTTTGATATTAATGAGTTTTTTGTGTTCATTGACAACATGGTTGTTGTTTAATTATTAATGTTGTAAAATTAATCCTCAAAAATACAACTTGCCTAATAATTCTGCACTCCCTGTATTAGTTTGTAAAGATGAGCTCTCAGGAGAGACACGGAGCGGCGGAGAAAGAAGGATTATTAGCTTAAATATCCTAAAGGGGCTGTTTTGTTTTTGACCAGTAGGAACAAGTGCAAGAAGACCTATTACAGCATAATTTGTACAGTAATAACTGTACAAAAGAGCAAACAATCAAACTTCATGACATAACACACACATCAGTGCATTGCAAACGTGTGAATGACAATAATAACCCGCAACGAACGGTTGCACACTGTACATGGATACAACTTTAATCGATGTTAATGGTTACTTCAGTAACACAGAACTTCAAACTGCCTTGAAGAACAAGCGGCGGAGGAGGAAGATGATGAAGATGATGCCGCCGCCGCTCCGTGTCTCTCCTGAGAGCTCATCTTTACAAACTAATAAACTAAATTGTTTAGAAATTCTTTACAAACTTGTATAAACTTTATGCAAAGCAACGCGAAGGTTTTCCAATGTGCGCTACTGAGTGACGTCTATAATTCCAGGTCAGAGAGCACCTGTCCATCAAAAGCTCACTATCCAATCAGAGTAGATCACTGTTAAGCCCGCCCCCACGAGAAGTTTGTGTCAAAACAGCAAACGAAAAACTGCGAAGCGTAAGCGAAATCTGTGGCAATGCATTCAGAATACCGATTTGTGAAAACGAATCTTTGAGAAACATTAACAAAGAATGAAGCATATTTGAATATCCTGTTAAATATGTGCGACTGAGTTCATTTTTTTCATTTTCAATGTGTTTTTCTTCTTTTGTAATGGATATTTTTGATAGTTTCTGAAAAAGTTTCGTTCAGTTTTATAAAGTTTCGTTCCGTTTCATAAAGTTTCGTTCATTTTTTTTAAACAAATGTAATTCCATAGAAATCAGGATGTGCTGCCATCCAACTGATAAAATATGTTCTAAAAAAATAAATTAAATTTTTTTTTTTAAAAACTCAATTCGGTACTCGCACTTTTCTGTAGCCACATATCTGAAGCAAATGCATAGAAAACCGCCATATAGTGCGTGAATACTAAATTAAGTTATTGTGCTTGAACTGTCAAAAAACCTGCGTAAACAGGTGAGAAATAAAAATGTATCAATATATTGTACAGAGTGTCTATTCACACCAACAGCAAATAGTGTGTCTTGTCAGTGGCACAATCAGTAAAGTGTATTACTTAAGGATCTTGATTTTGACTCGATCGACCCGGGTTTGAATCCATCTTTTGCAGAGCTCGCTCTTATCTCTTCACAAATCACATTGGAAAGGCATTTACTTTCAATAAAAATTAAGAAAATGTTCTAAATGTGGAAATAAAGTGCCTAATGAAATGTTTAATAATAATAAAAGCATTTATTAGGTAGGGTTAGGGGTAGGTGTAGAGAGGGCTTTTATTGTCCCATTAAGGTGGGATCCATTTAATAATTTTAATAAATATAATAATTTACACTCTGTTATTATTGCATCCTGTTAATGTACAACAATACTGAGGTGCAAATAGTATGTATCTGTCAAAATAAAGTATAAATTACATGTAATTACTATTTACACATATTGCAAACTGCTACTTTTATATGGTGTAAATAGAAAATATCACTATTTTCACTTAGTATGCCATTTAATTTAGTAAATAGCATCTCCAGCTATTTGCACTTAGTGTAAATATCATCTATTGTAGGAGCCAAATTGAGTTTGAGTTAATTTCATGTTTCTTTCTTGAAAATAGTAGTGTATGTGTGAGTGTTTATATATATATTTGGCAACAGGTCTGTCTACTGCCACCTAAAGGATGGTTGGGAGGCTGAATGTGGAGCCCAAGGGGAATGGCCTTAAACACAGGAAGCCACAGTATCGGGGTGTGGCTGAGAGGGCAAACAGTCTTTTGACTGTGCAGTGGTGTGCTCTATGGAGTCATGGCGGGACAAGCCGTTTGCTACCATATGAAGAGACTACTTTAATTTAATTGTTTATTTTATTTAGTTCAAGATTATGTAACATTCTACATCATTAACAATAAATGATCATTTGACCGACTGAATCAACTTCTACTCATCTTTACAACTGCACGCGTCAAGCTATATCCAGCTCAACCAACAGTAATAGCCAATTGAGCACAGGTTCTGTTGAATAAAAAAGCTATTACAATTAGTCAAAAGACTGCTCTGGATGGATATACTTGTATCAAAGGAATATTGGGTACTTTGAACAATGGAGAACCAGAGAAGGAAATGCAGGCGCCATTTTGGATTTTTTGAAGGCCAAAGTGAATCCAAGCGAATCCGAAGGAATTGGTATGTGAAACAAAGAACTTTTAAAGCAATCTTGCTCTGTGTATTTATAACAATTTTCTTTGATGAATATTGAGTTATATTTTTGCAAGAAAAAGGACTTTTGAGTTTGTAACATGGAACAAAGAGCCTCAATCAATATAGATGTTACTGATATTTATGTTGCACCTGTTGAGGAAGAAAAAGAAGAATTGTTTGAAAAAAAGAAGAAAGAAGCAAGAATGGCTAGAAAGAATAAGTGTGCTGTGTTGACTCGTAAAATTAACAAGACAACTGAACTTATGTGTGATCCAGTTAATCTGGAGAAAGTAAAGGAGAATGTTCAGAAATACACTGAAATGGAAGAAGACTTTAAAGACCTACACAAACAATACCAGCAGTTATTGTCAAAGGATGAGTGTGCTGTAGACACAGAACAGTGGTGTGAGCCAAAGTTGACGAACATCAATGAGTTTAAGATAAAGGCTGATGAGTGGATTTGTTTCTGTCCTGTTCAACCACTGTCAGAAAAAGGAGATGATATTAGTCCTAAAGACAGTATATCTTTGGAAAGTCAGATTTCATGGAAAAGTTCACGTGCAAGCTCAGCATCAGCTCGCCTGATAGCACAGGCTGAAAAGGCAGCGCCTTTAGCTAAGGCCGCTGCTTTGAAAGAAAGGCATGCTTTGGAAGAAAAGGAAGAACACTTAGCTAAAGAAAGAGAGGAAATAAGAAGGCGAAAGGAGAATCTGATCTTCACAGCTGAGTTGTCTGCTGCAAATGCAAAGCTTGCAGTGTTGGATAGCGCGGAAGAACCAGTTTATTCCACACATACTTTCAGGAGAGGAACTTGGAATGCACCAACATGGAAACTCTGCAAACATGGGCTCGGACAACCAATGTGCATGAACATAGGAGTGTGCGCTCAAAGGAGGGAGTAAAGCATCTGCCGTTGTATCAACCACCATATCCACAAGAAAGTTCTATGGGTGACCAGAGAGGACACTGGTCATATTAGGGGACCCAGGATGATATAGGGGTAGCAGAAGGGCAGGCACAATCTCTGCAGTTAGATAGTATAGCCAGAGGGGGTGCTGGTGCTGGTGATGTTGAGAAATCCCATGATCAATCCGACAGAGTAGAGCTTAGTACAGAATATAGACAGCTAGCAGTTCAATCACATGCAGATATAGCAGGTATAGGTCCTACATTACCAAAAAGGGAGCTTGGGCAGCGCAAACCGTTAGAGAGTAATGTAGCTTCCAATAGTCTCATTGCTGTCTTAAATAGACAAAATGAAATTACATCTATGCTTATCAAACAGCTGCCACCTAAAAGTGTTATCATATTTGATGGGGACATTTTACAGTTCAGGGGTCTCATTTATTAGATTAGATTAGATTCAACTTTATTGTCATTACACAAGTACAAGTACAAGGCAACGAAATGCAGTTTAGGTCTAACCAGAAGTGCAATAGCAGCAAGTGCAGGATATACAGTGGTTGCATAAGTGCAGGACATGGATATGTACTGAATATACAGGTCCTTCTCAAAAAATTAGCATATTGTGATAAAGTTCATTATTTTCCATAATGTAATGATAAAAATTTATTTTCTAAAACTTTCATATATTTTAGATTCATTGCACACCAACTGAAATATTTCAGGTCTTTTATTGTTTTAATACTGATGATTTTGGCATACAGCTCATGAAAACCCAAAATCTCAATAAATTAGCATATCATGAAAAGGTTCTCTAAACGAGCTATTAACCTAATCATCTGAATCAAAATTACACCTGCAAAAGATTCCTGAGGCTTTTAAAAACTCCCAGCCTGGTTCATTACTCAAAACCGCAATCATGGGTAAGACTGCCGACCTGACTGCTGTCCAGAAGGCCATCATTGACACCCTCAAGCAAGAGGGTAAGACACAGAAAGAAATTTCTGAACGAATAGGCTGTTCCCAGAGTGCTGTATCAAGGCACCTCAGTGGGAAGTCTGTGGGAAGGAAAAAGTGTGGCAAAAAACGCTGCACAACGAGAAGAGGTGACCGGACCCTGAGGAAGATTGTGGAGAAGGACCGATTCCAGACCTTGGGGGACCTGCGGAAGCAGTGGACTGAGTCTGGAGTAGAAACATCCAGAGCCACCGTGCACAGGTGTGTGAAGGAAATGGGCTACAGGTGCCGCATTCCCCAGGTCAAGCCACTTTTGACCCAGAAACAGCGGCAGAAGCGCCTGACCTGGGCTACAGAGAAGCAGCACTGGACTGTTGCTCAGTGGTCCAAAGTACTTTTTTCGGATGAAAGCAAATTTTGCATGTCATTCGGAAATCAAGGTGTCAGAGTCTGGAGGAAGACTGGGGAGAAGGAAATGCCTAAATGCCTGAAGTCCAGTGTCAAGTACCCACAGTCAGTGATGGTCTGGGGTGCCATGTCAGCTGCTGGTGTTGGTCCACTGTTTTTTATCAAGGCCAGGGTCAATGCAGCTAGCTATCAGGAGACTTTGGAGCACTTCATGCTTCCATCTGCTGAAAAGCTTTATGGAGATGATTTCATTGTTCAGCACGACCTGGCACCTGCTCACAGTGCCAAAACCACTGGTAAATGGTTTACTGACCATGGTATTACTGTGCTCAATTGGCCTGCCAACTCTCCTGACCTGAACCCCATAGAGAATCTGTGGGATATTGTGAAGAGAAAGTTGAGAGACGCAAGAGCCAACACTCTGGATGAGCTTAAGGCCGCTATCGAAGCATCCTGGGCCTCCATAACACCTCAGCAGTGCCACAGGCTGATTGCCTCCATGCCACGCTGCATTGAAGCAGTCATTTCTGCAAAAGGATTCCCGACCAAGTATTGAGTGCATAACGGAACATAATTATTTGAAGGTTGACTTTTTTGTATTAAAAACACTTTTCTTTTATTGGTCGGATGAAATATGCTAATTTATTGAGATAGGAATTTTGTATCCTTCAAATACAGTGGTATTTTTCATAAATTTGTGAAGATGTCTTTACTCTCCGTGTCCATGCAGCTGTGGTTGTACAGTAAGATTATCATTGGACCTATTCAAACCGGATAATGGACCGTTCGACCACCGAATATGCAGTGTCTGTGATCTCCAATTAAGTGTGCGTCACTGATCATCATTTTCACTAAAACATATTTTGTCATAACATGAGATCTGCAGTTTAGTTTAAAGACGAATTATTGGAATTAGCCTATATTTAATCGTTGCTGTCATTAAAACAGCTGTCACAGGAAAAGTGATCAAAAGTCGCACATGTCTATCTAAATTTATAAAAATTTTGTTTATATTCTGAGTATTGACTTTATGTAATTTCTGTGCATATCGCCATTAATGAAACTGGAACATTAATGTAAATGTGTATATCAATATGAAAACAGTTTTAAATTGTTCTTACTTCATTACTTTTCTCACTCTAGTAAAAGAGTTTGTGCGCATTTAAAAAAAATACATTTTGAATTAAGTTTGGATTTTACTAGATGTAGCCTATATCCTAAAACAATAGGCACAAATAACACTGTTGGATTTAATCTTCATGATAATGTGGATATAACGTATGAAATGGAGTGAAAATTAATTAATTCTTATAATCTTTCTTCTCACATGTATTGTCTACAATCTAACTTCAGTTCACGACCTCACCATCTGTGTCGCCAATTCCCTTTGTGTCTCCAGAATGTGCGTACGCACGGCTCAAAGTTTGCTTAAAGGTGCGCACATTCTCCCGTCAAGTTTGTTTTTTATAGATCACAACCTTTGCGTGGGAACCAGCCCCGTTTTGTGCGTACGCGCGCTTTATAAATGAGACCTCAGGTCATTTATGACATCCTTTGAACACAACATTGAGATGAAAACAGACAGTGGACAGGATAGGTTGTTTTACCTTGAGCAATTTACTAGAGGGCAAGCTAGAGACCTAGTAAGAAGTTGCCAGCATATGGATGGAGATCAGTGTTATCTCAGGGCAAAGTGCTTGTTGCTTGAACAGTTTGGCAATGAGTATAACATTTCAACTGCCTATATTGAAAAGGTTCTCAATTGGCCAAATATAAAACCTGAAGATCCTAAAGCCTTGAATGAGTATTCCCTGTACCTCAAAGGATGCTGTAATGCCATGGCGAAGATTAACTACATGGAGGAATTGAACGTAGCCTCTACCTTGAAAGCCATTGTTATGAAATTACCCTACAAGCAGCGGGATAGATGGCAGACTAAAGCTCAAAATAAACTGGAGGACGACAACAACAATAGGATTACATTTTCAGACCTTGTACAGTTCATTGAGGAACAGGCCAAGTTATGTTCCAACCCGATATTTGGAAATATACAAGAACCAGTTTCAAGCAGGAATAAAAGGCCCAATGTAAGTAAGACCCTTTTTAGGCCTAAGTCTACCTATGCAACTAATGTAACAACACTGTGATGTGAAAATACCATGCCTCTGTTGTGATGGTGCTCATTGTCTGGAAAACTGCTCTCACTTAAAGAAGAAAACACACAGGGAAAAGTTAAACTTTTTAAGGAAAAAAGGAATCTGCTTTGGTTGTTTGTGTAAAGGGCACATGAGCAAAGACTGCAAAAACCGTCTTACATGTAACATCTGCAATCAAGCACATCCCAATGTGCTTCACATCAACTTTGAGGTTAAAAGGTCACGCTTCAAGGTCAGTAGAGCAGCCACAGAAACGCATTAGCAAAGTGTCATCAAATACTTGTGGACATGCAGGGGCCGGAAACCGTAAATGTGCACGGTCAATAATTCCTGTGCAAGTTAAGTCTGTCAAAAGCAACAAAATCATTCAAACTTATGCTCTTCTTTATCCTGGCAGTTCAGCAACATTCTGTACAAAGAAGCTGGTGCAGAAGTTGTACCTTGAAGGGAAACAAACAACCGTGCTGCTGAGAACAATGGCACATGAGAAACCCATAAAAAGTGTGTTAGTATCAGGTTTAGAAGTCAGTGAGCTTAATGGCAATAAATTAATTACTTTACCTGATGTCTACACACAAAATGATATACCTGTAACAAAAGAGAACATCCCAACACAAGAAGATTTAAAGCAATGGCCTTACCTTAGTGAAATCCAGTTACCTCACATAAACTGTGACATTGACTTGCTCATAGGAATGAATGCAGCAAATGTCATGGAACCTTGGCAGATAATCAACTCACAAGAAGATGGACCTCATGCTGTAAGAACATTGTTAGGTTGGGTAATCAGCGGTCCATTGGGAGGTATCAGCAAAGGTGTGGAAAAGACCACAGTGACTGCAAACCGGATCTCCTTAGTCGAACTGCAAAAACTACTGGTGAGTTAATACAACACAGACTTCAATGAGAGCCTATGAAGAAAAAAAATGAAATGTCAGTGAATGACAAGTTCATGAACATTGTCAATGAATCTGTAAAAGTAAAGGAGGGTCATTACTGCATTAACTTACCTTTCAAAGCAGATATCAACGCTTGTTGAATCTGAAAAGGAAGTTCAAAAGAGATCCAAGCTATCAAAAGGAGTACACAGAATTCCTCAGTGACGTCATTCACAACGGCTACGCTAAAATTGTTCCTTTAGCACAAGTGAATAGGACTGATGGAAAAGTTTGGTATATCCCTCATCATGGGGTATATCACTCAAAAAAGAATACCATTAGAGTAGTGTTTGATTGTGGTGCAACCTTTCAGGGAACATCCCTTAACTCTGAACTTCAAGGCCCAAATTTGACAAACACACTGATTGGAGTGTTGACACGTTTCCGTGAAGAACCAGTAGCACTGATGGCGGACATACAGGCCATGTTCTACCAAGTCAAGGTGACTGAAAGTGACACAGACTTCCTGCGCTTCTTAAGGCCCGGGTATACTTCACTTACCGCGCCCGGACGCGTCACGCGCGCAGCCCTGTCCGCGCGTCTTTCAAAGTATACTACACAACGGATGCGCGCGGATGATCGCGTTCGACGCATGCGCAGTACATTTTTTCCCTATGCTCTACTCTTCTGTACTGCTGGCGCATGCGCTGTTGCACGCGGACCATCCGCGCGGTCTCGAAATTTGGGCTGCGCGCGGACGGGGTGTGCGGCCACAAGGAAATGTGAATGTTGCTCCAGTAGAATATCGCATGACTGTTCATTTGTTTGGTGCAGTCTCTTCACCGAGCATAGCTAACTTTGCTCTCAGAAAGATTGCACAGGACAATGCATGCAACTTCCCTCCTGAGGTAATAAAAGTGCTCCATGATTGTGTTTATGTAGATGATTGCTTGAAATCGATGCCCACAGAATTAGAAGCAATAGAACTAATCTCAAAACTCACTGAAGTCTGTCATAGAGGAGGCTTCCATTTATCAAAATGGATAAGTAACAGTAGAACAGTCATTGGTGCTGTTCCACAAAAAGACAGAGCTAAAGAGATAAAAGACTTGGACTTGAGCAACGATCAGTTGCCCATGGAACGAGCCTTAGGACTTCAATGGTGTGTCCTAAGAGACTCCTTCAAGTTCAACATCACCATCAGTGAACGTGCACAGGGCCGGCCCAAGCCCTTATGGGGCCCTAAGCAGAATTTTATTTGGGGGCCCCTTGGTGCCACCAATACGATTGACTATTGTCAATTCTTGATCATTCGCACACCCAGTATCAATGTTAGTAGTTGTAGCTGTGTTGCTTACATCATGTCTGGCTGTCATGGTTTTTACACGTACACAGTTTTTAATTGTAACAGTAGCAAACCCACAGGAGTGGTCAGATGTTAATATTCAAAGCCTTACAGTAGTCTTACAGTTCTACAGTTCAGACTGGGATATGTACTTTGTTTTTTTGCCTAGTCTCTTATGCTGAATATGCTCACTTTTCCCCAGGATTCTTTGATGAATAGGAGGTTCAAAAGGACAGCATTTCTCTTAAATATAAAGCTTTCAAAGAATCCTAAAAATATTGTAATATAAAAACTGATAATCATAAATGTGTCTTGAGCATCAAATCCTCATATGAGAATGATTTGTGAAGGATCATGACACTGAAGACCGGAGTAATGATGATAAATTCAGCTTTAATAAATGACACTTTACTATATATTCACATAGACAACAGCTGTTTTACATTATAATAATATTTCACAATATTACTTTTTTTTGATCAAATAAATGCAGCCTTGATTAGCAGAAGAGACTACTTTTAAAAACAATAAATTTTGATTTATTTCAAACATTAAACAGAGCTTTTATTTTGGTGAAATTCGACTATGTAGAAAGAAACTTTTTATTTTCTAAATAAAAACTTCCTAAATGTAGGCTACACAACTTATAATTCCAAGGAGACGATATAGCACTTGCAGAAAAACATTTATTGAGAAACTGGAAGCTATGCTGTACTCCGTACAAAACATGCAGCACGTCAGACAAGATATTCGCACGATACACTCGAGTCACGATTCAATATGTATCTCGATACTGAACTCATGATACGATATGTATCCCAATATGTAGCCAAAATCAAGATGTTTTTATTTTTTTATTTTATTTTGTACTTTTTTATTATTATTAAATTAATAATATTATTATTAGTGTATTATTATCAGGACCCAACAAATATTTCCCCATTGCATTATTATACATTATATTCAACATCATATATAGTTGTTTAATGTAATAATGTTACTGAAACTCATGCATTATTGCACTTTCAATGCAGGCAGCATCTCTTCCGGTGCTCGCTATGTCCCGCCTCTCCCACTATTAATGCACTATACATATAGAATAAACCATCTAAAATGCTTTGAATAATCATGCTAGTAAAACTAAATGTGATCTGGTGATTTAAATTATGTTTGCGCTTTCACTAAGGAGTGCCACTTTAAATGGTGTTTCCGCTTTAAATAATGTAGAGTGCGCGTGCACTTCAGATGATCAATGCAATCAGTCACAGTTCTCATCACAAGAAAGCGTGTCAAAATGACCACTCAAACTGTAAATGTTTAGGTCATCCAAGAATTTTAATTCTGCATTTACTCCCTCTCATGTTGTTTTTGCGCGTTACGCAATCATTTGAACGTCCGTGTTTACTACAGTGTCTACTACAGTCCATGTTTACTAAATCCATCCATTCATAAAAAGGTTACCGGGCAACTGACGAGTAGTACGTTTTAGCGCCGATTTTCTCGCACTTTGGACTTTGAACCCTGGCTAACAAGCGAATACCGTCCGGCCGCTGGCGTCACGAGCTCGTGCAGTGCTGTCAGAATCAATCCGTGCATATATTAGAAAACTTCACATTTTGCAGTTTATTTAGTAATTGTTTAAGGCCATTTAGCAATTTCAATAATCATATAACATACCGCAAAAAGTCATTTCCTGTGCTCTTGGGGGCCCCCTGGTGGACAAGGGGCCCTAAGCAGCCGCTTAGTTCGCTTATGCCTTGGGCCGGCTCTGAGCGTGCACATACCAAAAGGGGCATCCTATCAATGGTAAGCTCTATATATGATCCATTGGGCTTTTTGTCTCCGCTTACCTTGCCAGCTAAACCGTTGTTGCAGGAGTTGTGCCGGCAGAGCCTTGTATGGGATATGACCATTCCCAACACATTTTCTGACCAGTGGACCAAATGGATCAGCAGTCTCTTGCAACTAACAGACTTTGAAGTTCCATGCTGCTTTAAACCAAATAATTTTGGTGAGTCAGTACATAACCAGATTCACCACTTCTCTGATGCCAGCGAGTTAGGCTATGGGACAGTCAGCTATCTCCGAATGACAAATGCAGAAGGAAAGGTCTATGTAGCAAGACGAGTAGCTCCATTAAAAAGGCAAACCATCCCAAGGTTGGAGTTAGCAGCTGCAGCTTTGTCAGCTAAAGTGGATAAAATGTTAAAGGAAGAATTGCTACCACCTACAGATAGGTCAGTGTTTTGGACTGACAGCACATCTGTCTTAAAGTATATTTCAAATGACCACACTCGTTTTCACACCTATGTGGCAAATAGAGCATCCAGGATTAGAGAGGCCACACAAGTCTTTCAGTGGAGACATATTGATACAAAAAGAAACCCTGCCGACGATTGCTCTAGAGGTGTGAGCGTAGAGAGGTTCATGAAGAACACAAGATGGATATCTGGACCAGAGTTCCTTTGGTTGTCAGAAGAGGACTGGCCAAATTAATCTGTGAACAAAGTTGAACTTTGTGAAGATGATCCAGAGGTGAGGAAATCAGCAACAATGAATGCAATTATGCAGACATGTGAGGAAAGGCCCACAGACAAGCTCAATCACTTTTCAGACTGGCTGAAGTTGAAAGTAGCGGTTGCATGGATCCTAAAAATTAAAGATGCATTAAAACTCCTTGTGCAGAAAGGAAATGACTCAAAGAAAGAAGGTAAGCGGACTCAAAGGGTAACCAGATCGACAAAAGGGTATGTCAAAGACTAAATAAAAGAAATAATAACAGTTGATGATCTGATAATGGCAGAAAAGGCTATTATCTTATATGTACAGAGACAAAGTTTCCCGGAGGAAATTCGACATGCTGCAACAGGGCGCTTCCAATGTGAAAAAGGGCAGTAGCATATACAGATTGGATCCAGTGCTGGACGATGGAATCCTCAGAGTGGGTGGTCGTCTCAGAAGAACAGCAATGCCTGAGGAAAGAAAACACCCTGCCATTTTGGCCAAAAAACCACCACGTGTCAATTCTCATTATGCGCTACTTTCATGTTCAAACTGGACATGGGGGAAGGAACCACATGCTATCTCAGGTACGAAAAACATACTGGATAACAAATGGTAACTCTGCAGCAAGAAAGGTTCTCTCTCACTGTGTGACATGTAGAAGGCACAGAGGTAAAGCAGGCAAACAAAAGATGGCTGACCTGCCAAGTGTAAGACTGGTCACAGACTTACCACCATTCTCCAACGTTGGCCTTGACTACTTCGGTCCTTTTGAGGTAAGAAGGGGAAGAAGCACAGTGAAGAGATACGGCGTCATATTTACCTGCATGACCAGCCGGTCAGTACATCTAGAGGTAGCATGTTCTTTAAGTACAGACTCATACATCAATGCAATTAGAAGGTTTCTATGTCGAAGAGGGCAGGTAAAACACCTAAGATCAGATAATGGCTCTAACCTTGTAGGTGCAGAAAGAGAACTAAGAGAAGCACTTGGAACTATAGATCAAAGGAAGATCCACCAAACTCTGATGAAGGAAGGAGTTCAGTGGAGCTTTAACCCCCCTACAGCCTCTCACCATGGTGGGTTCTGGGAGCGCCTCATTAGAATGGTAAGGCATGTCTTATGCTCAGTCGAACAAAACAAACCTTAGACGATGAAGGGCTACACACTGTTTTCTGTGATGCTGAGGCAATTCTTAACAGCCGTCCCATTACAAAAGTATCTGGTAACCCACAAGATCTAGAGGCCCTAACACCGAATCATATTCTGTTGCTCAGAACTAACCCAAATCTGCCCCCTGAAGTCTTTTCAAGGTCAGATCTATACCACAGAAGACGCTGGAGACAGGTCCAATATATGGCCGAGCTGTTTTGGAAGAGATGGCTTCTGGAATACCTTCCTCTTCTACAAGAACAACAAAAGTGGTCAAGGGCAAGAAGAAATTTCATCCCAGGGGACATCGTCTTGATCACAGACAATACCTCACCACGCAGTTCATGGTTACTGGGAAGAATTGTTGAGGCTAGACCCGATGCCAGAGGTTATGACCGGGTCGTGAAGCTGAAAACAAAAACAAGTGTATTGGAGAGGCCAGTGTCCAAAATCTGCTTGCTGTTGGAGGGTGACGAAGGTTCTGTAAAGAAGTCCTGAGAATTCAAGACCATTGAAGATAAGTTGACTCATTCAATTTTGAGTTCCATTTTGAATTTGAATTAATTGGAAAAAAAATTTTTTTTGTTTGTGTGTGAAATTTAAACTGCAAGTAGAAGTGGCTCCTTTATAATTTAAAAGAGTAATTGTTTTTGCCTCTACAAACACAATTAGGGGCCGGTATGTAGGAGCCAAATTGAGTTTAAGTTAATTTCAGTGTGTTTATCTATATATTTGGCAACAGGTCTGTCTACTGCCACCTAAAGGATGGTTGGGAGGCTGAATGTGGAGCCCAAGGGGAATGGCCTTAAACACAAGAAGCCACAGTATCGTGGTGTGGCTGAGAGGGCAAACAGTCTTTTGACCGTGCAGTGGTGTGCTCTATGGGGTCATGACGTGACAAGCCGTTTGCTACCATATGAAGAGACTACTTTAATTTAATTGTTTTTTTATTTAGTTCAAGATTATGTAACATTTTACATCATTAACAATAAATGATCATTTGACCGACTGAATCAACTTCTACTCATCTTTACATCTGCACGTATCAAGCTATATCCAGCTCAACCAACAGTAATAGCCAATTGAGCTCAAAGGTTCTGTTGAAGAAAAAATCTATTACATCTATCACTAAGAAAATGTAATTTACACTTAGTGTAAATAGAATCTATTTGTAAATAGAAATCATAGCATCTATTGCACATATTGCAAATAGGCGCTGCCTATATTGTATCCAAGTGTTCTTAAAGTGACAGTAGCCTAATATACCTGCTGCCATCTTTGTCATAAATGTCAAAGAACAAAAGCCAAAGAGAAACTCACTCACTGATCTTTACTGAATAACTTTTGTAACTTTATTAAGCATTAATTTATATTTTATTTATAAAGTGAATACTATGCAGTGTTATTTTACGTTAGATTACATTGACTTCAATTTCTGTACCTGAATAATAGACCTACCTGAAAAACACTCTTTATTTCATTTTTAGGCAAAAAATAATTTTGTAAGTGTTCTGCTGTTTTTTCTTCCTGGTATTCAGCCAGCAAGAAATGTTTTGAAAAAAGGAAAGAAAGAAAGAAAGAAAGAAAGAAAGAAAGAAAGAAAGAAAGAAAGAAAGAAAGAAAGAAAGAAAGAAAGAAAGAAAGAAAGAAAGAAAGAAAGAAAGAAAGAAAGAAAGAAAGAAAGAAAGAAAGAAAGAAAGAAAGAAAGAAAGAAAGAAAGAAAGAAACAGAATAAATATGAGGATAGAAACAGAGTTGGAGCCCACCGCACAGACGGAAGTCCGAGGTGGTGATGGTACGCCGATGACCTGGGCGGCTGCAACAGAGCCATCGAGGGAGGAAGGAGCGTAGGTGCAGGTGCCTGGTCAAGGCAGGACAGTGCACAGCGAGGCTGGAGGCTTCCATCCCTTGAACTCCACGAGGACTCCCACTGCGATGGGCGGTGACGTCGGCTCACACCCCTGCTTCAGCTCCAGGGCGATGGTGGGCGCTGTTTTCCGTTCCTCAGGCACGGGCTCACTCGTCGCGGCAGGCAGAAACTTCCAGTCTGCGGGGAGCTCAGGCGTCGTCGATTGCGGTGGTATATGGCTGGCCATGGATGGTGTTGTGAAAGTTTGTCCCGATCCAGAACAGGGTGTTAAGAGATTAGTCCTCCAGAATGCTACCGTCCATTTGGGCTGGTTCGGTCATCAGTCATTGCAGGAAGGCAGACACAGACAATGATAATAAATCCAAAATGACACTTCACTTTAATGCTACTTCTAGCAAACAGCCAAGCAGGCAGCAACACACTAACTGAAACCGTGAACAGACAAGGAGTGGCGGAAAAGGAATAACTTATAGGAACACAAACAAGGTAACAAGCAAACACAGCTGAACAGAATTAACTAATAATGAAGGTAACGATAGTAACAAAGAACTGGCAGGAAACTGGGGCCCGTTTCAATAAGGTGGTTCAACATACTCTGAGTTTAAACTGGAACTCTGAGTTGACTTACCATGAGATGGGAAACTCTGAGTTTCGAGTTTCAGAACAGCTGAATTGAGTTAGTTCAATCAACTCTGAGTAGACTGACTCTGAGTTAAGCACGTGCACCACGACTATGAAAAGCCATGATCAATGGAGCTCCAAAATTACGATTCACCATGGCAACAGCACCCGACAAAAGACGTCTGCATACTTCCAGATCAATATAAGTTTAATTCTTAATTAGTTTAGTTAAGTTTAATTTTCATGGTATTCCACAGGCGGAAAAAAAAGAGTGTGGCAGCAGCTAAAAAAGAAGTATAAAAACATACTTTGATCAGGTAAAGCTTTAAGCATAAAGGTTCATGGGTGTAGGTTTCTTGACTTTACAAACATTTGACATATTAAATAAATATCATTCAGTGTCTATTTCAAAGTGCAACAGCTTTTCCCACATAGTCTAATGCTCTTTTCACATAATTAAAAGTTCTCTGATCCCACCTGTTACATTTATTCATTAGGGTAATAAATTAACATTTGATTTCTACTCAGGCCAGTCAACAGCAAGAAGAGAGACTCGCAAAACACCAAAATATGCGTAATGAATGAATGTTCCTGCACTGCTAAGAATGCGTTTCTTAAGCCGGGTGCACACTGTGCGATTTTGGCCATGATTTGGCCATCTGAGACAAATTTTGAAATCCTAAAAGATTTCTCTGATCCTAGGCTAAAATCTGAAGTGTTTGATCCTTAGTTTGACATGTGCACCGACAACCGATTAATGACTGTTGCGATCAAATTTTACCTCAGACAAAATTCTGGCAGTGTCAGAAGATTTGAAGCACAATCCTGCAGTGTGACTTCTCCTAGGACGACCGTCAAATCAAGATAGGAGCGCAGAACCTGATGACGCATTTCGTGCGACAACATCAAATCACAACAGGGAACATGTCGAAAAGAGTCAAGTGGACTGTACAGCAAGAAGAGAAACGTATTGAGCTATGGAGGGAAAAGGAGTGTTTATATGACGTGTACTCACCGCTGTATCATGACAGGGGTAAAAAGGAAGTCTGTGAATGCGGCTCACCGTTACCGAACGTGTCACGGATTGATGATGTAAAACTCAGTCCGTACGAGTCTCTTGCTTGAGTCCGTTTTTCGCATCTGACTGTCGTACAGTCTGACATAATGACAACTGAGATCCTACAGTGTGACATGTATTACATCGGGGATCATGTTCGTACAGTCTGACAAGCAACATTCGCAGAGGATTTTGAAAAATCGCAGTATTCAGGACCGTTTACTTTGTATTTTTGTCTGGTTGTTTACTGTCAAAATATCTAAAGATTCTTAAATCAAGACATAAATGTATTATTTTGCAAATTATCTGCCAGTGAGGTAAGAAAAATAATCTGGCTTTCGTTTGCATTATGATTATTTTTCTTACCACACTGGCTGATAATTTTACTTGTTTTAAGTAGAATGTGCTTACTTTAGATTTTAGATTTAATTTATATATTTTTTTAGATATTTGTACTTGAAATAATGTAATAATTGTACAAAATACCTTTTCTAGCATTTGTGCAGCATGAATGAATTAAGTATTTAAAGGGGTGGTAAAGCACACTCTTTCGAAGGCTTGATTGTGTTTGTGGGGTGCACTGTAACGTGTTCATGCTTCGTTTTTAAAAAAATGCAGTATTTTTCATATATTTTACCTTTATTCTACACTGCTCTGTCCCTCCTTGTAAAAACAGTCTGATGGTTTCCGGATTCTGTGAAGCCAGTCCCTCAAAAATACGCAATGGGCTCTGATTGGTTAGCTGGCCCAGTGTGCTGTGATTCGCTAACCGCCTAGTGCACGAAAGCGTCACGCCCCTTACCTCTACAGGCAGGGTTGCCATATTGGGCGGTTTCCCGCCCAATTGGGCGGTTTCGCAATCTATTTTGCGGGCAAAAATGGGTTTGGGCGGGTGGATAAAAATTGGGCTGGTTTTGGATCAGTTCGGCTGGGTTTTTTTAGCCGAAACACCGGCACTTCAGATCCTTTTTCCTGCAACCCTCTGTTCAGCAGGAAGCAGTCACTCACACACACACACACACACACACACACACACACACACACTACAGCTCTGGGCTGGCTGACGTGCCCTGACGTAAACTCACAACAGACACTCCCTCCCACTACCTTCACTACATCACGTCACGGCACGCCGGCACCGCCCGCCCCTTACACACTAGATTGCGGGCTTTTCAAACTTAGCTAGCTGACTAACACAGCCAATATGCCAAATTGGGCAAAATATAAAAAAAGTTACAGGAAAGAGTGGGAAAAAGATCCAGACTTAAAGTCATGGATTGCACCGGGTGCAGAAGAAGGAAAGGCACACTGCAAATACTGCAACGCTGATATCCGTTCATGAATATGCATGTTTCATGTGTCTATTTGAAATAATTAAAATGTTAAAATGGGTTATTTTGTGTGTCCATATATCCACTCAATGTTTTCATGTTAGGCTAATGCTTTTGTTCCAAGCGACTTTTATTGACAATAAACAGACTAAGTTGATCGCATTATTTTCCGTAACATAAGCTTATAGTTTAATAGTATAATAGTCAGACTGAGGACGCTTTTGCGTCCATTCCGTTTTCCTTTTTTAAACCAGAAATGAAATATGGAAACGCGGTTTCTTCTTTTTCTTCACTGATTAATAAAATTAGCAGAAACAAGGTAATTTTCCTAATACCTTATTATTATTTTATTACAAATAATATAGGCTAAATGATTTAAACTTTTTTTAAATGTGTAAATATGCTCAATTTAAGTAGGGTTTTTGCGTCAATACACAGATTCTAAAAGTGCCCATAGCAGCACCTTTTCTTCTGGAATCAATAGAATGACTACGGACAGAGGCATAGAAGGTCGGTCAGTGTACTTTTTTGTTCATTCATTATTCTATTTCGGAATGAAAGATAACTGTGATAAAGGTTCGTGTGGGTAAGGAAGGAAGAAGACAGGGGTCGGCGTGACTGGGACACTTGCTTTTTATTATACTCAGTACTTGAAAACAAACAGCGCTCGTGGGCGCACACAGATCCTTAGACCGCAACAGTCACTCAAAACTTCTCTCAAACAATCAGTATTCTTGGCACAGCTCGTTGGCGTGGCAGCAGTGGTGTCCCAGTCCCTCTCTCTCTCCATCTCTCTCTCCCACCGGCTTTATAGCTCTCTCCACGCCAATTACTGTAATCAGAGACAGGTGTTTTTAATCAGCGCTCAAGCCGCTTACTCACTGCTCGGATCCTTTCCTTCTCTCCGCCCGCAGACCTCGCGAAAACCACGCCCACCTCACCACATACCCCCACCGCACGACTCAGGCCGGGGAGCCATCCGGCCTGCAGCCCCCCCCCCCCCCCCATTCCTGGAGAGGAAGTCGGCCACAACCATCTGAGCACCCGGCCTGTGGACCACCTGAAACTTAAAGGGCTGAAGAGCCAGATACCACCGGGTGATCCGCGCGTTGGTATCTTTCATGCGATGGAGCCACTGCAAGGGGGCGTGGTCCGAACAGAGGGTGAACTCCCGTCCCAGGAGGTAATAGCGGAGAGTAAGAACGGCCCACTTGATGGCAAGACACTCCTTTTCTATGGTGCTGTACATCGTCTCTCTCTTAGAGAGCTTACGACTGATGTACAGCACCGGCCGTTCTTCACCCTCCACCTCCTGAGACAGGACAGCGCCCAGCCCTCGGTCCGATGCGTCAGTCTGCAGGACAAAAGGGAGAGAAAAGTCAGGAGCCGTTAAGAGCGGTCCGCCACACAAAGCGGCCTTTATCTTGGTGAAAGCCTGCTGGCACTGGTCCGTCCACTGAACCGTATCTGGCGCTTCCTTTTTCGTTAGATCAGTCAGCGGGCTGGCGAGGTCCGAATAATTAGGCACAAACCTTCTGTAATATCCCGCCAGCCCCAGGAACTGTCTAACTTCCTTTTTGGTCTTGGGTCTCGGACAGGTCGCAATCGCTGCCGTCTTATCAATTTGGGGACGCACCTGCCCGTGACCCAAGTGGAAGCCCAGATACCTTACTTCCACCCGCCCAATCGCACACTTCTTTGGGTTGGCCGTGAGCCCAGCCCTCCTCAGCGACTTCAGGACAGCCCGCAAATGCTGCATATGACGCTGCCAATCCCCGCTGTAGATGATAATATCATCCAGGTAGGCAGCGGCATATGCAGCGTGCGGCCGGAGAATTCTGTCCATCAGACGCTGAAAGGTCGCTGGAGCCCCGAACAAGCCGAAAGGAAGGGTGACAAATTGGTGTAACCCGAACGGCGTGGTGAAAGCTGTCTTTTCCTTGGATAAAGGAGATAAGGGGATCTGCCAATATCCCTTGGTTAAGTCCAGTGTCGAATAAAAGCGAGCAGCACCAAGCCGGTCAAGCAACTCGTCAACCCTAGGCATTGGATAAGCGTCGAATTTAGACACCGCATTGACTTTTCTATAATCCACGCAGAAACGAACAGAGCCGTCAGGCTTTGGAACCAAAACAATCGGGCTCGCCCAGTCACTGTTGGATTCTTCTATTACCCCCATGTCTAACATTGCCTCCAATTCGCTCTGAACTATCTTTTTTTTATGTTCGGGTAAGCGATACGGGCGGCTACGAACTACCACACCCGGCTCCGTCTCAACATGGTGATGGATGAGATTCGTTCGACCGGGAAGGGGCGAGAACACGTCGGCAAAATCTGCCTGCAACCTTTTTAAGTCGGTGAGCTGCGAGGGTGAGAGGTGATCTCCACCAAGGGCCAGGGCAGCGGATTTGGGCTTTGGGAGTGCCTCCGGTCCGAGATCCTCCTCCCCGCTCACTACCGTCGCCAGCAACACCGACTCCGCCTCAGACCATTTTTTTAGAAGGTTGAGGTGATAAATCTGACATGCCCCGTCCCTATCCGTACGAAGAACCTCATAATTGAGATCGCCAACTCGCCGTGTGACCTCAAAGGGTCCTTGCCACTTCGCGAGTAATTTAGAGTTAGACGTGGGGAGTAATACAAGCACTTTATCTCCTGGTGCAAACTGACGTAATCTAGAGCCCCTATTGTATTGTGCACGTTGCCTGTCCTGAGCCTGCAACAAATTCTCCATTGACAGCCGCCCCAAAGTGTGGAGTTTTGTTCTCAGGTCCAGGACATACTGAATTTCGTTTTTGCTTTCTGAAGGTCCGTCCTCCCAAGTCTCCCTAAGGACATCCAAAACCCTGCGGGGCTGGCGTCCATAGAGAAGCTCGAAGGGGGAAAACCCCGTGGAGGCTTGGGGGACCTCCCGTACGGCAAACAACAGAGGTTCTAGCCACTTGTCCCAATTTTTGGCGTCTTCCCGCACGAACTTCCGAATCATGGTTTTCAACGTGCGATTAAATCGTTCCACCAGACCGTACGTTTGTGGGTGATAGACGCTCGTGCGGATCGATTTAATGCCCAATAACTCGTATAGTTCGCGAATTGTCCGTGACATAAACGCCGTGCCCTGATCAGTGAGAATCTCTTTCGGGATTCCCACCCGGGAGATTAACTGAAACAGTGCCGCTGCGACGCTCTTAGCGGAAATATTACGCAACGGCACTGCTTCAGGGTACCGTGTTGCATAATCCACAAGGACCAACGCAAAGCGGTGCCCACGTGCAGACCGTTCTAATGGCCCGATGAGGTCCATACCAATTCGTTCGAAGGGGACCTGCATTAAAGGAAGGGGGCACAACGGTGCTTTTGGGGTGGCCGGTGGATTCACCAACTGACATTCACGACACGACGCACACCACCTGCACACGTTCTCGTGAATGCCCGGCCAAAAGAAACGGGCCATGAGACGGTTTAGTGTCGCTGTCTGACCTAAATGCCCAGCCATTGGATTAGAATGAACTAACTCTTTGGAACTAACAGTTGGGTTGTATCTTGTTTCGACTGGGCATCCTGGGTTACCCGATACAACCTATCTTTGATGACCGTAAAATACGGGTAGGAGAGCGGCTGGTCAGGTCGGAGAAGTCGGCCGTCGATGGAGCGGACCTGATCGAACGCATGTTTGAGCGTTTCATCACGGGACTGTTCCAGGGGAAAGTCATCGCGCTCAGAGAGAATAGTTCTCTGTAGAGCGCTCGTTTCCCCCGAATCAGGTTCCCGAGGTCCCGGCTGAGCTTCCCCGAGCTGAACCACCGCGGTCCTGCCTCGGTCTCTCTTTCCCCAAGAGGCACCCGAACATAAATAACCCATCAGTTTATTAAATGCCGGCCAATTAGTCCCCAAGATAATCGGGTGCCGGAGGTGCGGGTTAACTGCAACATCAACACTATGCTTTTGTCCCCTAAAATGAATCTGAACAGGCAGCAGCGGATAATTCACCACCTCCCCGTGCACACACCACACCTTAACCACGCGGCTGTTAACCAATGCCCGGGGTTGAATCAAACTCTGGTGGATGGAGGTCTGGTTACAACCTGAATCCACCAGCGCATGATACGTACCCCCCTTAATACTCACTGGTATTTGGTACAGGCCGGCCTGATCGGGGGCGGCTTGCGGCTCATCGGGGACCCGGATCAGTGTCCCCACCTCCATTACCGGACAGCGATCCACGAAGTGTCCGGGGTCCCCACAGCACCAACAAGCCGGCCCAGACCTCACCGCCACCCTGGTGGCAGGAAGCGGCTCAAGCGATTGGCGTGGAGAGAGCGGAGGGGAAGAGGTAGCCGTGAGAGAGCCGGTGGGGATCCCCGGTCCTTTAGGCGGAGCCCGTGACGTCACCGGAGGCTCGGCTGGGGATCCCATCCTCCAACGGGGCGCTGGTCTTGGGGCGGGGCCCCCTCGCGACCTGGGTAGAGGGACAGGTTTAGAGAGAGAAGGGGAAACAAAAGGGGGAGAGAGAGAGGAGAGAGAGGCAGATGGTAGGGGTTCGCCGACCCCCGGGCACGCCACCATTTGGTCCTCCGCCAGCTGGATGGCCTGGTCTAGCGACGTCGGGCGGTGGCACTGGACCCACTGAGCAGTTGACTTCGGCAGCCGGGTGATGAACTGTTCCAGTACCACGCGATCGATGATTCCCTCAACGTCACACCCATCGGCCATCAGCCATTTGCGGCAGGAGTCCCGGAGCTGTTGGGCGAAGACGAAGGGCCGGCCGGACTCGTCGAGGCTCAGGGTTCTGAAGCGCTGACGGTGTTGTTCCGGGGTCCGACCGACCCGCTGTAGGATGGCCCTCTTCAGATCCTGATAGACCAGGAGGTTCTGGACTGGCAGTTGGTGGGCGGCTACTTGTGCCTCTCCGGACAGCAAGGGAAGTAGCCGCATTGGCCAGTCCGCAGTGGGCCACCCCCGGACCTCGGCGGACTTCTCAAAAAGGTCCAGGAATGCCTCGGGGTCATCCTGGGGACCCATCTTCGAGAGCGGCACGGAAGCCGCCGGGTCTGATGACATGGGGGGGTGGCTTTAGCCTCCCGGTCTATCCAGCTCCGGAACAGCTGGCGGTCTTCATGCTGAGCCTGGAGGAGCAGCTCGAACTTCTTATCCTGCTCCTCCCTGATGGCCAGCAGCTGTTGGTGTTGTTCGTGATGAAGACCGGCCAGCGACTGGATGATCTCCGCAAATGGCATTTCTGACGGGGATTGCATGGCGGTGGCGTTCTTCTCCCTTCCCGGGTTTCGGCACCAGTGTGATAAAGGTTCGTGTGGGTAAGGAAGGAAGAAGACAGGGGTCGGCGTGACTGGGACACTTGCTTTTTATTATACTCAGTACTTGAAAACAAACAGCGCTCGTGGGCGCACACAGATCCTTAGACCGCAACAGTCACTCAAAACTTCTCTCAAACAATCAGTATTCTTGGCACAGCTCGTTGGCGTGGCAGCAGTGGTGTCCCAGTCCCTCTCTCTCTCCATCTCTCTCTCTCACCGGCTTTATAGCTCTCTCCACGCCAATTACTGTAATCAGAGACAGGTGTTTTTAATCAGCGCTCAAGCCGCTTACTCACCGCTCGGATCCTTTCCTTCTCTCCGCCCGCAGACCTCGCGAAAACCACGCCCACCTCACCACAATAACATTTAAAAAAGGGTGCAGCTTGGTTTTTTGTTTAAAAGAAAAAAAAGGCAGAAATGGTTGTATTTTGTTTTCCAAATGTATTGTTGTCATCAAATAATAGTATTAGAAAATTGGACGACATTTCCATTCGTTTTTTTAATTTGTAATCATTATTTGTAAGTTTGTTGTGTTTCATTTGACTGATCCTATCTTTACCTGGAAATAATTTTACAAAAGAACATTTGTAAAGTGACATTTTTTATATGAATCTGTTCGTTTTTAGTTTATAAAAATGCAAAACGTAATTAAAAAAAATCCAAAAATAAGTTATTTTATTTTGTGCGCATGGAATTTATGTATAGCCTACGTTTTGATTTAAATTTCGTTATTCAACATAGTATTTAACAATACAACAACCATTCTATTTTTGTTTTTGTTTCCATGGTTAAAAACGAAAAAGGAATGGCAAAAGTACAAGGACCGCTGCGTTCATTTCATTTAATGTTGTTTCAAAAAAAATTGGGCGGTTTTTGGGCGGTTTTTGGCGAAGTTTTGGGCTGGAAAATCCTGCTGGCATCTGGCAACCCTGTCTACAGGTAGCCTCACGCTTTGTGTACGCTAGCGTCAATAAAACCATACCAAGAGCCCGAATCAGACCCAGACAATTTTAGTGAAGATGATCGAGCAGAACCTGTTCAGTCCTCAAGAGTAAAGACTGCAGATCTATAGTGATCGCTACTGAATGGCACTGTTACTTTTGTATTTTTAGAACGATTTGCCAAATATCTGTCGCAAGAACGGACACTAAACATTGCTAGTAGCCAAATCAAACACAGAACCATGTTTAGCATGCCTGTAGATAAACAATACATAAAAGCTCTAATCAAAGAATAATTTACACTAATGCCAAGTTCGCTGTTGAGATTTTAAACAGTTTGTAACGTTAGGGGTTTGTCGGATAACGTTAAGTATGAATGAGCATTTAACAAACTGGTTTGCAGAGCCAAACAGCGCTGTCATGTTTACTTCCTTGCTACAACGTAGGCTACAATTAACAACACGAACTATTACAGGAAAACACATCGACGAAAAATAAATCACACTTACAGGTTGTAGCCCGTACTCGCGAAGATTGTGGAAGCTTTCCTCCGCGAGATGTGCCACGGTAGCCGCGCGTGCCCGCCTGTCTCGTGCAGCTGAAGGCTCATGTATTGCAAATACAGATGAATATTGTCCATTATGTCACATTTTCCGATCTTTCCCTCCAACCCCTGTCTGTCTCGTGCTTTGATTTATGATGGGCAGCATATATCCGATGCAAATGCGATCGTGTTCCCCTCATGTCTCTTACACACATGAATATGACGTTGTATGTTAAACGCACTGCAACGCTGCCCCGTCCCTAGGAAGGCTGAACAAAGTGGACCTGCAATCCGGATGAAAATAACAGCGTTTCGTCGGCATTGTCAACAGCACTCCAGCCTAACCACAACAACGCTTCCCCGCAGCGATACAAAATGTCCTCGCCCCCCTTATTTCATATTCTCGAAGAGGGGTTTATGTAAATATTGGGGCTGGTGATGTCAGCACACCCTGGAGGAATGTGTAGTAGTCCCTACCGGCCGTTTGCTGTAGTCCTTAGAAATCGATTTCTTTAAAAGCAAATATCTCCCTTTGCTTTAAACTTTGAACGTTGTAACTTTGAAGATGTTGTTTATGCTCAAACAGCAACATTACACACTAGCTAAAGTTAGAAAAGTGAAATTGTGGTTTACCACCCCTTTAACCTCCTTTCTGAAACGGGCCCCTGAACAAAGGAGCACATGAACGAATCAAAATACAAACAGAAAATCCAAACACAAACAGACATGTGACAATAACAGACTTTGAGTGATTTATTTCGCAACCACCTAGAACACCATAGCAATGTGGCAGACAGTTTTGGCAAAGGCAAATAAAGAAAAAAAAATAGTGCTGGGTATCGATTTAAAAAAATTATCTAATTAATCAAATTTTTTCTGTAATTAATCACGATTAATCGCAAGTTTTTAATATTTTGATATTGTAGTAATTTCAGTTACTCTCCAAATTAATTTATAAACAATTTAAAGACAGCATATTTTAAATATGTGTTGTAATGGCATCTTTTTATGAATGAAGGCCAGTAGCTGATATTAATGTCTCTATGAAACATTAATGACGTTACATTACAGTATAACTGAAAGCTACCAATTTCAACATTTATTAGGCTGTCCCTCCATTTAAGAGATCCTCAACAGATGCAAATTATGCTGCATTCTGGAGATTGAAACTCGAAAATAAACATTGAGGACAGTATGACTAATTGGCCCATTCTCAAGGCCTGTTTGTATGCTTTGTTTTCAGCAAGCACAGCTTTGTTTCATCAACGGCCTTGTATGTTAATACAACAATTTTGCCTCTCTCAAACCACCTAGAATTAAATGGTTCAATTAAATGCAGTCATTCTATGCCAGAGGGTTTCATTGCATTGGGATGAAACCCTACTTCTTCCTAATCCTGTGCTCTGGGTCCCAGCCTCTGCTCAGTATTTAGTGAAATAATCAGCACATGTCTGACTTCCTGCCCCCGGATTGAAAAAGATGGAAACTTGCCCGTTTTCCCCAGTGTCCGCTCATTATGCCTCAGCTCTAGATGTCATTATTCTACCTTACCTCCTGCAGTCTCTGTTCTTAATCTCCCAGCGGATAGCAGCCCTGGCCAGGTTTGCGCAGGTGTCCTTCCTCCTGTGTGCGTGTGTGTGTGACAGAGAGAAACTTTTGGGAAAAAAAACCATTCAACTCTGCACACCTGGCATCAAAAAGAAAGCTCATATTGCCAGCACCAGGCACTGAATTTCATTGACTTCATAAAATAACATTTTACAAACCGAAGTTATCTAAAACAGGGTTGTGCAACTTTATTCTCGAGAGGGAGAATCATCATGAGTGCACGACAAACACACCTCTGTGTGGGAGGATACTGGGACTGTCATTCTCAGAGACACGCACATGATGATGAAATAATAGGCAAAAATTTGTAACGAATATCTCAGCATGGACATGTAAGGCCCGCCCGATCGTACCAACAACAACTTCGGATAAGCGGGTGAAGGTTTCTGCGAGTTCTGCCTTTTCAGCAGGGCAAAGTCATTTAAATTTAAATTTACTTTTATCTGACTCCATTTTATCATGACCTCAAATTAAGGTTAGAATGCCGATTGGTTATTTGGTAATTTTTATAATAACTACATATTTGATTATTCTGTTGATCCCTTTGTTGAAATTATACCTGTTCATCCGGATCCCAATAACACTTAGGGTCTTGCACATGCCAGATTACGATCTCTTTATCACAAACTCGTCAGTCTTGGTCATTAGACAGAGGCGATTGACTAATATTCTAGACGGCTGTACTCATTCTAGAATATATTTTTTAGTCCCCATCTGAACATACTTAATTAATGCAAGACTATATCGAACCAGACACCATGGCCATTACCATAGAACCAACCGACCAACTTAACTTCCTCTAATGGTAACTTCCTAATGGTAAATCATGCTGTGGTTTCCCACGTATATACGTAGTTAGAATAATATTACAATAATTAGATTGGTCCAGCAACATTGCTCTAAACGGAAAACCTATTGGGCATATTAGCCTCTATAGTCTAAGTATATGTAACTAATGCCAATGTGTTGGTCGGAGCTCTTGAATATCAGTCTGGTGTGCCCCTCTGCTTCACCTAAACTGTGCTCTAGTCACTTACTAACCTGAGCATAGATTTGCGGTGTTATTGACTTAACGTAATCTACTAGAGTTAATAATTCCAGAGTAAATCAGAATAAATCATCCATCCATCATCTTCCGCTTATCCGGGGCAGGATCGCAGGGGCAACAGTCTAAGCAGAGACGCCCAGACTTCCCTCTCCCTAACCACTTCCTCCAGCTCTTCCGGGGGGGACCCCGAGGGGTTCCCAGGCCAGCCGGGAGACATAATCCCTCCAGCGTGTCCTAGGTCTTCCCCGAGCTCTCCTCCCAGTGGGACGTGCCTGGAACACCTCCCTGGGAAGGCATCCAGGAGGCATCCGAAAAAGATGCCCGAGCCACCTTAGCTGGCTACTCTTGATGTGGAGGAGCAACGGCTCTTCTCTGAGCTCCTCCCGAGTGACCAAGCTTCTCAACCTATCTCTAAGGGAGCGCCCAGCCACCCTGCGGAGAAAGCTTATTTCAGATGCCTGTATCCGGGATCTTGTCCTTTCGGTCATGACCCACAGCTCATGACCATAGGTGAGAGTAGGAACGTAGATCGACCGGTAAATCGAGAGCTTCGCCTTACAGCTGATGTAAGTGACCACGCGATTTCGTCACTGCTTTTTGCGGATGATGTTGTCGTATTGGCCTCCTCAAACCAGGACCTTCAGCGTGCACTGAGACGGTTTGCGGCCGAGTGTAAAGCGGCTGGGATGAGAATCAGCACCTCCAAGTCCGAGGCTATGGTTCTCAGTCGGAAAAGGGTGGCTTGCCCACTTCAGGTGGGTGGAGAGTTCCTGCCTCAAGTGGAGGAGTTCAAGTATCTTGGGGTCAGAATAAATCAATGTACAATTTATTATTAGTCAGGTAAATCATGCCAATTACATAATAAATTAAAAGATAAACAATACATAACATTGAATGCTTTGAAGTAAAGAGTAAAAGATGGATACCTGACAATTACATAACACTAAGTGTCTAGAAGACACTCAGCATTAAGGGCTGACCTGAGTAAAGGAGCACCACCTGACCCTCCTGCAACATCCCTTAAATACCAAGGCAGAAACTTCTTTCAAATGTAAACATGAGTTCACAATGGGAATTTGCATTAATCAAGTCTCCAGACCTTGAGGGCAGGAGGTAATATGCATGAAAGACCAATTGGTAGAGGACACACACACCACAATAAGCAAAATATCTCTAAACTCTTAAAACCTTTATTTCCTTTTAGTTTACTTCTGTGGGAATGAGACCTTTGTACCAGTCACACTGAGACATTTCAAATGATACTAAACATGTATAATACTTTATAGTACTTGTTCACAATAATCCATGTTGATTTTGGGTGAATTATAGAGGAGAGATGCGGGAAGAGGCATTGATGGGAAAGAAGTGTAAATTAAGGCTACTCTTCCGGTTTTAGCGACGCTTGCATTTGGTGCAAGAAGAAACTTAAATATGAAACTTGCCTAGATGTAATAATTGTTTTTTAAATGAAAGATTAGATGGTGGTCTATCAGAAACGAATGAAAACATTACATTATTGTGTAACTCTGTGTGGTAATTCAAAGAGATACGCGGACATTATCTTTCAATCTTTCTCCTGTTGATTCTGCGGTTAAGGCTCAGTGGTGATCTGGGACTGAGATGGGTCTTGTGCATGTTGCCCAGTTGGGGCCCACCTGTTGACTAGTGCCATCCTATATGAAATCCATCTGGGCAATTAACATGGGGCCATTATGGAACCCGTGGACAATCCCATATTGAGCCCATTTTTCAGCCCATTTCATACCCACATGGGCCCCACATATGTTGTCTGGGTTAATGCTGGGATTGAGATGGGTCTTGCGCATGTTGCCCACTTGGGTCCGACCTAGTGGTAAGTGCCATCCTATATGAAATCCATATGGGGAATTAAAATGGGGCCATTACGGAACCTGCAGACAATCCCATATTGAGCCCATTTCATACCCACATGTGCCCCACATACAAATATTGGCTGCGAGGGAACTCTTTATCCATACAAAACACTTAGGTGTGTAATATACATTTCCCGATTTTGTTTTGACTGCTGGGGGAATAAATTACTTAAAAACTGCCTTCTCTTTCCGTGTAGAACAACACTCGACCCTCATGAAGATCATATGTTTGCTATTGTCAACCGAAGTTAAGTATCAATCCTCATCGGCGATATAAATCAGCATGGAAATATTATATGGAGTGTATGCATATATCATTTAAATGCATATAATTTCCAGTGTTTGCATTTCACTTGTGCGTTTCTTTTAATTACTGCACTTATTTTGTTCAAATGAGATGAGTAAAGAGCATCTGTTGTATAAATCATTATCTGTTTGGTGAATTGAGAAAATAGTATTCATTAAGATAAATTGTAGCCTATCACAGAGCAAACCTGTGAATGTTCATGGGGCATTTTATGCAAACAACTCTCTAATCATAGATGTAGCTAAAGTTATATTTACACTAGATATTAATGTCATTGTGTATGCATATGCACATTAATCATTCATTAATCTGACTCGTGAATAAGTGTATACTATTGGTGCGTTCAAGTCATGTCGTAAAGATCGCACATGGACGCCACCACAAAGTCGTAAATACCAGTGGGAAGTTTGGGATTTTCTTTAAGCCCCGATCTGCACGAGTTGGGGGCGTGTCAGTGAGAAACATGGCGGAATCAATGGATGCAACGTCTGTAGTTGAATATAACGGGTATTTCACGAGTTCACACTTACATCAAATTAAATAGAGTAAATATTATGCGTATTTGGCGTGCTGTCCGGGGGAGGGCTCCGAGCTCGGAAATGTTGCCCGAACCCAGAGTATCCCCCCCGTGATGGAAATAGTCTAGAACTAGACTGCATGTATTTATGATTGAGTTGATGTCTTATGTGAGTTTAATTAAGTAAGTGAGGAGAAGGGGTGGTGGGGGGAAACTAAGAAACTGTCAACGACAGGAAGGTAAATCGACTGTCTATATACACCTCCTATCGTTGATTGACTGATTAGTTTAATGAGCTCCTCTTGTGTTCAATTAGGTTTAATTATCTGGGCCTTTTTTTTTTTTTTATTTCCTGAATGTGCTTCTCCCGAAATTTGTTTATAAAACATCAATTAGCAGTGACACTGTCAGGCTTTGTCATTTACAACAAAGTAAGCTAGCATTGTAATATAACAATTAGCCTAATATATAACGATATAGTTTATAGTAGCTTTATAGATTAATTAAAAAATGTAAATTCACATGCTATTGAAATTAAAACTCAGCAGATGTGCATTCTTTGTTCGCCTAAAATATAACGATACAGTTTATAATAACTTCATAGATTAATTAAAAAATGTAAAAGATTAAAACTCAGCAGATGTGCATTCTTTGTTCTTCATTTTCTATAAGCAGAGTTACCAAACCTTGCTGTATTTTCGTGAAATTCGTTAAAAGAAGATACACTGCCATCTTGCTCCGACCAAAGACACTTGAACGCACATGATGTCGTAAACACGACTTCTCACCTCATAAATACGAACATCCCTGGAGGACTTGAATGCATTATGTGCCCACACTCCCTGATTGGAAATCCAAAATGGCGGCCACGTGCAACTAGCCAATGAAGCCTTCACATGCTATTGAAATGTCTTACTTTCCACTTCTAAAGTTGTGATTACATAGCCTGGTTTTACCAGACTCTTGTACATTTCATTTGTACATAGAGTCTGGCCACTCTCCATTGACAAGCGTTTACTTCCTTGAAGGCAGCTACTCTGTTGAAGTTTAAACTATTGGATCTGCCTAACCAATCGCTAACGTTTGGTCGTGACGTATGTCATGCGCCGTTCGCCTTTGATTCTCACATTAACTGTGCACACCACCTCAGTGTCAGTGATAAAACCTTGTGCATTCGGATTGTTATTTATTCTCGGTGGAGAGGAGAGTTTTGTGATCGGAACGTGCTGCTCTCGTGGTGCATATCTCATGTAATCATAACATGATTGTATATGCTGTAAATAAAATGTCATATGCTTGGTATGATAAGAATAAATGCTGCCATAAATAACAGCCCAATTCAAATGTTTACGTGCTTTTCTTCTTTTATTTTTTGAATGGTGATGAAATGTTTAGCTCTTGTAAACACTTGCCAGCATTTAAAGAAATACAAGTCTAGAAATGCATCCAAATTAAAGTGCACGCAACCACACGGTGCTCTGCGGGGGTCTAAAAAGGATATAAACAGTGAATTTTGAAGTGATATATTCTTGAAAACTCAGAGATGTGGATTCGGAGAGCAATTACATTACCACACGACCTGTTTGTCAAAAGCAGTAGGTAATTCAGCCTGGGTTTTTTTCGTGGGTGGTGGGAGATGGACGGCTTCAGCCAACTCCTTCACCACTAACGGAGCGAGCTGAGCTTTTCCCGGACCACAACAATATGGCCACCAACAAAACTCAGCAGTGATTGTTCTTGCTCCATGTAACGGAGTCCGTTTGTTCAGGGAAGAAGGAGGCGGGAACCTGGGAACGTTTAACAACTTTTAATCAAATAATAAACACAAAATGAAAGTAAAAGCAGCAGCCCCTCACGGACGACTGCCGCACACATGCATAACAAAACGTAAACAAATCAACTTAAAATCCAGGCCTGGTCCTCTCGTCCTTCACCGGTGTCGCTCTTTCCTTATATGCCTCCGTGCTCCCTCATGAGAGGACTCGAGACCAGTGTGTCTCATTCTCAATCACGCACACTGATCTCGCTCGCTTGTCCACCTCGCCACACTCCAGCTTTAACTTCTGGACATTAGTCAGTGGTGCCAGTGCCACACACTCATATCTTTCCACCATTACTGAACTACAACTCAAACTAGCGCACGGCATCAACGTCATCGCTCTCAACCACTCCCTCTGTTCGCTGATTGGACCGGTAAAAAAATTGTTCAGGAGAAAGCCTAAGCATATACAGCAGTACCAGACATAGTACTGAAGGAAAATGAAAATTGAGAGGAAGTACGTAGGAGGGCGGAGCCAGGCTAGTGATTACGAGCACATCACATTCAAATTTTTGACTTGAGAGGGCCTTCATGTCCAATTTTTTAACTAGGGAACTAGTATTTTACGATAATTCAGATAGCACGTGAAGGCAACTAATTAAAGTGAATGTGGAGATTTTAGCTGTGACAAGATTATTAAAACGGCAGTTTAAACAATGCACAGGATGCACGTAACTAAGGTGCATGCACGCCATGTTGAAATTACCGTAATTTCGAGGTTTCAACTTGTAAAAAGCGTTCATGTCCTTGTAGAGCTCGTAATTACAGTTTGTAAGATGAGACTTTTCAGAGAGCTTCTACTTGTACATCCTGTATGCTGCAGATTTGATAGTGCCGCCAAAGAAACGCTTAATCCCGTGCGAGGACTTGAAGAGCACCGAATAGAACATCATCTCGAGCCTACGCTAATTACGTCAGGGCGTGAATGTAGCATAAGCAACTGAACAAGCTGGGGCTGGGGAACAAGCTACCATTTAAAATAGAATAAAAGCAGCAATGTTGTGAAATATTAGGCTATTTCAATTTAAATTGTATTCTAATATGATAATTTGGTGCCCAAGAAACATGTTGAAAACAGTTGTACTGATTAATATTTTTTTGTAGAAACCATGATGCATTTTTCAGGATTCTTTGAAAGAACAGCATTTATTTGAAATAAAAATCTTTTGTAACATTATAAATGTCTTTACTGTCAGTTTTGATCTTAATGCATTATTGATGAATAAAAGTAATCATTTATTTAAAAGAACTGGTTGTGTAAATGGAAAAACGTGTAATGGAAAAAAATGGAAGCATTTTCACTTGTGGTGCCATATCTTATTGCCTACAGTATACTAGGCAATAAAACTTACTAACTTAACCTTTATGTGAGTGGTCTTCAAGGTTTTTTTCAGGTAGCATGGTAAAAAGACTCACACCCAAACCCAAAAGGCTCCGGTAAGACCAGAGGTGGTGGATTGTGCATTTACATTAACAAAGCTTGGTGCACAAACTCTGCTATTGTTGGGAGTCATTGTTCAGCTAACCTTGAGTTTCTCATGGTTAAATGTAGACCGTTTTATCTACCGCGGGAGTTCACTTCCACCATTATCACTGCAGCCTATATTCCCCCGGATGCTGATGCCAAGCTTGCTATGAAAGAACTTCATGCAGCCATCAGTAAACAACAGACTGCTGCGTTTATTGTTGCAGGTGACTTTAATCACTCAAACTTAAAGTCAGTGCTACCCAAGTTTCACCAGCATGTTTCCTGTCACACCAGAGGAAACAAAACCTTAGACCATGTTTACACAAACATGGCTGGAGCTTACGTTGCAACACCCCTCCTCCACCTGGGACAATCACCTTTCTTTAGTTCCTCACCCCCAAATATGCACCCCTCATCATCCGTGTGAAGCAATCAGTGAAGACCATCAAGGTGTGGCCTGCGGGGTCAGATTCCACACTCCAGGAAAGGTTTCTACACACAGACTGGAGTATGTTTGCTTCTCAGGCCACCAGTGGCGCTCACACGGACATTGACTCCTACACCTCCTCTGTACTGGATCATATCAATACCACCATTGACAGTGTACAACCCAGAAACAGATCACCACATACCCAAATCAGAAGCCTTGGATGAACAAGGAAGTGTGACTCCTGTTGAAGTCACGCAACACTGCCTTCAGATCAGGAGATGCACAAGCCTACAGCAGATCCAGAGCAAACCTGAAGAGGGGCATCAAAAAGGCCAAGCACTGCTACAAGCTAAAGATAGAGGGACACTTTTCCAACTCTGACCCTCAACGCATGTGGCAGGGCATTCAGGCCATCAGTGACTACAAACCCACCCACTCCACCCCCGCAGCCACTGATGTCAACTTCCTAAACAAGCTAAATTACTTTTATGCTCTCTTTGAAAGAGACAACAGAGAAACTGCCACCAAGCTCAAACCCTCAGCTGACCACCCACCAATCACACTCTCCTCCACAGATGTCTGCAAGGCACTGAGCCGGATCAGCGCGCACAAGGCTGCTGGACTAGACAACATCCCTGGACGTGTTCTCAGGGCATGTGCGGAGCAGCTCGCTGGGGTTTTTACAGACATTTTCAACCTGTCTCTTGCCCAAGCAGCTGTACCAACATGCTTTAAACGCACTTCCATTGTGCCAGTGCCGAAACACTCTAGCCCGAGGTGCCCTAATGACTACCACCCTGTAGCACTCACACCCATCATTATGAAGTGCTTTGAGCGGCTGGTCCTGGAACACCTAAAAGACTCTCTACCATCCACATTGGACTCACACCAGTTTGCCTATCGCAGCAATAGGAGCACAGAGGATGCAGTTTCCATGGCACTGCACTCTGTGCTCACTCATCTGGACAATAAGAACACTTATGCACGCATGCTGTTTGTTGACTTCAGCTCAGCATTCAACACTGTCATCCCAACCAAGTTAATAGCCAAACTTGGAGACCTGGGCATCAACACCTCAATGTGTAACTGGATTTTGGACTTCCTAACTGACAGACCCCAGAATGTTCGATCAGGATTCACCTGCTCCACGTCCATCACACTTAACACTGGTGTACCACAGGGCTGTGTACTAAGCCTGTTTCTCTACTCCCTCTTCACCTCCGACTGCAAGCCTGTGTATGGATCTAATTCCATCGTCAAGTTTGCTGACGACACTATGGTGATTGGGCTCATCAGCAACAACGATGAGACTGCCTATAGGGAGGAGATCCAGCACCTGGCCACATGGTGCACTGAAAATAACCTGCTCCTCAACACCACCAAAACGAAGGAGCTCATCGTGGACTTCAGGAAAGAGTCAAGAGGCACACACGACACCATCCACATCAATGGAATGGCTGTTGAGCGTGTCTCCAGTTTCAAGTTCCTGGGGGATCCACATCTCGGCGGACATGTCGTGGACAACCAACACCTCCAGCCTGGTCAAGAAGGCTCACCAGCACCTTTTCTTCCTGAAGACACTGAGGAAGAATCAGCTCTCCTCGGCTATCCTGGTGAACTTCTATCGCTGCGCAATAGAAAGCATCCTGACCAACTTTGTCGCAGTAGGGTATGGGAGCTGCTCTGTTGCGGAGCGCAAGGCACTGCAGCGGGTGGTGAAAACTGCCCAGCGCATCACAGGGACTCCACTACCTGCCATCGAGCACATCCAGAGGAAACGCTGTCTGCATCAAGCTCGCAGCATCCTTAAGGACTCCTCTCACCCAGCCCACAGACTGTTTTCTCTCCTGTCCTCCGGCAGGCGTCGGAGGTGCCTCCGGACCAGGACCAGCAGACTAAAGAACAGTTTTTTCCCCAGAGCTGTCTCTTTATTGAACTCTAACCCTCGCTGATCCACTCCCCTCATATACTGCCAACTCGCCTACCTCACATCTGCCTTCACTTGTTATTTGCACTACTGGAAAAACTGTTTACTTATGCATCTTGCACTACCATACCTTAACTGGATTATGCTCATTTGCACTGTCGACTGTAGATATTCGTCACAGTACCAACTGTTTACATTTGCATTATGCACCGTACTTCTAACTGTAATATGCAATCACTTCCACTGCACTTTACACTTTTTTTCGGATAGCTTCTGTCCATACTTCATTGCACTACCTTAATCCACTGCTATATTCCTCATCTTGCCTAACATATAATTGTATACCTCTATCTGTAAAATTCTGTTTATAGTAATAGCCATCTATATATATTGTTACGTCCAAGGACGTATTCATTTGTGTATTGTATACCAAGAGTATTATTTGCCAGTGCATGTGTGTTTCTCTCTCTCTCTCTCTCTCTCTCTCTCTCTCTCTCTCTCTCTCTCTCTCTCTCTCTCTCTCTCTCTCTCTCTCTAATTGTATGTCTGATTATTAGGATTCATGGCCACCACCTGTGCTCGTTACCTGTGAGCGCTGCCTGCGCACTGACTGGTATATTAGGAGTCTAATATAAAACCGCAGAGAGAGTACTGAGGAAGGAGAGAGACAGCTCTCTGAGATTGTTCCGCTCTCCAAGTCCAGACGAGCGAGTTGCGCTCTGTGGTGTATGTTCATAATGTGTGTGAGAGGGTGCCTTTGTAGTTTTTCTATGGGTAACATAGGGGGAGAGGATACCCATTACTTTTCTCCTGTTTATGGATTAGTTAGGGAGTGAGGGAAGTTAAATGTTTTGTTTTGCTTTTTGTTTTGTATAGATAAGTTAATGTTATTCCCTTAGTAGTTAGAGGTATCGTTTTGTTTTCTTTGGACTTGGGCCCTCCTCCCGAGGTAATACTTTTGTTTGAATTCATTTTGTAATATGTTACTCTGCATTCTCAAATGATGTACTCTGCTGGATGACAGGCCCAAAACACTTCTAAACTTGAAACTATTTTGTCAGTTTCAATTGCGTGTTGTATGTGACGAACTCACAGCGCTTGCAAGATGAATAGCACGATTGAATGAGAACGAATCAAGCACTGATATCGGTGTTGTACTTTAAAAAACTATGCTGAGCAAATTAGCATAGTTAATTCAACTTTAGCGATCTGATAACACTCAACCCATTCGCGATTTCAGCTTAACTTCTGTTAATCATGAAGCCCCGATTAACTGGGTGCATGTTGCTTTAAAACCCATGTTGGTTTCCTTGCATTCGTGGGGAGAATGATAGAGGCTAATATGCTGTGCCATCTGTTCTGTTTCAGCTTTCTAAACAAAATACAATCATTAACGGTAACCGGTGTCATGCGTATCATTTACGAGGCACTGTGGATAGTTTACGACACAAGCAAGCGATAACGAGCAACGTTGCACAAGCAGGTGCGCGTCTCATACGATGCATGCATGCTTGCGACAAATTGAGAAAGAGTAAAATACTACACCAAATCGACATTGGAAATGCATAATCATATACATATCACTGTGATGAATGCTGATGTAGTGATGACGCCAGAATGGTGATGAAGATCACAGCCGTGTCTTTGATAACATGCCCAGATAGTCCTCCATTGAAAGTGATGGTTCTGGATCTAAACGCGAGATTTTGCTCTCGTTAAATCACGTCTGTCGCTGCGACAGCCCAATGAACAGAATGATAAGCTAACATGGACTTTGAACGCCACTGTATTGCACATTATTAATTTTATAATAGGACCAGCGATCGACCGCTACGGAATGTCCGGATCAACAACTGAAATGTTGGCGTCAGCATCTGTGAACTCAGACATGTGTAATTGCCAATCTTTTATACTCTGAGAATTATGACTTGATTGGATAGGTCTGAATGTGATAAGTGACGTAACATTGAATCTTCCTGCCAGAACTTGCGCATAAGCTTCATTTCAGTTTAAATCGTTCTCAGAAAGACTTAATGTATGGAACAGAAGCAAATTTTACAATGAACCAATTAGCATGCTAAGCTAACTAGCATAAAGACACAAACACAAGCATGGTCAAATTCAGAGATTAATTTCTCAGGAACGGCAGCGAATATCAAAAATTTGTTCAGTCATGTCTGTGCAGCTCAGTTCAAAGATGCATATATGTAAAATATGTTAAAATGTATTGCAATTTATGACAAAATTCAAAATGGCAGACACGTGGTTCATCCGATCCTAACATATCCTGTATCCACGTATTCAGCATGATACGAGGAATCCATATCATAGACACCACAGATTATGATTATATGACAAACTGTTCATAAGTTATGAGCAGAAATAGCCATTTTTCATATCTCATGACCTGTAGGTGGTGCTGTTTCCAAACTTGGCATGGATTGTCAGAGTATGGGTCCGCTGAAGCGGACCAGTTTTCGTTTCGATTGATCAAAGTTTGGCTGAGATACAGCCTCAGAACCCATTCACCAGTAGGTCAAATTCTGATCTGTCATTCATTTGCAACTTGGACCAAATCTAATTTCTATGAAGGCTCTGCCACGTTTTGTAAGAATTGGAGTAGCAAAAAAACGGAATACTGTAAGATGTCGAATGTGATCTGCATGATTAGAAGAATTCGGTGTACTAAGTTTTATTTTTCTAGATCAAATGGTTCAAAAGTTAGAATAATTTCAATGTTGAATTTTTGAACTGGTGGTGGTGCTATGGAGTTGGTTCTAGAGACTCCAAATTTGATCCAATTACTATTGATGAACATCGCTACAATTGTGCCAAATTTAATAATTTTCCTACTTATGGTTAGGGCTGCCATTGACTCCCATTCGGGAAAAATAATAAAACTAACAGATACAAGAGGGGCTACAGCCCTTCGGGGCTTGGCCCCTAAAAATGTCACAATAGCAGAAAAGAGACAAAAAAGTGAAAACCTGTCAAGAATCAGGTTACTGAACCCCAGAATATTGACAGGAAAAACATAGAACACACATGCAAGTAACATTTCATTGTGACAGCTCAGACATTACAAAAAGGCTACTTTAAGGTAAATGGTGCTTGCCCATGCAAAACTCACTGGCTTGAGAGTTGTGGTTGCCATGGCATTGCCACTGGAAAAGCATTAAAATACAGTACATTTTAAGGATGGTTAAAATAAAGTGCCAGTCACAAGAGCAGAGTCCCTCCTTCATGTTTAAACAAGCCATTCAATTTGATTTAATTTCCCACTGTTCTCCTACTGGAGAGAAATGTAGTAGCATGTTGATCTGCCAGTCGTGGGTGTTTCATGCTGAGACTCATCTCATGTGTTTGCAATTTGAATATGATGATGCGTTTAAATTAGAGTTAATGGCCAAACGTATCATTGCAAAAGTACTCAATGCTGTTCCAGATTAAATATAATGTGGATAACACTGAATAAATATCTCACAGAACGCGCCCCAATTCACTTACTCATGCTATGCCCTAAAAGTATGTTTTGTGAGAAAACAAGTAGGGCCTAAATACTTTTGAGTGTGTAGCAGAAGAGTAGGCAAGCTTTGGGACATACTACTTCGTAATAATTGCGTCTTTAACGGACAGCTCTGTCAGTTATGTTGCGTTCACTCCCTGTCGTAATTACCGTAGTCTCGAGGTGACAACACGTGACGTTCTATTCGGTGCTGTTCATGTCCTAGGACTGGGAATTATGCATTTCTATAGCAACACTATCAAATCTGCAGCATTCAGGTGGTATAAGTAAGAGACGTCCTGTCAGAAAAGTCCCATCTTACAAGCTGTAGGCTAATTATGAGCTTTACAAGAACATTAACACTTTTTACAAGTTCCTTGAAATTTACAAGGACCTCGAAATTACGGTAATTTCAACATGGCACGAATGCACCTTTAGGTGCATCCTGTCACTGTTTAAACTGCCCTTTCTATCATTTTGTCACAGTAAAATCATCCACATTAAATTTTATTTAATTTCCTGCCATTTCGGAGAGAAATGTAGTAGCACGTTGATCTGCAGTCGTGAGTCTTTCATGCCGTGAACTTTCCTCATGTGTTTGCAATTTGCTGTGTTTTGATGCATTTAAAAGTTAATGACCAAACGTATCGTTACAAAAGTTCACAATGCTGTTGCAGATGAAAAATAATTTGGATAACATTGAATAAATATCTTTTTGTCACGTTAGATGTACTGATTATTAAGCACTCAAATCCCTTTATTTAAACCTCATCCTCATCCAACCTGTAATGGGTCATGGTCAATATTAGCTGTTAGACTGTGCACGGATAATTTTGGATTCATTCTAACCAGAAAAAATAGACCATCCGGGTATCTTTGGAATACTCATTTTAACGTACTACAGTTTGGGACACTATTTCTAATTTTGAATACTGTTTAGGACGGATAGTATGTGAATTGATGACATTACCAATCAGCAATTAGCTATTTTATATAGAAGGCGGAACTTATTCTGCCATATTGCGCGTTGCACTTTATCCCATTCATAAGTAATATGAATGCACCCTCACTGTATATCTAATTCTATCTTCAGTGCACTGAAATGTTCACTCCCTAAAAAGTCCCAAAATGCATTGTGAAAACCAGGGAGCATCAATGCTCACAATGTACACACTCACTGTTACGGTAATTCTTGATGGCGAAAGGTGACAGCAGAGGGGCATCGGCTCTCTGCAATGGCGAGTGCAGTTGCAGTTTCCGGCGGCAGTGTAGGCCTACTGGTTGGGGCTTCTGCTGTGGATTACCATGGCGGGGAGCTGTCTACGGATGCGGGCACCTTTGGGTCTCCTGATCTCGGGTGTTCCATGACCGATGTCCGGGCTCCAGCGGTGAATATGGAGGCAACTGGGGGAGGCAGCGCGAGAACGAGTGTGGAGGCTTCCACTGCGAACGGAGGCATTAATAATAAAGCTGCTTCTTCTAACTCCCCTAAATGGAGCCTTGGGGTGATGCAAGCTCTACAAAAGAGGGTTGTGAGCCAGACTGCCTCTGTAAAGCAGCACACTGGCATACCTGCGCACAGGAGGACAAAGCCTGTTATAGGCATGAGCGTGCAAAGTAACATCAAAGTGGTACGAACGAAACAGGTTAGTGTTTTTGCTACAAAATTCTCACCAGATCTTCATGCAGAGGCGATGTGTACATATATTAAGGAAAAACTCAGCCGGGATGTCCGTTTTGAACGTATTATAACTGTGAACACTTTAAAGTGACAGTTGAATGTGAGGATGTTGCGATGGTGTATAACCCAGAGCTTTAGCCTGAAGGCGTTATTATGAGCCACGCACGGTGAGAGTTAAAGGGTCCAGTATGACCATCTCTACACCAGTGGCAGTGGGGTCCGTTGGAATCTTAACTGTCTAACATGTGTAACCGGGGCAGGAATAGCCTGATATTTGATAAATTCCCCTGGTGATTTGCCCTTATGTTTGCTTTGACTCAGCTACGCGCTGTCCCCTTTAAGAGTGTGTGCATGCGCAGATGAGAGGGAGCATGTCAGACTGAAAGAGAGCGCAGTTTGAGACAGAGTCACACAGAGGGAGGAATAGTCGATTAAACTGTTAAAGAGAGAACATTTCCAGTTTTATATTGACTTGTGAATCTGTGGTGATAACAGTCGTGTGATATTGTTGAGTGTATGGTTGATTTCGCTGCTCATACAAGTGTGGTGTTCCTGCACGTGAGAGATCTTCCGTGGTGAAAGGAAATACAGAGATGTCGGGGAAGATTGAGCGTGAGTTACTCTGTAATATGTTATAAAAAGTTGTTGAAAGGTTAAATAACATAGCTTTTTTAGTGTGCTTCAAAGTCTCAATAAGAGTGAGTTGTGATCATTTTATTTTCCTAAAGTGTTTATGTATAAGTTATAAAGAATATTTGTACCTTTGTTCAAGTGTATACTATTTTTCTTGAGTGTAGTTACTGTTTGATTTGAACAGAAGGGGTCAAACTGTGGATTGTAATGTATTAATGTGGTGAAATGTGCATATTTCTCATGTATGCTGTTTTATTTCTTTCATTAGGCACATACAGGCCACTACCGTTGTTTTTGGCACTCATTTTATTTGTTTCTGAGATTATCAATGTGAAAACCACCTTTTTATTTGTTTTGTTTTGTAAGACTCTTATTACTTTGTTTTCTGCACTCATTGGAGTCAGTTTGATAGTTTATTTTGTTATGCCAATTTTACTTATTAATTGGAATGTTTTTCTAAAACTGCTTTTCTCTTGAACAAAAACAAACATTAACGCTGTGTCTCATTTGAGGCTCAGTCAGGAATAAAAGAACCCGTTTTCTTTAGATGTTATGGCTGTGTCTTTTTTTCTGACATAACGTTTGAACGGCCACATCTAATTTGGTACCAGGAGTGGGGTTTCCGTTTTTTGTTTGGGGATTGGGTTATTTTTGTGATAAGAGTGCTAAAATAGTAGGGTGCAAACAACAGTAGTGGTTAAGGGCGGCTGAGTGCTATAAGGACCTGCAGAATATTGTGTGCCATCCTGAAAGGAGCTGCAGGAGGACCAAGGGCCAGCAAACCTGGACTGCTGCGTCGGAGGAGATTGTGAAGGACAGTGCTTATTGAACTGTGCTTATTGACTGTTTGAGAACTGAGACTTTCTGCAACTGTGAGTCATGGATGCTGAGGACATGGACGATGCAGCCTCCCAGGGTGAGGACATTCAGGGTGCAGGTGCTGCAGCTCCGGAAATGGACATTGAGGGAGGTAACCCCATCTCGCAGCTACAGTCACAGATTCTGGAGTTGGGACGTAGACATGATCAAGTAATGTCAACGCTTTCTAACATGACTAATGTACCTACTAGATCTTATGTGTATATCCCAAGAGAGAGACAGATTGTACCTTTCAGTGGGGATCCGGGTAAAGATTGCCAAAATGTGGATGAGTTCATCGAGGAACTTGAGAGAGTAATTAGAGTGAGGGGTTTAAATACAGAGGATCAGGTGGATTTTATCCTCTCCCACTTAAGGGGTTCCGCTCTAGATGAAGTCAGGTTGTGTATGGGAGGGGAGGATAAGTTACCTCAAGACATGTTCTCCTACTTGAGAGCAGCCTTCAGGGAAAAGCGAAGCACCCCCCAGTTGTTACATGCATTTTATGCACGGAAACAATTGGATGGTGAAGATTTCCATGATTATTCACACGCCCTGTCCTTGCTGCTCAATGCTGCACTCCAGCAGTCACCCCATATTGTTCCGACCATGCAGCTGGCACTATTTGAGGTCCGTGAGGAGGCCCTTATGTGGTGTTTGGAAGAGAGACCCAGTGCAGCTAATCTTGCTAGAAACCAAAATCTAGTGGTTCTGGGGGAAAATGTAGAGCATGCGAGAATGTCTGCGACAGTACCAAGTGACTTGAGTGTAGCCCTGCAGGAAGCAATTAAGGTAATTACACAACAAGGGAAAGCAATCGGGGAACTTACCAATGCTGTCCGTGACCTCACGATCCAGAGGTCTGACCCAAATGGTGAGAAACCTAGTAAGGCCAGGTTTAAGCCAAAATATACCCGTGATGGCCAACCCATTTGTTTGAGATGCGAGGGTGTTGGACACATAGCCCGGCAATGCACTGTGCCACACTTCTGTGAAAACCCTGTGCCAGCTACGCCAGAGACTCATAGTCTACAGACTCAGACACAGGGAAACTGTGCGCCTCCATTACGAAGAGCAGAGCAATGAGAGGGGGCACTGATGGCTCAAACAGTGGCACCCGTTCCAAAGAGTGATTCCTGGAGCCGAAAGTCGAAATTCACATTGGGGGGATAGCTGTCAGGTGCCTATTGGACACTGGCAGCAATGTGAGTACTTTGACAGAGAGCTTCTTTAAAGAGCATCTTCATGGAGAAGATAAAGACATTCATTGTATGACCAAGTGGTTGAAGATCACCGCTGCCAACAATTTGCCACTTCCCTACCTTGGGTATGTCGAACTTGATATCCAGGTAATGGGTTTGACTATACCTGGGTGTGGGTTCCTGGAGATTCGTGACCAGGAGGAAGGGGCAACCGACTCAGCGGCCCCAGGCAGACTTGGCATGAACATAGCGCAGCGCTGTAAACAGTTGATTCTGGCTGAGTTTGACAATGCTTTGGAAGGGACGTTGGATGCTGACTGGAGAGCCGCCTTTAACAAGGTGCAAGAGGCTATCCCAGTGGAGGCGACCTCTATGGTTCGGACAATAGGCACACATAAGCCGTATGTACCTGCAGGCTCAGTTGCTACAATTCAGGCTAAAACACACAAGGAACTGATTGGAAATAGGGGCTTAGGATTGTTTGAACCAGGTAATACATCATTGCCAGGTGGCCTGGTCCTGGTTCCTACATTGGTGTCACCTGGTAGTCGAGTGTTCCCAGTGCAGGTAGTAAACTTGTCACCAGAGGATGTGTGGTTGCCGCCTAAGTTGAAACTCGGGATACTTACCCAGGGTCGTCGCTTTGAGGGTAGCTCCTGCGAGGTTACATTCCATCGTATCTCCGCAGATCATGAAGTTACTGTCTACCAGAGATCAATGACAGGGGTTGGGAGTGACCTGCAGTGTCCATTGGAGAAAGTGCGGATAGGTGGTACCCCTACACAGCAGGCAGAGCTGAAGGCACTCCTGATGAAGTACTTGGATGTGTTTGCCACCTGTGACGAAGACCTTGGTTATGCTGACCTGGTAAAACATGAGATTCCCCTGAAAGATGACCTCCCTGTCTCACAGCCATACCGACGAATACCATATCTCCGGATTACTTAAGAAGGGTGTCATCCGAGAAAGCTCCAGTTTGTACGCTTCTCTGGTGGTGTTAGTTCATAAGTCTGATGGGAGTCTCCAACTATGCGTGGATTACAGGAAGCTGAACTCTAAAACTAGACGTGACGCATTCCCATTGCCACGAATTGACGAGAGTCTGGATGCTTTGAGTAAGGCCAAGGTGTTCTCATCTATTGATCTTGCGAGTGGCTATCATCAGGTGGCAGTTCATGAGAAGGATCAGAACAAAACAGCCTTCATTACACCATTTGGGCTGTATGAGTACCAGCAAATGCCGTTTGGACTCTGTAATGCGCCTGCGACATTCCAGCGTCTCATGCAAAGCATAATGAATGATCTGGTCTTTCAAATGGTACTTGTATACTTGGATGATTTGCTTATCTATTCAAGTACATTTGAGGGACACTTGGTGAGGCTCGAGACTGTGCTAAAAAGGTTGAGGGAGGCTGGTCTAAAGGTAAAGGTGGAAAAGTGCCATTTTCTGCAGTCCAAGGTAAAGTTCCTGGGGCATGTTGTATCAGCGCAGGGGGTGTCTACAGACCCAGACAAAGTGAGTGCAGTGAATCAGTGGCCGATCCCTAACACTCTAAAGGAGCTGCGATCTTTTTTAGGGTTCTGCAGTTACTATCGAAGATTCATTGAGGGTTTCTCTAGAGTGGCGGGTCCGCTTCATGATGTGGTTAACACTTGTGTTCGCCAGGGGAGTGTGGTTCAGGCCAATAAGTTGTTCAAGGGCTCCTGGACAACAGAATGCCAACAGGCCTTTGAGCACCTCAAGGAGAAGCTTACCTGTGCGCCAACGCTGGGCTATGCGGACTTTACCCTACCGTTTGTGCTGAAGACTGATGCCAGTAACCTGGGATTAGGCGCTGTGCTATACCAGCAGCAAGGAGGAAGGAAAACCGTGATAGCATACGCAAGTCGGAGGTTGGGGGGTGCAGAGCGAAATGACAGGAACTACAGCAGTATGAAGCTGGAGCTCCTGGCACTCAAGTGGGCAGTGGGGGAGAAGTTCAGGAGTTACCTGCTGGGATCAAAGTTTACTGTCTTAACAGATAACAACCCTCTGTGCCATCTCAACACGGCCAAGCTGGGTGCAATTCAACAGAGGTGGGTTGCACAGCTTGCAGTCTTCGATTTTGACGTGCAGTACCGTCCTGGTCGGTGTAACACTGCAGCCGATGCTCTCTCTAGAAGACCAGGGCTAGAGGGAATGGAGGTGGTAACTGAAGATTCGGAATACGATGGCTGTGTGGCTATTTGCAGCGGGCTCCGCACCGGGACGGCAGTGGACGCTGATCTGTCAGGGCTAATGGAAGGGCCTAGAAATGGAGGGACGATACAGCTACAATCAGCCATTGTTGATCAAGGGAATGAAGAGGGACAACTCCTGGAGAATACCCCAACGCTACCTGGATATACGAAAGATGAGCTCCGTCAGTTCCAAGAGGAAGATCCGACCATCAGCACGCTTAAGTGTTTCTGGGACAAGAAGAGAAAACCCACAAAGCAGGAGAGAAAAGGCTTGTCTCGATCTGTGCTCTTGTTCCTTAAGCAGTGGGATAGAATCCAAGAGAGAGAGGGGCTGTTGTTTAGAGTCATTGACGATGTGTTCAATAGGGAATGCCGGCAGTTGCTGCTCCCTGCATGTCTGGTCAAGCTGGTGTTGCAAAGTGTCCATGACCAGATGGGGCATCAGGGCATTGAGAGGATGCTGGGCCTGCTCAAGCAGCGTTGTTATTGGGTTGGGATGAGTGATGCTGTGGATAAGTGGGTGAAGGAGTGCCAGCGATGCGTGTTAGCCAAAATGCCGCAGCCGAAGATACAAGCACCTTGGGCCCTGTTCTTGGCGTCACATCCATTAGAGGTGGTTGCGATGGATTTCACCACACTAGAGCCTGCATCGGATGGGCGGGAGAATGTCTTAGTTGTAACCGATGTATTTACTAAGTTCAGCCAGGCGTTCCCCACTCACAATCAGAAGGCAGACACTACAGCTAAGGTCCTTCTGAAGGAATGGTTCCTTAAGTATGGTGTGCCACAGCGTCTTCACTCAGACCAGGGGAGGAACTTTGAGAGTGCCGTTATTGCAGAACTCTGTAAGCTGTACGGGGTAAGAAAATCCCGCACTACGCCACATCACCCCCAGGGAAATGCGCAGTGTGAGAGATTTAACCGCACTCTGCACGATCTCTGGCGTTCATTACCACCTGAGAAGAAACGGAGATGGCCAGAGTACTTACCTGAGCTGGTGTACGCCTACAATGTGACTCTCCATTCTTCCACCGGTTACTCTCCATATTACATGCTGTTTGGAATGCAGCCACACTTACCAGTAGATGCTTTGCTGTGTCAGGAGACAGGAGGGGAGATAGAGCCTACCTGGTTGTCTGTCCATAAGGAACGGCTTCAGGATGCACACTCCAGAGCACGAGAGTATGCTGAAAGAAAGGCAATGGACCGTGTTGCCAAACGTGAGAATGTGGTGTATTGTCCAGAGGTAGCAGTGGGTCAGCATGTGTATTTACGATATCGTCCTCCAGGAAGGAACAAGATCCAGGATGCCTGGGCTCCCACGGTGTATACGGTAGTTGAGGTGCATGGAACAACCTACACCGGGGAACCGGTGGGAGGTGGTCCTGCAAAAAGAGTGCATAGGTCAGACATCAGGCCCTGTCCAAGCCCTGTGCCTAGGAAAAGAGTGACACCTGTAAAAGTTCCTACCTCGGAGTTGGTAGAAGGAATGCCTACACTGGATGCAGAATGTGTGCTGGTGGAGGAAACCAGATGGACTAAGGAGGATCCAGTGGACGAAGTGCTTGGGAGATTGGTGCAGCCAGAGGATGATGCTGAAATAAGAGAAGTGGAGGGCAATGATGGAGTGCAAGTAGATGATGAGGCAGGTATAGTAAGACAGTTCCCTCAGCCCAAAACAGAAAGAAAGGATTCAGCATTGGATGTGGTGGTGAATAGGCCAGTTCCTGTTCCCCGAAAGCCCAGGGCAGAGAGTGCCCAGGTGGATGTACCCTGTCCTTCACCACGCAGGACCCAGCGGTCTACTGCTGGGGTTCATAGCAATCCTAACAGGCTGCCTAAATCGGCTTGCAATTCTGTGTCTTTTAGTCCCGATGTCCTTTCCCAAGTGTTAGCTGGAATACATCTGGAAAACTACAAGGAGTAGTGGATGATTAAAGCATGTTTGAAGTCATCGAGGACGTTGACTGTAGGCAGGGGAGAGGAATGGCCTGATATTTGATAAATTCCCCTGGTGATTTGCCCTTATGTTTGCTTTGACTCAGCCGCGCGCTGTCCCCTTTAAGAGTGTGTGCATGCGCAGATGAGAGGGAGCACGTCAGACTGAAAGAGAGCGCAGTTTGAGACAGTCACACAGAGGGAGGAATAGTCTATTAAACTGTTAAAGAGAGAACATTTCCAGTTTGATATTGACTTGTGAATCTGTGGTGACAACAGTCGTGTGATATTGTCGAGTGTATGGTTGATTTCGCTGCTCATACGAGTGTGGTGTTCCTGCACGTGAGAGATCTTCCGTGGTGAAAGGAAATACAGAGACGTCGGGGAAGATTGAGCGTGAGTTACTCTGTAATATGTTATATGTTATAAAAAGTTGTTGAAAGGTTAAATAACACGGTTTATTTCATATATTAATGCAACTTTGAGTAATTATTGTTCTTTATGCCGTGTTAGAGGGGAGATCAGCCACACGTGATATTGCACGTGCACCAGCTGCCACGTGAGCTTTTTCTGTGTGCTTCAAAGTCTCAATAAGAGTGAGTTTTGATCATTTTATTTTCCTAAAGTGTTTATGTATAAGTTATGAAGAATATTTGTACCTTTGTTCAAGTTTATACTATTTTTCTTGAGTGTAGTTACTGTTTGATTTGAACAGAAGGGGTCAAACTGTGGATTGTAATGTATTAATGTGGTGAAATATGCAGATTTGTCATGTATGCTGTTTTATTTCTTTCATTAGGCACATACAGGCCACTACCGTTGTTTTTGGCACTCATTTTATTTGTTTCTGAGATTATCAATGTGAAAACCACCTTTTTATTTGTTTTGTTTTGTAAGACTCTTATTACTTTGATTTCTGCACTCATTGGAGTCAGTTTGATAGTTTATTTTGTTATGCCAATTTTACTTATTAATTGGAATGTTTTTCTAAAACTGCTTTTCTCTTGAACAAAAACATATATTAACGCTGTGTCTCATTTGAGGCTCAGTCAGGAATAAAAGAACCCGTTTTCTTTAGATGTTATGGCTGTGTTTTATTTCCTGACATAACGTTTGAACGGCCACACATGCTTGTTGCATCCTATAATTGTTGTGGGCTGTGTGTAGACAATACGGCTGGAGACAGGGTTCGACGTTTGGTTGTGGATAACTTGCTACAAAAATGCGACATTGTATGTCTACAAGAAACTTTTTTACCTAAATAGGACCTAGGAAAATGGAACTTTTTTAATGACAGTTTCCACGGAGCTGGGGAATCCACAGCGGACGTTACTATGGGTATAATGAGAGGAAGGATATCAGGGGGTGTGGCTATCCTCTGGCACAAGAAGCTGGACTGAATCAGGACTGGAGTTGACTGGTGTATTGCGGAACAATTGAGGTTTAAAAATAAAGAACTAATTATTCTCAATGTATATACTCCTTATGAGTGTTCACAGAATGAAGACTTATATTTGAATAGGCTTGCCTATATAAATTCCTTTATTCATGAGAATCATTGTACAAGTGTTTGTGTTGTAGGGGATATGAACGCGGACCTTACAGATAACCAGTCTCTGTTTGCCAGACATTTATTACAGTTTTGTGAGGATAATAACCACATACTGTCCAGCAAACTGCTTCTTCCAGCAGATAGCTATTCTTATAGTGAAGCTCTTATAGAGCTATTCTTTAAGTGAAGCCTGGCACACTTCATCATGGCTTGACCACTGCATTTCCACGGCTGATGCACATGCAATTTTGCAATCTATAGAAATTATTTATGGGACATCCACGTCAGACCATGTGCTGTTTACTATGAAGCTTGATGTGGAAAGTCTCCCTGAGATGACCCAGGGGGTGAATGATGGATGCAAGTCTAAATTGGATTGGGCTAAGTTCACAAATGATGATCTTAAATGATCTAGCATTTAAGGCATGGGTGCAGGCAGGCCTAGAAATGGTCCGATCCTTGTGTATAAAAAGCTTACCAGTACTAGACTCAAATATGCCATCCGTTATATTGGTAAACATGAACAGGCTATGAGAGCAAACTCAATGGCTGAGAAACTTAGGAGTAAGGATGTTAATGGCTTTTGGAAGGAGGTGAGAGCTCTGAACAGGGCCAAGACCTGTGCCATGGAGGGGGTGTCTGGAGCTGATAATATTGCTGAACTGTGGAGGCAACATTACTGTGCTTTATTTAATAGTGTTAAAAGTGAGTGACAAATATTGTTAACAGTAGTCCAGAGTTAATCACCTCCAGTGAAGTCTGCCAGGCAGTAGCACAGCTATCTGATAAGAAAGCGAGTGAGTTAGATCACATTACAGCAGAGCACCTGAAGTTTGCTAGCCCTAAGGTGGCAGTACTGCTTGCCATTTGCTTTTCTGGATTCATGACCCATGGTCTGTTAGCTGAATCTATGTTGTCTGTTAGTTAGAAGAGTATAACTTGCCCTTAGGCAGAGACGTACCTGGCTGTAAATCTATCGCACAGTCATAGTGACTGTGCGGAGGCAGAGAAGCAGCACCGGACTTACTGAACATTTCCTTCAGGTCGAGGTACTCAGTGGCCACTGAGTGGAAATTGGATTAGTTAGTGATGTGAGGTCCATGAAATTCCCCTCAGCTCCGGAGTCCAGGAATGCCTGACAGGTGTGAGATTGGGTTGCCCATTGCACTCTTACCGGAAGGAGAGTCGAGGATGAGGACTTCTTCGTGGAGATTTCGCCCGATAGTAGCCTCATACTTACTACTGGGCTCGATCTTTTACCGGGCACTCATTAAGAAAAAGACCTGAGCCACCACAGTACATACACAGTCCCCGGGATCTCCGCTGTTGTCTCTCCTCCCAGGAATGTCGGGCTCCTCCCACCTGCATGGGTTCTTGATGGAAACGGGACTGACCGTGTCGCTGCTGGTGACGAGCGGGCACTCGTGTCGAACTGGAACCATGGACTGATGAGCGCATTGCTCCACACAGTGAAGACGAGCATCCACCCGTAAAGCCAGGTCGATAAGTCCCTCTAAACTTTTAGGCAGGTCCAGCGCATAGATATCCTTCTGGACACGGTCAGCCAACCCATGCAGGAACAGGTCCCACTGCGCCTCCTTGTTCCATTGGTATTCGGCCGCTAGCGTTCGGAACTCAATGGAATAATCTGATACTGATTTGCTTCCTTGGTGCAGATCTGCTAGCACTCGGGCGGCCTCCCGTCCGGTTACCGCCCAGTCAGACACACGCTGCATCTCCTCCGACAGGGCCTGGAACGAGGAGCAGCATGGTAGGTGGTTTTCCCACACTGCCGTTCCCCCTGAGCCGCCCGTCCAGTTAACAGGGTCAATACGAATGCCACCCTTGAAGCTTCAGACTTGAAGGTAATAGGCGGAAGTGAGAAGAACAGCGAACACTTGATCAGATATGGTCTACACAAATTGGGCTCACCAGAATAGGATTCTGGAGTTGGTAGACGTGGCTTGCGGTGGTTCTGCCCAGAAGATGGAATGGGAGGAACAGGCGGTGTGGGTGGCGCAGTGGGCACATGAAGTAGCACATAGCTGTTGGGTGAGCCCGGACACCTGCGCTACCAGAGCTTGAACTGCTCATCCTGTAATGGCCATCTGCTACCCCTGTGGATCCATACAGGGGACACACCGGGTCAAATGGTCTGATAACTCTGGCGCACTCACTGAATCCATAGTTGGTCAGATCGTTTCGTGACGGGAAAGATACAAAGGATTCAATTGCAAGTGTAACAATAAGTTTCAGTAAAAATCAGTAAAGTCAGCAGATGACGACAGTCGATGGTGTAGGCAGCGCAGGGACCCAATGGACAACCCGAATCTCCGTGACTGAGAACCACGGTGAGTGTCTGACCACTGGTGAAGTGTAGTAAACCGTGAAAGTGAAGATCCTCCATGAACAAGGCAGAGCGATTCTCCGGAGACAGGCAGACTTCAAATCCACACCAGGAACAGAGAAAGTCAGGCCGGAGGAGCTGGAATGATCCTCTATGAACAGGGCAGAGCTATCCTCCGTGAACAAGGCAGAGCGATCATCCGTAGACTGACAGACATGAAACTCAGGAACCTGCAGGAGACTGACAGACTGACACACACACAAAGACGAGTCAGTGAATTCATGAACCGTGTCTATGGGAGTGATGGTAAAAATTAACATCTTTCTCTCCTTTCACTGCCGTTATCAATCTCACTATTTTCCCTCTTTTTGAAAGTTGTGAAATCACTATTATGGAGTTTTTCTTTTGCTATTTGAGCAAATGGGGACACAAAAAATATATTTAATGTATACTCTCATTCAGCACTATAAAAGTTAACCCAACTATGATGACTTCCGCTCTGAGAAACCCGGAAATAGGAAAAGGGTCTATGTTCTGACACCACTGACAGATGAAGAGGAGATGGAGGAAGAATATTAAAATCCAGCATGAAAAAGAATAAAGTATTTGTAGGAAATAAAGATGACCATAAAAAGTGTAAATAAATGTATTTAACAGCTGTGGTGGTGGTTATGGCATTTATCTCGGACTACCATCTGGCATTCTTCCATTCCACACAATAATCCGTTTTCAGAAAGTGTGATAATGGGAATATGAGTGTCATCAATGCATCCAACCACTGGAATTTCTAAAGGAAATTCAAATTATTAGGTTACTTCTAGAGGTTTATCAAGCGAGCGCCCAGGTTGTAGTCACTTGGTCAGTTAGCATGATCTTCTATCAGACAGTAGGTCCGCACTGGGTCTCCCTAGAGGTGATCTCAGCTGCTTGGGATTAGCTTGTTCACCGCTGGCAGGCCTCACCAGGCCTCCCTGAAGGTGAGCTTGAACGCTCTAGAAGCCGGCATAAATTGCTGTCAGGTGGTAGGCCTCTCTAGGCTTCCCTGAGAAACTTGCTATCAGGTAGTAGGCCCCATGGGGCCTCTTTGAGGGCGAAGTTCCCAAGTTTAGGCACTTCTCTGTTACCAGTTCTCTGTGAGTAAGAGCACCTTTGGTAGCTTAGCCTACAGCTGGGGGTTACCCGCCAGGCTCAGGTTCAGGTGCTCCCCTCACTGAGGGTCGTCTATGAGTACACAGCCACCTGAGTCCGGTCAGATGGTTGCAGGCCTCTCGTGAGGCCTCCCTGTTAGCCCGCTCCATAGGCTTTTTCGGCCTCCCTATTGCTTTGAAACACAAGTACCTGGTAGATCCTTGATTTGAGCAGGAAGACTCCCCTCGCTAGCAAGGGTTGTAAAGCGCTACACTGAGTGTTGCTCTCTGGGATAACCCATCTCTGAGATCCGGGCTAAAAAGGACTGCCAGTTTTTCAGTCCCTTAGTCTGGATGCCTTTCTGAGGCACTGACCGGAGGCTCTGTTTCGGAACAGACAGGGTTGGCCAAACCGAAGTGTCCAAAACACTTAGTAACCTCTGTTCCCTGAGAACAGGAAACGAGACGCTGCGTCGCTTGCCATGCCTCGTGGCCTGTCTGCCATACAGTCCCTTCAGACGAGAAGATGTGTTTGTGTTGGCACGGCACCCCTATATACTTCCGGGTCGCACAATGATGACGTCATGGGCTGACATTGGTCAAAGACTTTGCCGTGATTCGATAGTAGCTTCAGACACCTGTCACGCCGAGGCGTTCCCCGTAGTGTCATTCCGACGCAGCGTCTCGTTCCCTGTTCTCAGGGAACAGAGGTTACATACGTAACTAAGACGTTCTTAAGACATAGTCTAAACATAATGGCTAAGTTTATGCAACTGGCCCCAGGGTTAGGTTCACAGAGTAAGTTACCCTGGTAACTGACTCTGAGTATAAGTTACCTCTCTTTTAGAAACGGGCTTGACTTACCCTGCTTTCTCAGGTTTGACATACCTCCCTTTTTGAAACAGAACACCCAGAGTTTCCCTCATTTCAGGGTTAACATACTCAGAGTTTTCACTTAACCTCCTTTCTGAAACGGGCCCCAGGTGTCTTTGTTTATCTGGGTGTTCTTGATGTTAAGTTTCAGGTTGATGTAACTATATATTACCAAGTCAAGCAGAGAGTTTTTGGTATTTAAATACTGGCATTCAATTTTTTGTTTGTTTACATTGATGTTAAAATTATATTGTCATTTGTGACTTTATTTTTGCTAAAATACTGCTGGTCACTTTCAGAAGTTGTAGCGATGCTTTCTTTTCCAAGAAAGAATGTGAAACACATTAATGATATCATTCTCAGTTTGACTTTTTTTAAAATATATAATTTAAATAGGTTTTACACACTTAAAGCAATATCGTATCGCATATCGAATATCGCATTATTTAACAAGGATATTGCATAGCGCATTTTTCTTCAATATCGCACAGCCCTAATCATTTCTTGGCTTTAAAGGTTTAGTTCACCCAAACATGAAAATTCTGTCATTAATTACTCACACTCATGTCGTTCCAAACACGTAAGACCATCGTTCATCTTTGGAACACAAATTAAGATATTTTTGATGAAATGGCCAATAGTAAGCCAGCATTCTGGTATAGCTCTGACGTAACTCAGAAGTCCTGCACTGTATTTACTACATCTACATAATTTTTTTGCGCACAAAATGTATTCTCGACGCTTCAAAAACAAGGTTGAACCAACCGCTCTCGGATTTCATAAAAAATATATTTATTTGTGTTCGAAGGTCTTACAGGTTTTGAACTAACCCTTTAATATATCGGGCAAATTTTCTTCTGTTGTTCCTTAATAGTGACATTGTACAATTAGGAATTTGTCATGTTGTCGGAAATAGTCATATACCAGTGCCAAAATTTGTGTACATGATATAATGATTCTTATACCTTGGTCTGTTTAAATACTCAATTCTGATTAGCTGGAAGGTGTGCAGTAAAATTGTTTAAAGGGGCCATGAACTGGCTTTTTTTTTTAAAAATTATACTGTTGTCTGAGGTCAACTTATGACGTTAAGTAAACACCCACGGCTAGGGTTGGATAACAGTTTTGCATATTTAATAAGATTCAGCTCCCCTGTGAGTAGGCTACACAAGGAATTGTTTTGAAAGCCTGTGAGAAACACAAACTAAATAATTCGTCCCACAGGGCTCGCAAAATATCTTTATCAAACAAACACAATGATTTATCTCTCATCCACCCTCGATTGATTGGAATGTTATTTTTTTATTACTTGGCCCGCCCGATCGGTGGATATAAGCGTGTACCGTGCATCACACACACACACACACACACGGGCCAAGTATGTTGCAGACTGCATGATCTAAACTTCCGCGATTGTGTTTTTCCTTCAAATATCAAGTCAAGAGAGTGAATGAACATCAAGAAAGGAATGTTATTTCACTATTTAAGATAGCCCGTTTTGGTAGCCCGTCTGAAAAACACATAGCCCCGGGACGTTGGGCTTTGCGAGCCCTAGCCCATAACGTTACATGTCCGAGTCTGATCCCGATACCAACAACACCACAAATAAAGGATTATTCTGCCTTTGACAGCGTGCTAATTTTCAGTTAGACATGTGCACATAATCAATAGATATCAAACAATCTGTAACAATGCAATACTGTCACATATAAAAAAAAATGTTTTACTCACATAAGTGTGGTTAATCTCATCTTGTCTGCAAATCCAGTCTCTTGTTTACAAACGAATCCAATGAAATGAAAGAACAGACGTGCAATGTCTTACCCACGTGAGGTGGATAGTCATTCAAAATAAAGTTCACCCATGCATTCATAATATTGGAATCTGAATGAAGCTTATGTGGTATGTTTAGAAATTCTATCCGGCTTAGCACCATGTAGGCCTGTGTTGTGTTAGTGGCACGAGTTGGTGGGCGGGACTACAGAATCTTCTGTTGTTCTTCTTCTGTTGAAGCGGTGCTTTACTACACTCTGAATTCATCACCCCTTTAATGCACAGGTAGTTCCAGTCAGTTTGATTACAGTTCGAAATTAATCCGCCACTATAAACATTGGTAACCATAATAACACAGTTACGCTTGCAAACAGAGTGAGCGACATATTCTCCTGGGACCCAAGAATAGACTTTTGTCCACTGTAGTGGACATTATATTTGAGTGAATTTCTCTGACATCATACATGTCACATGTCACAGTCTGGATATCCGGTAAAGAGCACATCCGGGGCTTTGAGGGATACCAAATGTTTGGAGGTTTCACCAGGACAACAACTTCTTCTTGGTCTTTAAAAACGGCTGACATTAATGTTTAGCACTCTTATGGAAATATTTTTTTATTATTACATTTTAAGATTTAAATCTGATTAATTTTCAAATCGTTTGTTATAAATCAACATCTCAGGAAAATCTTATAGGGTTTCTAATCAAAATATGACTTTCTGTTACAAAACAGGGCATTGATTTCATAAATGACCACTGTAGTGGACACCAGGATTTAAATCATGTTTATCAGGCATTTTGGAGACATAACAAGTGAACAGGGAAAGAAATTACATATCAATATTCCTATGAAATATTAGATATTATTATGAAAATGTTGCCAATTTTTCCTCCCATTATTACACTTCTTTTTTCATTACATGTTGCACCAAGAACACATTAATATGCAAATTAGATGCAGTGAATAGATACATTGTATTGAATGGGAAAATCCAAGTATTGTAATTTTACCCACATATTTAATAAAGTAAAATGGTATATGAATGCATTTCATTATATCTTTCATAACATAGTTCAGAATCATCTTTAAATAAAGTTTGTTTAAAAAAAAAACCTGAAACCTAAAAATTGATTGGTGAATTAAAAATAAATCCCATTGTTTTTTCCTATACATGCAATTTCATGTCATTTAATTTTTTTAACAACTGAGTCCTGCTGTCAACTACAGAGTACATATCATAACATATGAATAAAATATCATTTTATCATTTGTTTCTTATGCTCTAAACAATGTAATGACATAAAAAAAATACAAAATTCAAAAAACTTTTTTTTCTGGGTCCCAGGAGGATATATTAAAAGTTTATTTAGGTAGGCTAAATGGATTATTTTTGCATATTGTTTACAGTTTTTCTCCATTGGTTTGGCTCATTTCTTGAAACTCAAAATTGTAAGATCATTTGGCCAAACAGTCTTACAGTTCACCACAACACTATAACTCACCTGCAAAAGCGAATATCTGTCCCAAAACTGTTCACTCATGCTTCAAAACTAAATTTCTTTCCCATATAAATAGTCAGTGCCACGAAAATGGCAAAGATCCTTCTCAATTGCTTTGGCTCATTTCTTGAAACAGACTGGACGTTCTCAACAAAATACCGTGGATGGTTCGGCACAACACCATGGTTCACCTGCAAAAGCTCAAACCTCTCCCAAAACAGTTCACTCATGTGTCAAAACTAAATTTCCTTCTCATTTAAACAATCAGTGCCCCCAAAATGTTTTGTCCCTTTGGCATTGTGTAAGCACTGCAAGTCAAAATGTTTAGATGTTTTGTCACTATGGCCATTGAAATATCCCTCATGTCCACCTTTCAGTCTTAGCCCTTTCCTTCATTGACAATGGTTACTGTACTGTTTTTTGTCTAGCTAACAGAATACAATTGTGTATAAAACTGAAAAAAAGAAATAGGATTTTAGGGTAAGAGTAGCCTCCAAGGTTTGACATCATACATTGCACTCATTCTGCTAAGGAAATTGTAACCATTATCATTCACACACATAAAGTAACTTACGTACATCCTCTCTACCCCTTCCCCTCTCTACCCCCTTCACCTCTCCACCCCTCTCTACCCCCTTCCCCTCTCTACCCCTCTCTAACCCCTTCCCCTCTCTTCCCCTCTCTACCCCTCTCTACCCCTCTCTACCCCACTTCCCCTCTCATCCCCCATTCCCCTCTCTTCCCCTCGAGCAGGCAGTTGCACTTTTTCATTTACTTGGCCAGGTGCCTCCATGTTCAGAAATTGTACTGATCCTGCATGGTCAAGCTCTTTACATACATGTTTGGCAGCACTCACAGTCATGGACAGCACCTGTAAACATACTGGTTGTTTATATATATATATATATATATATATATATATATATATATATATATATATATATATATATATATATACTTTATTTTAAAGGATTTTTCAAGTAAAAACACAGAACAAACAACACTGGCTCGGACTACACAAAAAAATAAAAAATAAAATTCAGTATATAAAAGTACATTAATAAAAAGCTTCACCAAACACTAGGTGCCCAGAAGGGATATGCAGTTTAAACCTTAGAGAAGTCCTTGGGGGTCGACTGAGCGGTTAACTTGTCCAAATGCCCGAGAAATGCCAAAGATGGCAAGTTCAGCATCCGGTGGAAGAGGCTTATTGTAAGCCTTGGAGTACCTGTCACATGTCTGTCCTGTCTTGTGTAGCACATGTGGTGGTTTGTTATTTTCCTGTCTCTGTTTCGTTCCCACCCCCCTTGTTATCTTGCTATTGGGTTAATTTACCCCACCTGTGTTCCCTCATTACCTGCTTCATTTGTCCCCTTCATAAGTTCCTTTGTGTTTGCAGTCCTTGTCGGTTCATTGTTCTGTCTGCGTCTCCCTTCCTTGTGATCCCCTGGTTTGTTCTGTTTTCAGTTAGGTTATGTTTTTCCCCCTCGTGGGTTTTGTTTTGTTATCATGTTTATTTGTTATCAATAAATCATCACTTTTGCATTTGAGTTCTCAACCCAGTTTTTCCGTTTGGAGTCATGACAGTACCAGTCAAAAATGCTTGACCAAAATCCAGACAATAAAGAGCAAAACCAAAAAGCATGAGTAGCTGTATCCTCTGCCACCTTACACCTGTCACACATTGGTGAAACGGTGGGGAAAATGTTATGCAATTTAGCTTTGGTGTAATGTAAGCGGTGAATAACTTTGTACTGGATCAGTTGGTGTCTGCTATTGAATGAACAAGCATGTATCGTAGCCAAGCATCTGTCCCACGTGATGTTGGAGAGCTCAACTCCTAGATCTTCCTCCCAGGCCTCTTTAAATCTTACAGTAGGGGCTGAGAGGCAACTTTCAAATAAAGAAACACATTTAGAAATAAGACGTACAGGGCCAGGAGGATTAAAAAAAAACATTGAAAAAGACATGTTTCTCCGGGAGGAGTTCAAAATTACAAATTTTTAACACGTAATGTCTGATTTGTAAATAACGAAAAAAATGTGCGTGAGGCAAATCAAATTTATCTCTTAACTGATTAAAAGATGCAAACCATCCCTCAATATAAAGATCTTTAATGGAACCCAAACCCTTCTCTTTCCAGACATGATAAGTTCTATCAGACCATGGGGGTAAAATGGACTGATTGTAACAAATTGGCGTATGAACAGAGGTATCCGGCAGGGACAGAACTTTTCTCGCTTGATTTAAAATTTGACAGAATTTTTCAAAACAAAGCTTAATTTACTCAACTCTTTGGGCTTATCCAATTTGGAGAACAGCAGTGCCATTAAGGAGGTACCAACAGCCAGGTTGGTCTCCATTTGTACCCACAAGGTTGCCTCAGGAGTCTGATTACCTGGTGTACCCTTCAGCCAGAACATTAAAGCCCTAATATTGGCTGAGAAAAAGAAGAAAAAAAATTATAATTTATATTAATAAATAAATAACAAATAATTAATTAAAAAGGAGACATTAAAATAAACAAATGGGTAAATATCAATACATAAAATATTTAAAATGAGCTAATTAAATTAAAAAATAAAATAAAAAGGAGATGTAGCGTCTGGATCAATCAGACACACACATATTATTCATTTATATAATGAATAATCCAGCAAACTCACTCTCCCAAATAAGGCCTGTGAAAGGTTCCCCAAATGAAGCTACACACTGGCAGGATGCGGTGTCTTGTTACAGGACACACACTGAGACTGGGTTTTACGACGGGAAGGAATGTCCTGAGAGGTGTGACTCTCATTTAAACTCTTGCAGAGTTAGAGGAATAAAAACCCTGTTAATCCTATATATATAGTCTATATATAACCACTTGATAAATGTGCAAACATATATATAATTTTCCAATCTCATGATTTTCCCTTTTATGTGGCGTTTGTATTCTTGTAAACTCAATTGGGTTAATGTTTCAGACTTTGCATATTATGCTTAACCAACATTATATGTGCGGCATGTTTGGTCTCTAAAAAAGCCAATCTTCGTCACCGATTTGTTAATTTACATTACATGTTGCTAACTTTGTGATGCATTAGTATTATAAGAATCTTAAAGATTCTTTCCTTAAACACCCAATGAAAGTACATATTCAAATGCCCTGCTAGAACACAAAGGGTCGTAAAATTTCCCTCCAAAGGGAAATCTTCTCATTGGCTCTTGCACCTCCAGGGGGGGTGCCATCTTCACGCTTTAAAGTCACTGATCAGCTTTTAGCGGGGGCTTTTTCTTTTTCTGAAATGCTGACGTGAAGATGATGCTAAACTAGAAGCCTCTAAGGACCCACCAAAGCTTGTGCCAGGCTGCGGCCTTGTCTTTCCATTCACCAAAGATACACTGACTACCACTGGTTCTCTCTCATCAAGACCACATCAGCAAGGATCAACTGGAGCCTCAACAAATTGCATCAGGACAGTTTAATTCAAATGGGCGAGACATGCAAGTATCAAACTTAGTCTCATTATTTGATACGTTAAGTATCCTTACCCCTTTTAAAGGAGGGCATTTTAGAACTAAACTGATGGTTTGCTCAAGGCTGTTGATCTGCTGAATTTCAGACAATGCTGTAACTTCTTGCTTTCCTGTATTCTGCTTCAGCTCTTTTTCCCTTGGTAAACTGTATGCATGTATGTGTGTGTATGTTAGAGTAGTTTAAGTGTTTAGACTAGTTAATAAAATCTTGTTCATGTTACACATAAAGTTGTCCGTGTCTCAAGCTCATAACTGGAGTCACTAATCATTTAGATCTTGGTTACTGCTCTTAGTAGTATCGTAAATTAAGAAAGACATTTCCCATGCCCCGGAAATGTACATTTCTTAGAGTTAATAAACAATTGATCCTGAGTGTTCATGGGACAAATAGGTTCATTGATTGTAAAATTAATTTACGACAGTAAATTAATTATATTAACTAATCCAAATATTCATAATAAATTATAACCAGTTATTATTTATTATTAATATTTCATATAGAGCTAATTTGCTACAGAGATACAGCATTATTATAATTTTTTTCCAAAATAAATAAATAAATAAATAAAAGCTGAAAGTACTGCCTGAAATTAAGCATTCATAAAACCTATAAGAGAACAAACCTTATAACAGATTGGGCACGCGACCCAATCGTAATTGTAGTTCCCTTTCGTTCAGTCACTACGACGTACGTTAGTGACTAACGAATGGGAGTTTCGCTTAGAAGCCAATTACCTTTGAGAATTTAACAGTGCCCAATGGCAGTGCCAATGCCATGGGCATGCAGAATTTGCATGCGTAACTCCGCCCCACCTCGTGGGTATATAAGGAAGTACGCTGGCAACATCGCATTATTTTTCTGTTTTGGAGCCAAGAACATCTCTTCACTCCTACAAGCCTGAATTCTGAAGTCCTCTCTTCAGTCTGCCAGTCATGCCTGCCTGCTGATCTGTGCAGTGATCTGCAACAGCTGTGTGTGTTTTTCCTGGGCGCTTCGGCACTCTGCAGAGCTTTCCTCTCACAAAAAGAGCTTGCGCGTGGCACGTCTTTTTCAAGTTCGCCCGTGTACTTCCGGGTACGATCGATCTCCGTTGCTGTCTATGGGCACATTCACTGCTCGACGTGTTTGGGCTTCAGCACGTTCGGGCAGTGATTGTGGATGTGTCATGTTCCCACTGCGGGAACGTGACCATCACGATGTCGCGGTCGAGACTCAGTGATCTCCGTGAGGAGAGAGAGTCCCCTCTGCCACACCCCAATCTACCGTCTCTGAAGGAGGTGGTACTTTGGCTGGTGGCCAGGGTGACCCCAATGCCTTTCGCTCATGAGATGCATGAGGAGATCACGCAGTCCTGGAAGTCCCCGTGCTTCCCGTGACCTTTCGGTGGCCTCCTCCTCCTTCTCTGCCCTCGATGGGGCCGCGGCCAAGGGTACACTGGGGTCCCCCCACTGTTGAACACTCTGTTGCGCACCCCCCAGCCTGTGGGCTCGTCTACTTCGGTGGCGTGGTCCTGCAGAGCTACGGGGCAGGCCGCCGCCCCTTTGCACATGCACGAGGGTGGAGCCGACCCAGGGCTCTTCAATGAGTTGCGCGCCGCCACTGGTCCCGCCCCCCGGGCGGTGAAGGTGGCCACACGCTCCCTGGGTCGGGCGATGTCCACTGCTGTGGTCCGGGAGAAACACCTGGCCTTACCTGGTGATGTGGAGGACGTTGAGCGGTCCCGCCTCCTCAACTCGCCCATATCGGGCCTGGAAATGCCCGATCGGGTCCGTGCTATCGTTCCTCCAGGAGGGGTTGGAGCGAAGGCTGTCTCCCTCCACCCTTAAAGTGTACGTGGCTGCAATGTCTGCCCACCACGATCTCTTGGGGGGACAAAAAGGTAAGTACAGCACCGAGCCTTTGCGGTCGGTTGATATTAAGTTCCTGTCGATGAAGACGGCTCTGCTGACCGCATTGGCCTCTCTTAAGAGGGTAGGGGACCTGCAGGCATTTTCGGTTGACGAAGCGTGCCTGGAATTCGGAGCCGGCTAACTCTCACATGATCCTGAGACCCCGGCCCGGATGTGTGCCCAAGGTTCCCACCACTCCGTTCCAAGCCAGGTGGTGAACCTGCAAGCACTGCCTTGGAGGAGGCAGACCCAGCCTTGGCATTGCTCTGTCCAGTATGCGCTCTCCGTGCTTACGTAGACAGGACGCAGTGTTCAGGACCTCGACCAGCTCTTTGTCTGTTATGGTGGAGAGCGGAAGGGAAGAGCTCTCTCAAAGCAGAGGTTGTCTCACTGGATAGTGGACACCATTGTTTTGGCTTACCAGCAGCAAGGTAGACCATGTCCCCTTGGGGTTCGGGCCCACTCCACCCGGAGTGTGGCCTCCTCTTGGGCTTTAGCGCATGGCGCCTCGCTAACAGACATCTGCAGAGCTGCAGGCTGGGCGACACCTAAGACATTCGCCAGATTCTACAATCTCCGAGTGGAGCCAGTGTCCGACTATGTACTCGCCCCTACGGGTGGCCGGTAATGGACCAGGCTCAGGTGTCTTCGCTTGCTCGCCATTCCACTCCACGGACTGGATACGTGCGATATTCTCCTCAGGTGAGCTCCCCGAGAGCCCTGAGTTCCTCCAGCACTGCTGACGCTGACATCAGTTCAGTCTGCCCTTTCGAGCCCAGACCCTCATGTCCGGCCAGGTGCCCCGTGTGCATGGTTCCCCTCCGGCGACCCCCACACGAGTATTTCCACCGTAAGCGTCCGCAGTGAGCAGGTGTCTTTCCCTTGGCAAGTCCCTGCCACCCCTAGGGTTAAAAATCCACCCTCTGGCTGGTACCCTAGAGTTCTTCCATATGCAGCCCTTAGCGGGTCATATGTGTATTCTCTAAGTCCTCCCCACGGGTAGGCATTTTGGCATATCCTCACTGGAATATGCTTCCCAGTGTACCTTGGTATTCCTGTGATAAGTGGGAGTCCTTCGTCCGTACTTGTCTTACGACAGGGTACTCACACTTACGCAGGGCACTGGAAGACAGCTGAGTGGCGTTGTTAAATTGGAACCCCCATTCGTTAGTCACTAACGTACGTCGTAGTGACGTCGTAGTGACGAAAGGGAACGTTTATGGTTACGTATGTAACCCTCGTTCCCTGAGGAGGGAACGGAGACGTACGTTCCTTTGCCACATCAGCTGTGCTGCTGGAACGCGGAGTTCAGTCTTGGCTCCTGCAGCAGTAACATAATGCGATGTTGCCAGCGTACTTCCTTATATACCCACGAGGTGGGGCGTATATATTCCTTATATACCCACGAGTTGGCATTGGCACTGCCATTGGGCACTGTTAAATTCTCGAAAGTAATTGGCTTCTAAGCGAAACTCCCATTCCTTAGTCACTAACGTACGTCTCCGTTCCCTCCTCAGGGAACGAGGGTTACATACGTAACCATAGACGTTCCAGTGCATTGTGCGCTCACAGTGACTCATCCGCTGTGGGAACGTCTCTACTAGCTGTCAGTCTCAAGTACAAACGCAAAAGCACAAGGAAATTGCAATCGACCATACTCGAGTCTACTCTCCGGAATTCTCACCACATTTTTCCATGAATCGCGCTGCCTTCTCCGCATCATCAAAGACTGTTGGCGGCCTCTCTCCATGCTGATGAATCTGCAGCCTAGCCGGGTTCCGCAATGTAAAGTTAATTCCTTTTTTGCGCAGGGCTTGCATTACGTCCCGAAAGGCGTTCCGTTGCGACATCACCTCGGCGGTATAATCGGGAAAGATCAGCACTCTTTAACTCCTTGTATTCTAATGGTTGCATTCTCCCGCGACGCAGAATCAGCTCTTTCACTTGGAAATGATGGATGCGCGCCAAGATGGTACGCGGCTTCTCACCAGCTGCAGGCTTAGGCTGGAGAGAACTATGTGCTCGATCCACTTTAACCGGGTGAGCGAAATGCTCTTCCCTGAGCAGTCGAGGAATCAGCCTGGAGACAAATTCGGTGGGTTCACCATCCTCTTCGTCCTCTTGTATCCCCACAATCTTGATATTGTGCCTTCGAGACCGAGCCTCAAGGTCTAGAACTTTAGCGCGGAGCTGATTGTTTTGCTTAGACAGCTCTGAATACTTGGTTTCCAGCACGGTTTCCAGACTTGGTCATCTGCGTTCTTAACTTTAGAGGTACTCGGCTTCGGCATTTTCGAGTCACAACACAAGTTTACTTGAGAGAAATATGTAGGCACACTATAATAGCTCAAAACAAAATAAAACATGGCAAAATAATAACTTCATCGAGGCCTCAGAGAGGAGCCCTGAACAAACGCATCTATACCTCAAACATGCGCACTAGCGCCCCCCAACATACTGTTTGATTGGTCATCTGAGATGTGTGAAAGTCCTCCTTCGTTAGTCTGGTTCTAGTTTCACCTGACTGTCAATTGCTGTAATAAATGTATCAAATGTTCCAAGGGATTCATATATTATATTCATGGTAATATGTTATTGACTAATTTTGACAATTGAACAACATATTGTGCGTGTGATGACTTATACAATGAAATGACGCTGACACGATTTGGAACGAACAACCATTAGACTGAGCATCAACAATCAGTTTAGATCAACAAGATCTTTTCACTTGGAAATTGTGCTAAATGTAGGCTACCTGTACTTAATCATTTGCAAAGATGTACAGAGACATTGAGACATGTACTTAGACATTTGCAATTTGATGAAATTAATGAGAAATGCTATTCTGTTGTGAACAATTGCAGAGTGGTTTGGAGGTTTGTCCATGTTGTTTTGAGAATGTCATTTCTGTTTCAAGAAATGAGCCAAACCAATGGAGAAAAACTGTAATTTGTACAGTGAATATGGCAATTTTGAGAAATGGGCCCAGGCACAAGAGAAAATAGAAGACGTTGAATGACAAAAAGCGGCACAAAGAATTAACACCGGCAGAGCTAGATAAGACAGAAGATGACAAAGATGAGGTCAATACGAAAAAGACAACTAAATGGGCAGTTAACACTTCCAGTGACATTTGCACCAAAGACAGAACAATTGTGATGTCAAGACCTACTCTTCTCTTTTAAATGAGACATTGCGGGAGTTTTATGCCTCTGTTCAGTCTACCGCTGAACCCGAATACAGTGTTGCAAGTTTGGCAATAGCAGGTATTAACCGTCACATTACAAAATACAACATCATAAGTGATAAAGACTTCAAGTCAAGCAATGGAAACGTCGGCAGATCATGTCAGTGGCAGGCCACCGATGCAAGGCGAGTTTGCGGTCATATTGGGCCCCATCTTTGTCAGAGAGGAGGGCATGGAGTGACATACTGACATCTAGAACCTCAACAAACAAAGCAAAACATAATTTCACCTCCAAGTCTAAACCTGAAATAACCCTACCCTTTTCCATGTCTAATATCACAATAAATGGAAATGTTGAGTTTAACATCAATTAGTATAATGATGAGCAAAACAATCCCCAAACAAAATTTCCAACTGTTTCATTTTTTTTGGTTTGTTTTTATTTAATTTAATGCATTTCAATAAGTAATGTGTCTTTATATTTATAGTAGCCTAAACTGTGGTTAGAGAAGCCGGTTTTATTTCACACTCTACGTAATTCATTTAAACAAATGATATGATTAGTTCAAATAAAGATTACCTTGTCACTCTCAGTGTTGCCTGTCATTCATAAATAATTGTAATTATTCCACTAAAGAATCATTAAGTTAGCCTATGTTAGCTATATGCTTAAGAATACTTTCTCTTTCAGTTCTCTGTCCCTCTCTTGTAATAATGAATTCAAATAAATGTGATAATTTGTTCAAATAAAAACAATCCGATTGCTCTACTTTATTTAAAGCGGACGGAGGGCTAGAACTAACGAGCCGTAACTTAAGAAAATAACCGTCATTTTAACCCATCTGTAAAAAAAAATGACACTGTAAACATCAGTTACAGCTTTAACGTGTTTTTAACTTGGCAAATAACCAAGGTATAAGTGGGATAATCCACGGCTAGCCATGCATTAAATTATTTTAATGCACAACCTAGAGGCCTCCGCTTCGCGTCAGGGGTGGTTCTTCGCCTCTACGTTGTGCATTAAAATCCTTTAATGCATGGCTAGCTGTGGATTATCCCTTACATGACCTGTAGAGAGCTGATTGACACACACCCACAGTAACAAGATCTACTGCTCTGAAGTGTCAGTATTTACACTGAGAACATCCTGAGGAATATTTATTATTGATCTGAGGTTTTAACAGTCACAAATTCACAATACAGCAACACAATTGCTTGAAATCAAATAAGGCATTTAAAAGTATGCATTGTCTCAGAGCAGTCAAGGAAAGCCAATGTTCTGTCTCAGAGGAGTTCATCCTCAATTCAGCATGACATATCCACAACAGTTCTGCAAGATTTATTCTCCATTGTGGTCATGGTTTAGTGTAACTTTTTATGAAATCCTTCATCAAATACATGACACAAAGGGCCTTGAAGTGCACAGTGAGCTCATGAATACAGAACTGAAGCAGCTCCAGAAAACACACAAACTGGACAAGTACTTCAGGGAACCTCTTTAAGTTACTAACATTATTTTATTGAGTTCTGTTGACATAATAACGTTGATCATTACATTAACTTAATAAACAAATTAAGGAACAAATTAAATTGTCTTGATAACTTTGGAAATCGGATAGTGAATTTCTAGTCTGCATAGGTCTAAGTTTTTGACATTAAATTAAAAAAATTACTCTTAAAAGCTGCTGTTATTGTGTGAGTAGGTGTTTTCTTGTTGAATGTGTCAAAAGCTTCAACTGAGTGCTTGTGCTTTTCAATGTAACTGAAATGTGAAATGTGTTTTTGAAAGAAATTAGTTTGGGAGGAACACGTTCAAATGATCTATCCAATCATCATGTCATTCCAACCAGCTGTCAGCAATCAGTAATCAACCTGTCTACCCAATCAGCACAAGTGGAGGTTCATATAAATACCCAGTCAACTCGCCAATGTTGCTGCTGGTCCGTGAAAAGGCTGACCTGAAGCTCGACGATAGGTTGGGATCGAGTGTTGTGAGAAGCGTGGATCGGATCTAAACGGTGGTGGGGCATAAACTGATTTGTGACTGGACTAAGGATGGCAGGTAGTAGTGATGGTGAGGGTGGGCATGAGGATATGGATTTAAATGACTGGACAGAAGTACGGAGAAATAAACGAGTTAGGAATAATAGTAGTATAGGAGGGAGTAGTTCAGATGGGGGAGAGGAAGGTAGGGTGGTGAGGAGAAGGCAAGTTGAAGAGAAGGGGTTTAAAATAATTCTGAGGTTTAAGGAAGGACATGATATAAGGAAAGTTAGTCCGGTGGCATTGACACAGGGTTTAAAGGAGAAAATTGGTGAAATTTCAATGGCGAAAGTGTTGGGAGATGGTGGGCTGTTAATAAAATGTAAAGATGAGAAACAGAGAGAAAAGGCGATGAAGATGGCTAAAGTGTGCGGTAAATCGGTGGAGGAAGCCAAGAAGACAGGTGATGGACCCTTTACGAAAGGGGTTATTTATGGTATTCCAGTTGAAGAAAAGTTGGAGGATTTGAAGCTAAGCATAAAAGGTGGGAAAGTTATTAACATTAAAAGACTTCAAGCGAGAAAGGGAGGAGAAAGGGTTGATAGCTTGTCAGTGCTGCTGGTGTTCCAAGAAAGAGTGTTGCCAGAAAAAGTGAGAGTGGGATTTTTAAGTTACAATGTAAGAGCATATGTTCCTCCTCCTTTGAGATGTTATAAATGCCAAAAATATGGACATATTGCGGCTGGATGTAAAGGAAAACAGAAGTGTGGAAGGTGTGGAGGGGAACATGAGTATGGGAAATGTGAGGATGGGGCAGAGATTAAATGTGCTAATTGTGGAGGTGCACATAGTGTGGCCTATGGTGGATGTGAAGTGAGGAAGAAGGCAGTAGAAGTACAACAGCTGAGAGCTAACAAGGACATATCATATGTAGAAGCAGTTAAGTTGGTTCAGAGGGAGAGTAGAGTGGAGAAGAAAGTAAAAGAAATAGAAAAAGAACATTCAAGTGAGCAGCTTGTAACAAAAAGTCAGAGGGAAGATGGTATTATGTTACGAGTTAAAAAGGAAGATTTTGTGTATTTCATGGCTGAAGTAATTAACTGTACGTTCCAAGCAAAGGGGAGATCTGAGAAGATTGAAATAATAGTAAAAAGTGCAGCAAGATATTTAAATATTCAAGGCTTGACTGGGATAGGGGTTCAAGAAGAGCTTAAAAAACAGGAACAGTTAAGCAAGGAATCATGGTCACAAGATTAATTTTATTGTTAATTTTAATGTTAGTTCTTCAGTGGAATGCAAGGAGTCTACTGTCGAATGGGCAAGAATTTAAAGGATTTCTTGAGGCATTAGAATACAAACCTGACATAATATGTGTTGAAGAGACATGGCTTAAACCTAATTTAGATTTTGTGATACAGGGATATGTGTCTATAAGAAGGGATAGAGAAGGAGGTAATGGGGGTGGATGTGCTACTTTTATCAAGCAAGGGGTTTCATATAGAGTCATAGAAAAAGGGAAAGAGTTGGAGTATGTAGTTGTTGAAGTGTGGGTAGGGGATGGTAGGTTGGTTATTGTGAACTTCTATAATCCATGTCAGAGGTTGGAATTGGAAAAATTGGAGCATATAAAGGGACTAGATAGTAAAAGAATAATTTGGTGTGGTGATTTTAATGCTCACAGTACTCTTTGGGGAGGGGAAAGGACGGATAGGAATGGTTTGATAGTGGAGGATTTGATGGATACATTAGGACTGGTGTGTTTAAATGATGAGAGTTTTACAAGGGTTAATTGTAGTACAGGGAGTGAGTCATGTTTAGACTTGACATTAGTGTAACAGTCCTTGGCAGGTATTTGTTTGTGGGAGGTTATAAAACAATCAACTGTAGGAAGTGATCATTACCCCATTTTATGTAGAGTAGGTAATGAAAGTAAGGTGGTATTAGAAGAGGCATCAGAAAGGTGGATATTTGGTAAAGCAGAGTGGGATAATTTTAAAGAAATAAGTGAAACAAGTTTTAAAAATATAAATAAAAAGCAGGATATAGAAATATTTAATGAAAATGTGAGGGAGGCAATAATTGGGGCTGCTAATCAGACAATTTTAAGAAAAGATGTTATGAAAAGGCGGAAGTTAGTTCCGTGGTGGAACGATGAGTGTAGTAAAGTAATAAGGAAACGCAATAAGGCTTTTAAGGTATTAAAAAATACCCATAATGTCCAACATTTTATAGAATACAAAAGAATGCAAGCAGTGGTTAGAAAGACTATTAAAGAAAATAAAAGGAAGTATTGGAGAACATTTTGTGATTCAATAGAGAGAAGCACACCAATTGAGAAAGTCTGGACAATGATAAAGAAAATGAGTGGAGTAAGACGGGAGTGGGGGTACCCAGTATTGGAAAATGGGGGGGTGGTGGCTAGTAAAGATATAGAGAAAGCAGATATGTTAGTTAAAGCATTGGTTGAGGTGCATAGTTCTAGTAATATGTCAGAAGAGGGGATAATAGGAAGGGAAAAAACTAGTAAAGATAATAAAGAATTGCTGGAAAGAGAAGAAGAGAGGGATAATGCTATTAATTCTCATTTTACATTAGAGGAATTGAAACGGTCCATCTTTAAATCAGGATTAACTGCTCCAGGAAAAGATCAGATCTGCTATATCATGTTGAAACATTTGTCAGATGTAGGGTTAGAGGTCATTTTACATTTATATAATACGATTTGGAAGGAAGGGAAATTACCAGGATGTTGGAAACAAGCAGTTATAATACCCATCAGGAAACCAGGGAAAGATCCAACGAATCCATCTAACTATAGACCAATAGCATTGACTTCTCATATGTGTAAAATAATGGAACGTATGATCACAGACAGATTAACATATTATTTGGAAGCAAGGAATATAAGATCAATATTTCAAAGTGGATTTAGAAAAGGTAGGGGAACAATGGATCCGATAGTATGTCTAGAATCAGAGGTGAGGAAGGCACAAGTGAATAAAGAGGTAGTGGTAGCAGTGTTTTTTGATGTGGAAAAAGCGTATGATTTATTATGGAAAGAGGGATTATTGATTAAAATGAAAAGATTAGGAATATCAGGAAACATTTTTAGATGGGTGAAGGAATTTTTATATGAACGCTCAATAGAGGTGAGAGTGGGAAAAACCTTGTCAGCAAGCTTTTTGGTGGATAATGGAACGCCACAAGGAAGTGTTATAAGTCCATTATTGTTTTCAATAATGATAGATGATGTGTATAATAATATTGGGCAAGGTATAGGGAGATCTCTGTTTGCAGATGATGGGGCACTGTGGAAAAGAGGTAGGAATGTTGAATATGTTGTGAAACAGATGCAGGAAACAATTAAAAGAGTGGAGCAATGGTCCTGGGAATGGGGATTTAAATTTTCGGTGGAAAAAACAAAAACACTTTTCTTTACAAGGAAGAAAATTGGAGTAGAGGTCCAACTGTATTTATATGGCAAGAAGCTGGAAAGGATAGAATCATTCAAATTTTTAGGTGTGTGGTTTGATGCTAGGCTCACATGGAATGTACATATTAACAATATTGTAAATAAGTGTACAAAGGTATTGAATGTTATGAGATGTTTAGTGGGAACAGAGTGGGGAGCCGATAGATCTGCTTTGAAAATAAGATCTGTTCTGGATTATGGATGTGTGGTGTATGGGTCAGCAACTAAAACATTGTTGAAAAAATTGGATGTAATTCAAGCACAAGCATTAAGGATATGTAGCGGGGCTTTTAAAACAACATCTGTGGCTGCATTACAGGTTGAAATGGGGGAAATGCCATTGGAGTTAAGGAGACAGCAAATCATGACAACATACTGGGTTAATTTACAAGGACATAATAACCATCCTGCAATAAGTGCAATTGAGCCGTGCTGGGAACATGAAAAAAGGCAAACAAAGAGCTTTGGTTGGGTTGTTAGAAAGAAGGCAGGTGAAATGGGTATACTAGATAGGAGTTACTCTCCAACTGTAGTTCTGCCAGCTATACCACCTTGGTTATTGCCACAGCCAGAGATAGATCTAAGCCTCCTTGAATTGATGAGAGATGTAAATGAGGGAAATTATAAAAACATTTTTAATGCATACATCAGAAGAAATTACTATGGGTATTTACAAATCTATACAGATGGTTCTAAAGACCCTACGACAGGTAGAACAGCAGCAGCAGTAATAATCCCTGATTTTAATGTGGTATGTGGAAAGAGACTCACAAATTATATATCTGTCTTTGCATGTGAAATGATTGCCATTGTTATTGCATTGCAATGGGTAGAGGAGGTCAGGCCAGAGAGAGTGGTCATTGCATCAGATTCATGTGCAGTATTAATGAGTTTAACATTTTGCAACTCCAGAAGTAGAGAGGATTTATTGTATGAAATACTACAATCATTATTTAGAATTCGACAAATGCACTTGTATGTTAGTTTTGTGTGGGTCCCTGCACATGTGGGGGTTGATGGGAATGAAAAGGCAGATAAAGTAGCAAAATGTGCATTAAAGAATGGGGATAAAAACATAAATGTAAATATTAGTAAGTCAGAAGCTAAAGTGCTGATTAAAGGACAAATAAAAAGCATGTGGCAAAATCAATGGAACAAAGAAAGTAAAGGAAGATATCTGTTCAAAAATAATCCTTTAGTTGGGAGTACAGGGTATGGAGGACGAAATAGAAAAGAGGAGAGGGTTATTACAAGAATAAGGAATGGGCATACTGGGCTAAACAGTTCTCTATACGTGATTGGAAAACATATTGATGGGAAGTGTGAATATTGTGGTGAGCAAGAAACAGTAGATCATGTTTTATTACATTGTCTGAAGTATGAACCAGAGAGAGAAGTTTTAAAGCATGCATTAAGAGAAAATGGAGAGGAAAATATCAGTAATATTCTTAAATCATCTGCAGGTGACAATGGTTGGAAACTTCTTCTAGAGTATTTAGGATCAACAAGATTAATGAATAGAATTTGAGCTATAATTTTATTTATATTTATATAGGTTTGTTTATTTGTTATTATTTTATTTATCAGTTTTTGTTTGTTTGTTTTTAATCTAATTTAAAATCATTCTCTTTGTCTTTATAATTTGGGTGTTTATATAGATCTTTAGTCCATACTCCAGATCAGTGGGTGGCGGTAATGCACCTGAAAGTTGTTTGCCAACTGCCAATAAAAATTAAGGAAGAAGAAGAATGTTGCTGCTCAAGAAACATTTCCTATTATCAATGTCGAAAACAATTGTACTGCTTAATATTTTTGTTGTAACATGATACATTTTCTAAAATTCTTTAATGAATACAACGTTCAAAGGAGCAGCATTTATTTGAAATATAAATCTTTTGTAACTTTATAAATGTCTTTAAAGTCTTACTTTCATATTCATACTGACCCCAAACTTTTGAATGGCAGTGTACACCGATCATGCATAACATTATGATGATATTGTGTTGGTCCCCCTTTTGCTGCCAAAACAGCCCAGACCCGTCGAGGCATTGAAGAAAAAAGCTCGGGAAGCGAGCGGCGCGTGAAGCAGAACGGGAGAGCGCGCACATGTAAGTGTAAGTGTTTGAACATATTCTGCAGTTCTGTTGCACGGCTTAAAGTAGTACTTGCTAGAACAGTGTTGATTCTCCTACTGCTATTGTATTTTATTCTGTCTGTCAGTAAGTTATCCTGTCATAGTAAATTGCATTTGAATAATATTTGACTTTGTTATTACTGAACGAGCGTTTTGCATTTGCACTTAAGTAAGTTGCCCTATTCAGGCAGATATTGGTATTGATTTGAAGCCATTCACGGGCTATCTTATCTGCGCGTTTAAGTATAATTATCAGAGCCTGCTGAGCTCCCACTCAAGCAGTGAATAGTATCTATTTAACAAGCGTTCCATAGCTGGCGCGGAAGCCCGGAAGCGTTCAGCCTGCATTTTCAGCCTCCGCTTGTGAAGACCGACGCGGGTAAAGACATCTGTATTCGACTCTTCCTCTGCGCGACTCCTCCGATGCAAGGACTCCGGTAAGACACCGACTTATCTCAATTCTTGTCCTCTTTCACCTTCCTTTCCTTTCTCTAACCATGTGTGTCCAGTCCATTCCCGTTATCTCTCAACCATGCCCCACTATTACACGTAGGCCTTTATGGCGCCGTAACACTGCTAATCTACGTCCTGTTCCCTCCTCCTCTAATGCCCCTCCCTCTTTTTCTGTGGGGCTATGGAATTGTCAGTCAGCTGTCAGTAAAGCTGACTTCATTCCAGCCTTTGCCACTCAATCCGCTCAAAATCTTGGCCTTGACTGAGACTTGGGTCCGCCCAGAAGACCCTCGCCAGACTGGGAGGGGTGGAGGTACGGGTCTTCTCATTTCTAACAACTGGAACTACTCAACCCATATATCTCTTTGCAATAACAACTCATTTGAATACCACGCTATTACACTTTCAACTCCCTTTAAAATCCATATTTTAGTCATTTACCACCCCCTTGGTCCATTGACCACCTTTGTTGATGAGCTAGATGTTCTGCTGTCCTCATTCCCAGAGGATGGCAGCCCACTCATAGTCCTTGGCGACTTCAACATTCACCTGGACAAATCTTATGCTTCAGATTTCCACTCCCTCCTAGCATCATTTGATCTCAAATGCCTCATAACTTCACATACCCACAAATCTGGTCACCATCTGGACCTCATATACACATAAGCAACTGCTCCACAGACAACATTTTGGTCAAACCTCTACACATCCCAGATCATTTCTTCATCATATTCAATCTTCAACTCACTACTCGTGCACCACCAGTTACTTTCAGGCGAAACCTGTGCTCACATTCTCCTTCTCATCTCTCCTCTGCCCTGTCATCCTCCCTTCCCTCATCCACACAATTCTCCTCTATTGATGTTAACACTGCAACTGACACTTTATGCTCCACTTTAACTTCTTGTCTAGATAGTATTTGCCCTCTTTCTTTTAGGCCAGCACAAGCTACTCCCTCAAACCCTTGGTTATCTGATGTTGTTCGTGAACACTGGACGATACTCAGGACAGCAGAGAGAAAATGGCATAAATCTAACCACCCATCTGATCAAGGTAAGTATCAGTCCCTGCTCTCATCCTTCTCGTATGAAGTACATGCATCTAAATCTTCTTATTTCCAAAACAAGATCAACAGCACCTCAAACTCACGCATACTTTTCAGTAACTCTCTCCTATGTCCTCCCCCACCACCTCCCTATCTCCAGACGATTTTGCCCAATTCTTCACAAACAACAACAATCAGCAGTCAGTTCTCACCCACGCGCACTGTGGATTTTAGATCAGCCACATCCACAACCAAACATCCTCTCTTCATTTTCTACACTCACTGAGAAAGAAGTATCTAAACTTCTCCTCTCCAGCCATCCTACCACCTGTCCTTTCGATCTCATTCCCTCACACCTCCTTCAAGCCATCTCTCCTAAACTCCTACCAGCACTCACACACATCATCAACACATCTCTCTGCACCGGCATTTTCCCTACCACATTGAAGCAGGCTCGGGTCACTCCACTGCTTAAGAAACCCACATTAAACTCATCACTCATAGATAACTACAGACCTGTTTCTCTCCTACCATTCATAGCGAAAACTCTTGAACAAGTTGTTTTCAACCAGGTTTTCCCCTTCCTCTCAAAGAATAATCAGCTGGACATCAACCAAATCAGTCCTCGTCCTGCTCGATCTATCTGCGGCCTTTGACATGGTCAATCATCAGATTCTTCTGTCCACCCTCTCATCACTGGGCATCACAGGGACTCCACTCCTTTGGTTTGAATCTTATCTCACAGGTAGGTCTTTCAAAGTTGCCTGGAGAGGAGAGGAATCCGAAGCACATCAACTGACCACGGGGGTTCCTCAGGGCTCAGTGCTTGGTCCTCTCCTCTTCTCCATCTACACTACTTCATTGGGACCCATCATTCAGGCACATGGCTTCTCATACCACTGCTATGCTGATGACACTCAACTCTACCTTTCATTTCAACCAGACGACCCCATAGTAGCTGCACAAATCTCCAGTTGTCTGGCTGACATCTCTGCATGGATTAAGAAAACATCACCTGCAGCTCAACCATGGCAAAGACTGAGTTTCTCATCTTCCCCGCCACTCCTGCTACACAACATGACTTCACCATCCAGTTAGGTACATCCTTGATTTCCCCATCAAAGTCGGTCAGAAATCTTGGAGTAACATTTGATGATCAGTTGTCCTTCAGAGAACACATTTCTAAGACAGCTCGCTCGTGCTTTGTGTACAGGCCCTGGTTATGTCTAAACTTGACTACTGCAATGCGCTTCAGGCTGTACTCCCCTCTTGTGCGATCCAAACACTTCGAATGATCCAGAATGCAGTAGCACTTCTTGTCTTCAACGAGCCCAAAAGGACCCACGTCACACCTCTCTTCATCTCTATGCACTGGCCACCACTCGCTGCTCGCATTAAGTTTAAAGCGCTGACGCTTGCCTACAGAGCCACCACGCGCTCAGCTTCTGCATACTTTGACTCGATTCTACAAATCCACACCCTCACCAGAAGCCTTCGCTCAGCTAAGGAGCGACGGCTTGTGGTACCATCACAGAGAGTCAAAAAATCCCTTTCCAGAACATTTTCATTCAACGTTCCCAGCTGGTGGAACGATCTTCCCAACGCCATCCGAAACGCAGAATCATTGACAATATTCAAAAGTCAACTAAAAACTCAGCTCTTCCGTGACCACTTAACCACATAAAAAAATAAAAATAAAATAAAACTTTCCTTTCCTCATTCTCCCCCTTTTTTCCCTCCCTACTCTAGCCTGTGCTACACAGAGCAATATACACGGTCTCAGTATTTCAGGCACTTGTTGCGCTTACTCAACTCTTCATGACCAATTGCTTCGTGTACCCCCAAGTTGTAAGTTGCTTTGGATAAAAGCATCTGCTAAATGACCCCTTAAGATGTGCTGTGGTATCTGTAGGAAGCAGATCCTTTAAGTCCTATAAGTTGCGAGATGGGGCCTCCATGGATCGGACTTGTTTGTTCAGCACATCCCACTGATGCAAGATTTGGGAAATTTAGAAGCCAAGTCAACACCTCAAACTTGTTGTTGAGCTCCTCAAACCATTCCTGAACCATTTTTGCTTTGTGGCAGGGCGCATTATCCTGCTGAAAGAGGCCACAGCCACCAGGGAATACCATTTCCATGAAAGGGTGTACATGGTCTGCAACAATGTTTAGGTAGGTGGTACGTGTCAGTAACATCCACATAGATGGGAGGTCCCAAGGTTTCTCAGCAGAACATTGCCCAAAGCATCACACTGCCTCCGCCGGCTTGCCTTCTTCCCATAATGTATCCTGGTGCCATGTGTTCCCCAGGTAAGCAACGCCACGGCCATCCATGTGATGTAAAAGAAAACGTGATTCATCAGACCAGGCCACCATCTTCCATTGCTCAGGTCCAGTTCTGATGCTCATGTGCCCATGTTGGCATTTTTGGGGATAGACAAAGGTCAGCATGGGCACCCTGACTGGTCTGCGGCTATGCTGCCCCATACGCAACAAACTGCGATGCACTGTGTATTCTGACACCTTTCTATCAGAACCAGTATTAACTTCTTGAACAATCTGAGCTACAGTCACTCATCTGTTTGATTGGACAACATGGGCCTTTTACTCTCCACATGCATCAATGAGCCTTCGCCACCCATGACCCTGTCAACGGTTCACCACTGTTCCTTCCTTGGTCCCCTTTGAATTTTGTGAATATTTCCTTTTTAGGGTTTTGACAAATAGATTTGTTTTGATAAGGCAAATTTGGTTACAGCTTTTGTATCTTTACACTAAAATATGAAATAGAGTCTTACATTTCTGAAGTTTTCATATTTAAAGTTTACTTGAAATTGAAGACTCGTCTTCCTAATTTTCCAAAGGAAACTTCCTTTTTTTTTATCCAGTTGAGTTGAGTTTCACTTTTGAGTTTCCAAAAGTCTTTTTTTGGATCTCAAAAGAATTGAAAAGATGCACAAAACCCCCATATTATTGTAATGTAGTGTGTTGGCTCTGTTTCATGTTCTTATCTTGTTTTCCTTTCAGTCATGTTTCCTGGTAGTGATGTTCCCATACAACACCATGACTATGGGATATCGCGCTCTAGCGCCATTTGCTGAAGACACCTTTATTCATGCCTGAAAGGCCAATGATGCATGATGACGTGGGCGGGGTCACGTGCCCACAGCATATAAATGCAGTTGTATGCGTCATTCCCTTTGTTCTTCAGCTCTTCACCGTGCTGTTAGAACACCATCACACCACATTTTTCCAAGGAGAAAAGCCCACGGTGGTGATTCTTGTCTAAATTAAAGGAACACGCCAACTTTTTTGGACTTTAGCTTACTCACCGTATCCCCCAGAGTTGGATAAGTCCATACATACCATTCTCATCTCTGTGCGTGCCATAACTCTGTCTGACACACTTACTGCTAGCCTAGCTTAGCACAAAGACTGGAGGTAAATGGCTCCAGCCTACTGCTCAATAAGCGACAAAATAACACCAACATTTTCCTATTTACATGTTGTGATGTGTATAGTTACATCGTGTACTAAGACCGACGGAAAATGAAAAGTTGTGATTTTCTAGACTGATATGGCTAGGAACTATTCTCTCATTCCTGCGTAATGATCAAGGAACTTTGAGCCGTACCATGAGTGCAGCGGTGCAATGATATTACGCAGCACCTGATAATAGTCCCCAGCGCTCTCTGTGCAAGCAGATTGTCACGTTGTGTAGTGGACCCTGTCCGAATGATGGCCAGACTTTACTGATGTTTCATGGAGTTTATTAAAACCGTTTGATCTCCAAAAAAATAAATTATTGAGCAGTAGGCTAGCTGGAGCCATTTACCTCCAGTCTTTGTGCTAAGCTAGGCTAGTGGTGAGTGTGTCAGACAGAGTTATGGCACGCACAGAGATGAGAATGGTATGTATGGACTTATCCAACTCTGGGGGATATGGGGAATAAGTCAGAAAAAGTAGGCGTGTACCTTTAAGGCAGAAAGAGAAAGCTTTTTTTTTTAGCAACAAGTTTAGCTTTGCTAACGAAAGGCTAATAAGTTTTTCTCAAACAAAATGTTCAAACTTTTGCCACATTCACAAGATAACCCACAGTGGTGACTCTTGTTAAAGGAAAAGACATACAAGAGAAGTTTTTAGCTTGAGTTTAGTACAACTAACAAATGGCTAATAAACTTTGTCATGAGAAATATCTGAACAGGTTATCGCCCCTGTCCTATGGCATGTGGGTGTTCATGGTATAATCATGAGCAGTGTGTTTGGAATGTCCGCACTAGGCTGCTGGGCTACATCTCTCCAACCCCAGTGCATGTACACTGTGCACTACCGGCAGCTCTACTGTTCCGGCTTGGCAGGGCAGTGGCCGAACACGGCCCACTCCTGTCTTCAGGTGCCAATCCAGATGCAGCAATCGCCGGTTTTGGAGGCCACGGAAAGTTGAGACGATTGGGTATAGACCGAAGCGTGTCGGTATAGCGTTCACGGTGTGATTCGGTCTCGCTAGAAGCGGGCGAGGAATACTCTGATTGATATAATATATAATCCCGTTCATGCATGGTGTCCACATTTGGGGACAGTTCATTTAACTCAATTTAGGGTTAATGTATCTTGGTTATTTTCTCCAAACCACTTGAGGGCAGTGTCAGTAGATTGACAGCAATATTGTAACAGTGGCTACTGTCTTGTTTTCCAAATATTCATTGCTTGATGACATCATTAATCCAAGATGGCTGACAGTGATAGCCATGTGCCAAATGCCCCAGGCATATCTGTGAAAAACTTTTATACAAGGAGGTCAGTTGAGCTAAAAAAATATTATGTACAGTAAAGTATGATGAATATGTTAGTATTTTATAAACTGAAATTTAAAGTAAAATGTAGTTTTTATTCACCAAAAACTATCTGTCCATGTATGTGGACGTCATGCAACAGTGGAGTCAGATTGCATAAAGTCTGATTTCTGTAACCTGCTAGTATATCTGTTCTATTTTTGCAAATATGCTTTGAATTGTCTTATATTGTAATAAAACAGACATTTAACAAGTATATCAACACAAATGACCATTCAATATTATGGCATTAAATGGCACCTTTACACATACATACAGAGAAAAAATTGCAAAAAAATTGTCATCCAAATAGGGACAATACAGGTCAATCACCCAGTACAGAATAATATAGAATATCCCAGAGAGTATGTGCCAGCAAAACCCAGTCCATATAGGTTTCCGCATATAACTACCATTATAGTTCCTACAATGTGTTTTATTGTTGTTATATTGCAATATTAATGTTTTTAATAACTGAGCTGATATACATAGCATAACATGACATAATAAAAACACAAAGTTCCATATTGTCATCTATGGCTTTTTGTCCCATTTGATGCCTTTGTTGCATGGTGTCCACATACGTGGACAGTTAAATAATTTTTAAATAAAACTGAATTTTGTACAAATGAAAATGGATTTCAATTTTAGCATCATATTAAAGTAATAAAAAGAATCTTAAAAAAAAATCTAAATAATGTTTTCCATAATTCATGCATGAAAGGTCTGTCGGCTGCGGTTTCTCTCGCGCCCCCTCTGGTTCGGCGGAGTAATTGCAACTTCATTGTTAAAGATGGAAAATCCGTGTTCTCCTCAGCAAAATGGCAATTTGGGTTTTGCCACAAGGGAAGATGGAGGAAGAGAGGTTTTTCAGAGTTAATTCCTCCTCCTCCTAAAAAAAAAAAACGACTTGCAGCAGTTGAACAAACACTTTAGAGCGGTTAATGTGTCAAGTTCAAAAATGCTTGTAGTATGTCACCTGTTATGCCCTCTGCATCCTTGGGATCGGCTTTGTTGTGAACTTTTATCTTCTAAAGTGTAGGAAAACTTCAGAAGTGAAGACCAGGAGACTTCGGGATTCAAACAGAGGTTATTCTTTTAATGAGAACACTCTGTGCTGTAGGTCGTCCGAATAGAGTCTGACTCAAACAGCATACCAGAGAGGTTGTATACATTCCAAAGAGGGAGGGATTACAGAGATTGAAACAAAGCATGTAAATTAAATATACAGGTTTTGGGAAACCCACCCAACAGAGTATCACCAATTCTACTCCTAATCAGCATAACTATTCAAAACGCATAGGGGTAACGACGGTGAGAGTCTGAAAACAGGTCTGGCAGGAATCTTCTGCTGGAAACTCAACAATCTTGTTTTATACCTCAAATGCTCACTGAAAACAGGCCCAGCAAGAAATCTCCTGCTGGAAAACCCAGATCTATACCTTAAATGCTAAATACAATATACTTTCTTGAATTTGTAATCCAACATTTCCCCCTTTGAGAGTTCTAATAACTCTCACATAATACAAATTTAAACCTTCATCAGTCCATTCTATAGCTTATGTTTTTTAGCATGAGCCCCATCGTCTAGTCATGTAACTTGGAAAAAATTACAGGCACATTTCACTTGCTCTGTGTTGATTGTCTGTAGTGACGAATGACATGCTGCCACAGAAACAACATGCCACTAGGGTCCGTGTAGTTCATTACGGGTAATATTCTTTTGTGGTTCGAACAGTCCTTGTGAGTCCTTTGTTGACCTTACAGGTTTCCGAACCATGAAGAAATATCTTCAGTCATCTGATGTAATTTTGCTGAAAGATCAAGAATGTCTTGTGATGACTGAAGTTCCCGTAGGTAATTCTCTGCGTTGTGTATTTTTCTTCTTTGTTGGTTGTAGTCTCTGCAGTTGATATAGTTGTTTCCTGGAGGTTGGGTCTTCATATGCCGATGAGAAGGTCTGTGCATATGGGTCTGGGGACAGCCATCAAGTTTTATCTGCACACTGTAAAACAGAAAACAGAAAAACAGAGAGCAGTATTTCTTCAAAACACTACGGTTGTAGCAGTTTAAACCCTATGGTTCTATCATTTTCAGAGTCTACTGTTGTCGTTTCATTCTTTCCCTATTTCTTTAATTTATTTGACACCTATGGACCAGTGAGGCAAGGATGGACTAAATTGGGAAAGGCCTATGAGGTAGTGTCTTCACCCTGGGTTCACCCCCGAACGCATGTTGCGTTCAGTTCTTCCCAGGGCACCTAACCTGTCCGTGTCCTATTCTGTCCCTGTGTTGTGTGCACACTGTAGAGTGTGTGAGAAAATGGGTACATTTCCATTCTCCAGTGAAACATCAGTCCTAATAGACATCATTAACAGAGGATGGTTGTCTGACTGCAATATTCTGTGGCTTAACATTTAAGGCTGTGAGTCTTACTTAATGTCCCCCAAACAAAGGCTGAGACATTCACTCTCCTTTTGTTCTATTAAACAAAAAACAAGTCATTCATCTTTGTTGTGAGTTACTGGGGAAATTAAGCATTCACAGCCTAAATGGTTAACACTGTATCAAGTTGCCCCACGAGTTTAACAAGGAGGGGAGGGGCTGCTTCAGAATATCAAGCAGGCTAAGCAGAAGCTGATTAACCTTGTTAACTTCTTTTAAGTTCTTTTTGTTTTTCCTACATTCTTTTCCAAAATGTCCGTGCTTGCCACAGTAAGAACAACTGGCTTCTCTAGGACTTTTGCGTTTCTTTGGCTTCTCTGAGTTGACCATAACAGAAACTGCTGCAATTCTTACTCTCTCTTTGACATCAGAATCTCTTTCCCAAATAGCTAAACTTTCTAGGTTACTTCTGAGAGTTCTTTTAGCCCACGTAATATCTAGGAAGGGCAAGGCTGTTCTGTACTCAGCTACAAGACCATCTGCCCAAATTCGGAGTAGAGCTCCTTTGTCAGCTAACACACTTTCGGAATCATCCACTATTCCACTGTACGTTACAGCTACCCGACAGAACCTCTCAGTATATTCACTCACAGTTTCTCCTTTCTCTTGTACACAGCTAGTAACTCTCGACCAATCGATTTTGGGTCCTAAGATATTCTTTAGGATTTTCAAAACACCTTCTCTCAAATCGCCTTTACTGACATGTTGCAGTTCGGAAGTAACAGCAGACTCAAAATCGTTGAATTCAGATTCAGTTAGAATTTGTGACATCAGCTGTGTGACTTCCGGCAACGACATGTCGTAAAGATGCATTTTACTGAACAATGCTCTTCTAAATTCAGAAAAATTTCTTTGCACTGATGGCAAACTTTCAGCAATTCTCTCAATATCCTTAGGACCTAAAGATGTTTTGACAAGACTTTGTATTTGGACAACAGAAGAGTTGTGAGTAACACTTTCAGTTCCCTGAGATCTTCTCCTAGCCCCACAAACCTGCACTGAATCTACAGGCTCATCAGTTACTGATTGGATGGCTACATCTGTTTCAAAGAAAGCTTGCAAGTCAGGATAAACGTTATCAGGCTGACTAACTTCTACCACATCAGTTTTTTCTGCATCTTTGTTGCGGTTTACTTTCTTAGTCACAGAAGATAATCTAGTACGGAGCTCTTTAATCTGTTTCTCTAGCTCTAAGTTGCGCTTAGACTGTTCTGTAGCTAGTGTTAAACCAAATTCTCTGTGACAACAGATAATACCTTTCACATTGTTCTTGCGAAGACTTTCTCCTAGTACCTTCTTACAATCTTCAATTGACCATACTTTGTCTGCATCAATGCCAAATTTCTTTGTTAAATTCAATCTGACTGGCTCAGTCACGATGGAGTCCATGTGCTCTGATAACAAAGACTTGAATTCACTATCTGTCCAAAAAGGTGTAATCTGTCTAGTACTTTTCCTAAACATTTTGTGAATTTCTGTTACCACAAACAAACACTAAAAAAAACTTCTCTCTACTGTCTTGCAAACAGAGGGTACAATCTTATTAGCACATGAGGCTAAATCTTCTCTAGCTTACAAAGGTCTTCTTCTAGCAAGAGCATACAAACAATATTAACATGTAACTGTTAATCTTCCCTGCCAACAACAGAGGGTAATTTTCATCTCTAAAAAAAAAACTTTTTTAGAGGCTCATTTTTAGTTAACCAAATTCTACAGCTGTTTGTTAACTACTTCTCTGAACGGCGCAGAGGAAAAACACATTTGTACTGGTCTGCATTGGTTCTTTGAATGGAGTGAAACTCACCGAATCGTTGGTTGTACAGAAAAATTTCGTCTGGAACTCAGTCAGCTTTGTTGAGATCTTTGAGCTTGAAGTTTCAAGATTCAGTCTGGAACGCAGTCAGGCATTGAGATCTTTTGTTGAGCTTGAAGTTTCAAGATTCAGTTCTTTGAGCTTCCTTTGTCTCCATCCGGGTCACGGCACCAAAACTGTTGTGAACTTTTATCTTCTAAAGTGTAGGAAAACTTCAGAAGTGAAGACCAGGAGACTTCGGGATTCAAACAGAGGTTATTCTTTTAATGAGAACACTCTGTGCTGTAGGTCGTCCGAATAGAGTCTGACTCAAACAGCATACCAGAGAGGTTATATACATTCCAAAGAGGGAGGGATTACAGAGATTGAAACAAAGCATGTAAATTAAATATACAGGTTTTGGGAAACCCACCCAACAGAGTATCACCAATTCTACTCCTAATCAGCATAACTATTCAAAACGCATAGGGGTAACGACGGTGAGAGTCTGAAAACAGGTCTGGCAGGAATCTTCTGCTGGAAACTCCAGATCTATACCTTAAATGCTAAATACAATATACTTTCTTGAATTTGTAATCCAACAGCTTACATCAGTGTTTTTTTCCACCCGGAGCTCAGAAAAAATTTATGAGGTCTCCGTCAATGGGATTACCTATAGATCCTAATGGCACCGCGCATATCTGAAAGATATGCAGAAGCGGTGTTGGTTCTGCTGCTGTGCTATCAGAGCACAATATTGTTCTCCTATTTAGATGAAGTGCTCCTGGCTGCAGACAGCAAGGAACAAGCAGTGTTATAAAACACATGTGCTTGTTTTCCATTTACGAGCTCTGGGATTTTCAGATAATCTCAGAAGGGGTTGTTATATCTCGGTCTGTTATATCTCGGTCTGGGGATAGATTCAGAACCGAACAGAGGGCAGAGAACTTTTGCAGTATTGAGACTGCTGGGGCTCATGGCCTCGATAGCAGTAGTACGGCTGGATTCTCCTCTTTGTGTATGCAACCAGTAGAGCTCCCGGGAGAAGTCGCTGGTCCCTCCCACGGGCGGGCAGCGGTGACTTTTGGAGCTCCGGCAGACGAGCAGATGTCGATCGCTGCATCGGAGGGGGAGTTTCAGTCCTCGGAGGATGAGGGTTCGGCTGGGCTACCTCCCTCTGGGAGAGTCGCTTTGGCTGTACCGGACCCCGAGATGGCTACTATGCTTACCCGGGTCGCCGAAAGGGTAGGGCTCGCGTGGAACTCTCCACTGTGTCCCGAACCCTCTAGGTTGGACGATTGGTTCCTCGGGGAGGGTCACACTGGTTATCAGCGTCCCACCCCGACACCATTTTTTCTGGAGGTGCATGAGGAGCTCACGAGCTCGTGGACGGCACCTTTTTCTGCCAGAAACCGGCCGAGTGACTCCTCCCCCCTCACTACCCTGGACGGCGGACCAGCCAAGGAGTACGTGGGGATCCCGCCAGTGGAGCACGCCGTCGCGATGCAACTGTGTCCGGGGACCGCCTCTAACTGGCGTGGTGACCCACGTCTCCCGTCCCAAGCCTGTAAGTTCTCCTCCAGTCTGACTGGGAAGGCTTACAAGGCTTGCGGACAGGCTGCGTCTGCCTTGCATGCCATGGCGTTGCTTCAGGTCCACCAGGCCCAGGCACTCATGGACATGCACGAGGGTAGGCCTGACCCAGAGCTCCTCTGGGAGCTCCAGACGGCGACGGACCTCGCCCTCTGGGCGACGAAAGTCACCGCCCATTCCATCGGTCAGGCGATGTCCATGCTTGTGGTCCAGGAGCATCATCTCTGGCTCAACCTGGTCGACATGAGGGAGACCGACAAGTATCGGTTCCTGGACTCCCCCATTTCGTCGGCCGGGTTGTTCGGCGACGCGGTCGAGAGCTTTGCCCAGCAGTTCTCGGCCGCCCAGAAGCAGACGGAGGCCATCCAGCACATCCTGCCCCGGCGGCCTGCTGCTGCCTCCACCCAGCCGCCGGTGGCGCTGCCTCCGACTGCTCGTCGCCGAGGATGTCCGCCCACCACCGCCTCCGCCTCCGTCCCGGCCAAGGCACCGCAGCAGCCTACACCCAGCCGACGCCGTGGGAAGGATGTCCAGCCCGCTCAGGCCGCTGCCAAACCAGGTGGCAAGCGTCGTCGCAAGCGACCCTGAGACGGGCCGCCCAGAGATGGAGGAAACTGCTCTTCGGGAGATGGCTGCAGCACCACTCACTCCCCCGGAGGAGGGCCGGGGGAGAATCTTTTGTTTCAGTTTGAATTCTGTTCAAACTGAGCGGTACCTAAAACTTCAATAAAAGAGCAGTTTCCAATATCTCTGGGTGCCAAGAGAGCGCGCTTGGCTGTGGTCGACGCTCCCATGCCTCGCCACCCTCAGGTACCTCTCCCTTCGCCAGCAGGGGACGCCGGCTGTGGGGACGCACTCAAGCGGTGTCCCCACACTCGCACGTCCCCTCCGCGGATGCAGGTAAGTGTTGCACAGCACACTCAGATCCCGCTTCGGGCCGATCCCATGCCGTCCGAGGCGGATCCATGCGTTCGTTGTACCTCCCCACTGCGGGAGCGTCTGTGGTGCCGTTGATCCCCCTAGTTCGGAGTCTGGGAGCCTGGCTAGCGCTTCCCAGCCCGTCTCGGTGGCTACTCCGTACCATCAGCCTCGGCTATGCAATTCAGTTCGCCCGGCGTCCCCCCAAGTTCAGGGTCGTTCACTTCACGACAGTAGTGGAGGCAGTCCTAATGGCAAAGGACGCGATAGAGCCGGTCCCTCCAGCCGATATGAGGTCCGGGTTCTACAGCCTGTACTTCATTGTACCCAAGAAGGCGGCGGGTTACGGCCGATCTTGGATCTGCGATCCTTGAACTGGTCCCTTCACAGGCTGCCATTTCTTGCTAACGCAGAAACGCATCTTCAGGTGCATCCGTCCCCAAGATTGGTTTGCAGTGATCGACCTGAAAGACGCGTACTTTCATGTCTCGATTCTCCCTCAACACCGGACCTTTCTGTGATTCGCGTTCGAGGGACGGGCATATCAGTACCGCGTCTTACCCTTCGGCCTGTCCCTGTCGCCCCGCGTCTTTAAGAAGTGCGGAGGCGGCCATTGCTCCCATGAGAGAGCATGGTGTGCGCATTCTCAACTACCTCGACGACTGGCTGATCCTTGCCCAGTCACGAGAGCAGTTGTACGAACACAGGGACAGGGTGCTCAGTCACCTCAGCCAGTTGGGACTTCGGGTCAACTGGGAGAAGAGCAAACTCTGTCCTACACAGAGGATCTCTTTTCTCGGTATGGAGATAGACTCGGTCGCCATGACAGCGCTCCTCACAGAGGAGCGCGTCCAGTCATTGTTGAACTGCCTGAATTCGTTCAGAGGCAGGACAGCGGCACCACTGAAACATTTTCAGAGGCTCCTGGGGCATATGGCATCCGCAGCCACAGTAACGCCGCTGGGATTGCTTCATATGAGACCGCTTCAACGCTGGCTACACGACAGAGTCCCGAGATGGGTGTGGCACAGCGGTTCCCTCCGCGTCCAAGTGACTCCGATTGTTCATTGGCCGGTTCTATATAGCTCGAAGCTGATAGGGGCTCCCAGAAGTGATCCCAATTCGTCGGTACGTCCGACGTACGTCTCCGTTCCCTCCTTCAGGGAACGAGGGTTACCATACATAACCAAGACGTTTTGCCACGTGATCCTGCCTGATTTCTTATTCATTTTACTTTTCTTTTCTTTTTTTGTCTCTAAATTATGTTTTATAAACAAAGTTCGGGAGGAGCATGTTCAGATAATTGACACAGGTGGAGAGCAATCAGCTAATCATCAATAAGAGGTATATATACACGCAGCAGTCTTACCTCTGTTCATTGACAGTTTGCCAGCATCCCTCCACCACCCCTTCTCCACACTTTTATTCATCAACCACTTACATAGCCTACACGGGGGGTACTTTGGGTTGAAGCCCTCCCCCCGAACAGCACACCAAATACGCATTTAAATTACTGTCCATAAATGATATGTAAGTGTGAACTTGTGAACAAGCTACAGTGATTAGGTAGGGAGCCAAAGTGAAAAAAGCTATAGCAGAATGGCATTAATTGGATTTGTGATTTAAGAGGGAAAAGTGGAGCTCAAAGCAACTTCAACAGGTTCTATTCCTTCTTACGTCAAATAACTGTTCAGGGTTACATCGGAAGACTCCTTTTATAGTTTGTACTTTTACATGCCTGAATTTCAGTTATGCAGTCAATTAAAGTACAAGTACATATTCAAAGTATTTTCAGATAATCTTCTATCACTTGCTGTTTGTACAGCACAGAGACTGATAAGGTACAGTATTGCTAGATGAGCAATATTATGACATTACAGAGAGGTACTCCCTGTATTTTTATTTTCTTTATTGCTGGACATTTCAAAAGCATACACCTGACATTTATTTTAAAAGGGAACCAGCTCTTTAAAACTCAACGACAACATGTTATTTATTTTGACACAGTCAAAGCATTGCTTCCAAGTCTAAAAACATCACAATTCAAAGCTGGCTGCCGGAAAAATAAATTATGTCAGTTATTTGGAAAATTACAGTTAATTTGAGTCATTACAATACTCCAAACCTGTTGAATGGTAGTGTGATAAAGGTTCGTGTGGGTAAGGAAGGAAGAAGACAGGGGTCGGCGTGACTGGGACACGTGCTTTTATTTAAACTCAGAACTTTCAAAACAAATAGCGCTCGTGGGCGCACACAGGTCTCAAGACCGCAGCAGACTCTCAAAAACTTTCGCAAAACACTCAATACTCTTGGCACAGCTCGTGGATGCAGCAGTGACGGTGTCCCAGTCCCTCTCTCCCTCCATCTCTCTCTCGCACCGGCTCTATAGCTCTCTCCACGCCAATTACTGAAATCAGAAACAGGTGTTCTCTGCGTTGGAGCCGCTTACTCACGGTTCCTTTCCTTCTCTCCGCCCGCAGACCTCGCGAAACCACGCCCACCTCACCACAGGTAGCCTGTCCATAAAAAGAGGTATTGAAAGTTCAAAAGATATGTAAATAACATCTTTTTGCCATGGGTTTCTATTTTGTACATTTATAATGTGATTAACTGATTAATTTGACTACTCTTTCTGAAGCTTTCTTGGGGGTGAAAACTTTTGAACAGGATGAATATATCTATATTTTTCTTATTTTGTTTAAAGGTCCCGTTCTTCGTGATCCCACTGTTCAAACTTTAGTTAGTGTGTAATGTTGCTGTTAGAGCATAAATAATACCTGTAAAATTATAAAACTCAAAGTTCAATGCCAAGCGAGATATTTTATTTAACAGAAGTTCCCTTTCAAAGCCTACAGCGAACGTCTGGCTTGAACTACATCCTGGTACTTCCTTCATAAATGACGTCGATAGAACAGTAGAACAGACTAACCTCCGCCCACAAGAATACGCGAAAAAAGGGGGCGTGGTCTTGTTGCTGTCCCACGTGGAGAAGAGGACGTGTCGCGGAGAAAAGGAAGTGTTGCGTTTGAGTGCATTTGTCGCCATGTCGTCGAGACGCTGTTATTTTCATCCCGGAGTTAAATCACCTTTGTTTGGCTTTCCCAGGGACGCTGTAGAGATCATTGAGCGCATATATATCTTCCGTTAAGAGGCGTGACCTTTCCACGTGCGTTAACCTGCTGTCGAATCACAACACAGGAACCGTGCCACGTTTGCTAAGCTGTGGTCAAATCCCAACACGGGAACCGCTGGCACAATCAGAACTCGTTACGTATTTCTGAAGGAGGGACTAGAATAAAGGAAGTCATCAACCCGTTTTTAGGACAGTGAAAACAGCGGTATACAGATAAGTACATTGTGTTAAAAATACTGTGTTTTTTTACACACGAAACATGAACACGTTATAATGCACACTGTAAACACAATCAAAGCTTCAAAAAACACGAAGAACGGGACCTTTAAATATCAGTATTTTTCATTTAGTACTGCCCTTCGGAAACAACAGAAGATACTTGCATGTTTCCCAGAAGACAAATTAAGTACAATTTACCTTGACATTCAAATTGCCCAGCTCTTAATGCGTCATGTTTCCTTCTGGAACATCAGTGAATGTTTAAACCTTTTAAAGTTGTGTTTGAGTCCCTCAGTTGTCCTCAGTGTGGAAAGTTGGATCTCAAAATCATACAGCCACTGCTGGAAAAGGTTCAAATGTGCAAAAGAAAACTGAAATATTTTTCTGAAGAACGTTGGCCAGTTTAACCGCTCAAGACAAACAAGGGACTCATGAACAACCATCACAAAACAAGTAAAAAT